>JAGFNQ010001138.1:225158-252835 GCA_024364735.1 Boesenbergia rotunda
GATGGTGACAATATATTTGTAGCCTAAGTATATGTCGATGACATAATTTGTGGCTCAAACAACAAGGGCTATTTACGTGAATTTATCGGACACATGGAGAGTGAGTTTGAAATGAGTTTAGTGGGAGAGTTGACTTTCTTCCTCGGACTTGAAATCAAGCAAACTCGCGATGGTATCCATGTGCACCAATCAAAGTACACACATGAAATGCTTCGAAAATTCAATATGAGTGATTCCAAAGAGGTAACCACTCCCATGGCTACAAACACAAGATTGGACAATGATGAGAGTGGTAAACCCGTTGATCTAACTCAGTATCGAAGCATGATAGGTAGCTTGCTATACCTCACAGCTAGTCGACCAGATATACTATTTGCTGTAGGTATGTGCGCTAGGTATCAAGTCTGTGCCAAGGAATCTCACCTAATTGCTGTTAAGCGAATTTTGAGATATCTCAAGGGCACAATTGGTGTAGGTCTTTGGTATCCCCGTACCGAATCTTTTGATTTGATGGGCTATACGGATTCCGACTACGCTGGATGTAAGTTGGACCGGAAAAGCACTAGTGGGGGCTGCCAATTCCTAGGATCGTCTCTAGTAAGTTGGTCGAGTCGGAAGCAACATTGTGTTGCTCTTTCCACTACCGAGGCAGAATATATCGCCATGGGAGAGTGTATATCACAATTGTTGTGGATGATCCACACCTTAGAGGACTATGGATTGGGTTATAAGGGTGTGCAAGTGTTATGTGATAACATTAGCACAATTAACTTAACCAAGGATCCGGTCCATCACTCTAGGACAAAACATATTGAAGTAAGACATCACTTCATTAGGGATCATGTAGCTAGGGGGAACATCATACTCTCACATGTAGAGTCAAAGTCAAACCTAGCTGACATTTTCACTAAACCACTTCCCGAGAGTGAATTTAGTTTTCTTAGACGGGAATTGGGAATGTGTCGCGCTTCATGATGTTCAAATCGTGGTCAAAACCCTTCATGATTATTTCAAGTTGTTAGGGAACAATTGGGTAACTTTGGGAACATCTCACACAAACTATAAGGGTTACCAAAATATTTTTGTTTGCTAGATATGAGGTGAGATGTTAGGTTCAACTCAATTTCTCAAAATGTCATTGCATCAATTGAGAAATTAAGTTGACGAGATAATAATCACGGTGGTGACCAAGTGTGGGGAAAACCATTGCATAACATATGTGTATATGGCTCCATGATCATACTTGGACATTCCAATCAAGGCAACTTGATTGGACACTTGAAGTTGGAGTAAAAAAAAATTGTTTGAAGTTGCTTGATTGATTGATGGTTGAGTTTGACTCCATTAAGATGGGTCAAAGTGTGTGATGAACCTATAAGGACTTTAGATTCTTGTTCAAGAATCAATTTTAGTCATAAAGACCTGTCCAAGTTAGACAAAATCCATCAAAGATCGTTTGGAAATTTCAGAAATTCTGAAACTGAACATTTCAGGTCGTATCAAGAACCCTGATCGGTCACTGGACCGATCAGGCATAGGACTGATCGGTCCCTAGACCGATCTGACTCCTTCCTGTGTCGGATCTCCCGAAATTTGACTAAGTGTCTGAGCTGGCCTGGATCGGTCTCCAGACCGATCTGGCACCCTGTGGGGATCGGTCCACAGACCGATCAGGGAGTTCAGAATTTTCTCTTCGGACCCTACTGATCAAATCCTGATCGGTCACCCGACCGATCAGGAGCGCATCTGATCGGTCATCAGACCGATCAGGACCACGCCAGTCCGATCAGGATCGCATCTGATCGGTTTGGACGCGATCTGATCGAACGGTGATCCGATCAACCACATTAAATTTTGGTTGGTGGACCGATCCACCAACCGATTAACTCTCCAAATCGTCGTTTTCCCGAACCCTAGCGCCGAAACCACCCCGTCTGTGCAACCTTGAGTGAGCGAGAGAAGTCTCTACGTCCTCCTTCACGCTCGTGCGATCTCCTCTGCGGGCGATTTTCTCCAGCTTGAAGGCTCTTCCTTCACGCGCGTTCTCTCTGTCGAAGTCTTCCAAACGAGTATCAATGGCACCAAAGTAAGTGTTTGGCTTCATTTCCCGTTTCCAAGAGATCATGAAATATATATTTGTGAAGCTAATCGTATTTTTGTTCTTGTTCTTGCTGTGATCTCTCGTTCCGTGTGTCTGTGCCGTGACCTATTTTTTTGCCGTGACCCTCTTCCTCATCTTATGATCAAAAATTTCTTATCTATCTTTTGATTGGGTCTCATCTGATGATCAACTCTTGTGTGATTCACTCTATGTGTCATGATCAACTCAAATCTCCTTAGAAAATCATCTAAAGGAAAAGAGAGCGTGGAGGGAAATCAAAGGGGGAAGGCCCCTTCCTCCTCGTCCAGAAGGCCACAGCCTTCCTCTAGCTCCAGGTTCCCAAATGCGGCCTGTGAGCAGGCCTTTCAATCTAGGACATTCAAACTTTTACCCTGCAGATCCATAGACATTCCTTTCTTAAAGGAATACTGCCCTTCTGTTATGGAGATTGTTACTTATTATAATCTGGGGTTTCTTCTTTCTTTGGAAAGAACCATAAATTACGATCTCGTCTCCGAATTTTATAACAACCTACAACCAAGCTCTAAAGGGGGTTTCGAGTTCACCACTCGAGTCGGGAAGATGAACCTTGACTTTTCATATGAGATTTTGGCTGAGTACTTGGGTGGTCGACGATCACCGAATCTTTATTCGCTTTATCCTGACCTTCCTAAGCCTCTGCTAGCACCCTTTGCAGACGTTACCCCTGATTCCATCCATCAGTATTTCTTTGGTTATCCGCGTCCAGACGGTCTTGATGAGCTTGGACCTGACTTTCCTACATTTGCTGCACTACGTCTGTCTCCCTCTAGTTATATACTATTCAAGATCATTACCAATTGTATTCTTCCAATCACCTCAAAACCCTTAGCTGAGATCCGACCCTATCACTGCTTGATGCTTTACGGCATGCATAGCCGTTCAGATTTCGATATTATGGAGAGCATCTTCCAGTCCATTTTGTCTTATCGAGAGGAGTCCACCCGCCGCACTGTCTACATGCCTTTTGGTCACGTCATCACCGACTGGCTCATGTCAGTAGGTGTTGATGTTTCCAAGGGTCGGACGGTGCCTATGGTACGACAGGATTGCAGACTTGGCCGGCGTGCCTTCGCCAAGTCTGGCATCATTATTCGGGGGCCCGATCGGATGTTGATCTGGAAAGATGGTAGGGTTCTTGGGGAGTTACCACGGGGAGTTCCACAGGGTCAGGCGCCAGCCGCTGTTGCTGATGACGATGACTATGATGAGCTGGATCCGGATCTCCGATGGAAGATCTCAGAGCTCGATCAGACTGTTCAGGAGCTTATTCAGCTGGGGGCGGCAGATCGTGAGGAGTTTCGTTCGGGTTTTCGCTCTTTCGATTCCCGGCTGACCAGGATCGAGACAGACCTCTCAGGGACCCGCACACTCCAGCAGACGTGGTATGATGAGTGGCGTAGCCACACATTTCCTGGAGGTGCACCTTCTGCGAGTTCTGCACCAGAGTCTTATGCTCCTACCGATGCCACGATGGACGACCTTATGCGCGATGATGACTCTCCTACTGACACTTGACCTCAGATAGTTGTTGTTTTATCATGATCTGTGTTGTATGACTTTTGGCTATATGCCTTTTGACTTTGTTGTTGTGACCTTGAGTCACACATATTTTGCTACGTGTTTGGATGCTTTCATGCTTTGACCCATATATTTTATCTGCCATGCTTACTCTGCTATTGTTGATGCCATGCTGTTTGTATATCTATTATATGCATGATTATTCGATTGTCATATTCATGCTTACATTGCCATGTCTAGTTGATCCTTATGGATATTATGGCCTGCTTTGGGAGTCTATATTTCACATTCATATGATACATGTGACTGCTTTGTCTTACCTTAATCTTTTCACATGTGTTCGTATGATTAATCCACAAATTATCATATTTTTGAGTTGGGACCCTCTAGGTTTGAGGGGGAGTTTATCTTAACAGTCCCTCTTACCCCTTTTCAGTGTTCGACAAAGGGGGAGAGAGTGTGATTGGTTAAGTTTAGAATGACCATGTTGTAGGGGGAGGATCTGGATTCCCCTATGATTCATAATATTGGAAAATTTATTGAGAATCTCTAAACTTAAAATCGGGTTGTCAAACAACAAAAAGGGGGAGATTGTTGATGCAGTCTGGCCCTGATTGCTGTTTTGGTGTTGATAACGATTTTAGTTTAAGAGAATGATTATGATATGGAATATCCTAATCTGGGAGGTTAGGTGGATTATGATTAAGTCCTGATCGAGGATTAGGCATGATATGGAAAACCCTAACCTGGGAGGTTAGGTGTGATGATTGTGATGATTGTGATGATTATGATTAAGTCCTAATCGAGGATTAGGCATAATGTTGGAAAATCCTAACCTGGGAGGTTAGGTGTGGAAAATCCTAGCTTGGAGGGCTAGGTGTTGAAAATCCTAACCTGGGAGGTTAGGTGTTGGAAAAGTCCTAATTCGGAAGGGTTGGGTGAAAAGTCCTAGCTTGGAGGGCTAGGTGAAAAGTCCTAACTTGGAGGGTTAGGTGCAAATTCCCATCCTGGAGAATTAGGTGAAAAAGTCCTGGCTTGGAGGGTCAGGTGCCTAGCTTGGAGGGCTAGGTTGGATGATGTTCTAACTCGGAAGAGTTGGGTGAAAAGTCCTAGCTTGGAGGGCTAGGTGAAAAGTCCTAGCTTGGAGGGCTAGGTGAAAAGTCCTAACTTGGAGGGTTAGGTGCAAATTCCCAACTTAGAGAGTTAGATGAAAAAATCCTTAGCTTGGAGGGCTAAGGTGGATGAATCCCTAGCTTGGAGGGCTGGGTAGAGTCACTGGATCGGTCTGGTGACCGATCAGGGACTGTTGGCACGCTGCTCCTTAGTGGATCGGTCTGGTGACCGATCCAGCTATGTCTGATCGGACTGGTGACCGATCAGGGAGCGCACAGTGAGATTGGGAATCTACTGTGTGGCTCCTGATCGATCCGGAGACCGATCAGGGAGCAGGCTGCTTCCTTGCTGTCTTGCTCCTGATCGGTCTGGCGACCGATCAGGGAGCAAACAGTGAGTGAGTTCCCGTGCTGATCAGAGCCTTGGATCGGTCCGGTGACCGATCAGGAATCTTGGGTTTGATTAAAAAAGTAACTGTTCATCTGCTTTGATCGGTCTGAGTGACCGATCAGGATCCAATCTGATCGGTTTGGTGACCGATCAGGATCAACCCTGATCGGTCTGGTGACCGATCAGGCGTGTATTGCTGCGAGAGCTGGGAATCCCAGCAAAGCAGTGGATCGGTCTGGTGATCGATCCACGCACCCTGGATCGGTCCGGTGACCGATCACTTTAATTCAAATTTCACTGTCAGACGTCGTCAGAGAGTCTGATCGTATCCGATTTGCTGATGTATGTGATATGCTTTGTGATCTTCTGCTCTAATGCTCTGATTGAGTTTCAGGTGACAGGGGAGGATTCAAACACTCAAGGAGAAGTCAGAGAGTGCTTTCCTTGGAGCAGGTTTATCCCTTTTCCCATCTCAGGTTGCAACGGCGAGCTGCGGACTGGAGCTAAGACTGGAGCTCGACTGAGGAGCTCAGTGAGTCCAGAGATAGCTCAATAGAGGCTGGCGTTGGCAGAGGAGTAGCTGGGAGCTACAGAGATGGTGTCACCCGTCACTTGGCGGAGAAACAAAAAGAAACACGAGAGTTGGTTTCAGCATCAGATTCAGTTTTTGAAAACCTGTGTGTTCTTGCGTTCTGCTGCGAGAAGCTTGCTGTTCTTGAGTTCTTCATCCATTCTAAGCAAGCTATTGAGAAGCATACATCATACTTGAGCGCTTGAAGGAGAAAACAAGAAGCTTGGAGTCCGACAGTGGGAAGACACGAAGCAGACGGGGTCTGCGTGAGATCGCCACTGGGTGGAGCTCGGGAAGCTTGCTGTGTTTAATCCTTGCTAAGTGTTTGAGTAAGATCTTTCTTGTTGTTGTTTCATTGTGCTCATTATATATCATTGTTTGAAACACACTGTGGAGAGGTTTCTCCACCAAGAAGGAGGTTGCTTCATATCCGGTGTTAACCGGGGCTTGATCTGCCGACGATCAAGGGATCGCCCACCTCAAGGGCACACCAAGGAGTAGGGGTAAGTTATCCCCGAACCTTGTAAGCCTTCCTTGTTAGCGATCTTGCTAGTTGTGTGTGCTTTGCAATCATTTGTTTTCTGCATACTCTGTTTTTCCATTCTTTCCGCTGTGCTACTGATATTTGAGTTGCAGAAATCGTAATTAGTTTTCAAGGGGCAAGCGATTGTCTATATTCACCCCCCCTCTATAGCCATCTCGTTCCCAATACATCTTCTCTGAGCAAAATGCAGGAAGCGGTCATCTGTGCTTTCTCTAAGCCTCCCATGGAGTCCCATCGATGTCCTGGGACCACGTTCACAGGCACACTTGTAGGCGACATGGATATTTGATTACGAACATACAAGGCTGATGCTTGCTGGGCGTCGGCCTGTGGCGGGATTGCTCTTTAAACGGCAACTTATTCAATTTGGTGCTGCTCTAGAGCCCTTCTAACGGTGTTGGCGATCAGGCGATCTAGTTCTTCTCATGTTAAAGTGATCGACTGCCTCTCCTGTTTTGCCATCATAGTGTTCCTTCTGGTCGTTAGACAAGTTTTCCACAGACGACGTTAAAATGTGTTCCGGAAGCGAACGACGTGGGCGATAGGTCACCGTGGTACAACCCTGAGTGACGATAAGGGGATGCCTTCATCTACGAGATCAACACGAGCGTTAAAGGGATACACCGAATGAGTTTCAACAGAGACCTCTCTAACGCTCAAGTCAAAAACCCCTTAGAAAATAGGAGAGGAGGAAGGAAAATAAGTTATTTAGAGTTAAGAAAGTTCGACCTCTTTACCTAGGTGCCTCCGCACCTTATATATTCGTTGTCCTTTTTCTTCGAGCATTTCCACGTTAGTATAACTGCCTCCTATGTTTCCACGCCTTGTGGATCGTGGTCACCTGCCAGCTGTCACACGTCCAGGGGCACTGGTAACCGCTACCGCATATATTGAATCTATCATTATTATCATGCGTTATAGGTCGTAATCACCTGCCCGTTCTCCTATTCAAGGGGGGGCGCTTGTAGCTGTCGCAGCATATATTAAATTTATCATTATCATCATTAATAGTAAACTTCCCACATACATTCTCTCTCTCTCTCTCTCTCTCTCTCTCTCTCAGGTTGCCCTCGGGGACTCCTCCCTGAGTTGAGCTCGAGCTCCGCTCTCTGAGTTGGTCTCGGTAGCTCTTGTCCCGAGTTGGTCTCGGACACTTCTCTCCCGAGTTGATCTCGGGTGCTCTTGTCCCGGGTTGGTCGTTGGTCTCGAGTGCTCTTGTCCCAAGTTGGTCTTGAACACTTCTCTCTCAAATTGGTCTCGTGCACTCTAGTCCCGAATTAGTCTCAGGCGCTCTTATCCCGAGTTGATCTTGGGCACTTCTCTCCCATGTTGGTCTTGGGTACTCTTGTCCTGAGTTGATCTCGAGCACTTCTAGCACACCCTCATAGTCACACCACGCAGTTTTCTCGAGCCATGTGTCCACCTTAGGTTAACATCCCAATCAACTAAATTTAATTTTAAAAGTATTAAGAACAAACTAATGCATAAAATAAAATTTTATACATCAGTAGACTTGTAATCTAAAGAAAAAAAGACTAAGGATTAGATGATGATGATCCTTTATTTTGGGAGCATGACTAACCTTTGAAAAACGTCATACTTCTAATGGCGAGCCTATGTCTGTTATCTAAAATTAGACAAAACATTAATATTAGACCTATGATTTTATAAAAAATGTTATAAAGACAATGATTATTCAATGGAATACTTGTATATAAACTATAACTACTTGATAAGAATAGGTAATGATGAATCTTATAAAGGAGATTATAATAAAAAAACCACACAATCTAACACTTAAATTTCACATGCATTAAACCAAAATATCAACCTCCCCAATTCCAAATGCTATAAATTTTAAAAATCCATATAAAGAACTAAAAATTTGTCAAGACAATTGAAAAAAAAAATTGAAATCAAGATAAGGCAAATTGTAAAAAATTGTATCAAAGAAAATTGAAAAAAATAAAAAGCAAACTGTAAATATTAATTAGCACAGTAACATCCATTTAGATAAAATCGTAAATAAGAAACTTGAAGAACATTACATTTGCAAATGACCGAAATTTTAACAAATATTATCTTTCATGACAAAATCCCATTAGAAGTATAGTGCAAATAAACAAATTAAAGACATCTTTCTTGTATATATTTTTCTCAGGCCACAAAGTCAACATTTTCCCCCAATTCTTCCAATCAAAAGGTCAAAAAAATACAAGTTATTTCAAGAAAATGACAATTTTGAATTCTAATAAGAAACCAATTTAGATTTGCCTAAAATCCAAGAGCAAACATCGCATATAAATAGTACACTATCTAACTTTTTAACATATATACATCACTTTGCTAATTTTGGTACCTTCTATTTAGACCCAACCCCGGGCCGGGTCCAGCCCGGACCCGGCCCGGAACCGGCCCGGGTCAACGGGCCGGTTGGCCCGTTGACCCGGTTCGCCGGGCCGAACCGGAACCGGCCCGGCAGGATGCCGGGCCGGTTCCGGTTCCAGGCCCCCGGAACCGTGCCGCCGGTTCCAACGGCACTGAACCGGCGGTTAACCGCCGGTTCAGTGCCATTGGGCAGTTTTTGATTTTTTTTTTTTTGGACGGATGAGATCATTTGACCGTTTTTTGATCAATGGCTACGATTTAGTGACCGTTATGATCTGAACTCTATAAATAGGGAGCTCATTTCATCATTTTCACTCACAAAACAACTTCTCTTCTCTCAATCTCTCATTCTCAACTCTCAACTTCTCTCCGCGTTCTTCATCGACGATAATGGAAGGAGGTCACGGAGCTTCATCATCTCGATCTCGGAGGGGAAAAGAAATTGCATACGAGGATCTCAACCTTCAAATTCAATCTACCGATGATGAGACCGAGACTCAGCCCCAACGCCCTCCGATCCCCGAAACACAAGGAAGTACCGATGCGATTACTTCTAAAGTTCGGGATAATCCTCCTTTAAAATCGTCTATTTTCACTAAACATTTTGAGAAGGTCACACTTCCGTCGGGAGAAATGAGTGCAAAATGCAAGCATTGTAATGCTTCCTACAAATTCCAAGCCGGCGGCGGCTATGGGTCGCTCAAACGACATGTAGAAACAAAGCACCCGACAGAATATGGGCTTGACCGCTCTCAAACACAATTATCTAGATTTTCTAGCGGTAGTAGTACTGATTCTGGTTTATTTTTATATTCAGATAATAAATTAAGAGAATCATTAGCTAAATTTGTTTCTGTAGAATATCTTTCTTTTAGTTTTGGAGCTAAATGCACATTTAAAGATTTGTGTAAAGAATCTCTTAATCTTGCTGCTAAACGTGTACCTAGGACTACACTAACTCGCACAATTAAAAGATTAGTAAAACAAGGAAAAAAGAATTTAATTGAAGAATTTAGTAAATTAAATATTAAAGTTTCTTTATGTTTCGATATTTGGAGTGATCATTGGCAAACTCATTCTTATATGGGTATAACATGCCATTGGATTGATAACTCTTGGATCCTTCAAAAGAGATTATTAGCTTATAGAGTTTTTGATGAATCACACACTGCTCATAACATTGCACAATTATTATACATAGTTTTAGAAGAATATGGATTGACTCATCAAATATTTTCAATATCATTAGACAATGCTAGTTCTAATACCGCTTCAATAGATGAATTAAAATTTATTTGCCAACCTGTCATTGGTGGTTTATTTTTTCATATTCGTTGTGTATGCCATATTTTAAACTTATGTGTTCAAGATGCATTAAAACTTTTACAAAATTATATTCAACCAATTAGAACCGCAATTTCATAGTTATGGTCTTATCCATCTATGATGAAACAATGGGGTAGATTTTGTAAAGCTAATGGAATACGACCAAAAAAAATTCCACGTGATGTTCCAATACGTTGGAATTCAACATATCAATTATTACAAGATTCTTTTCAATATAAAGATTTATTATATTTATTTTTTGCACAAAATAGTAATACTAATATATATTTATTTTCACAACAATGGAATATTTGTAGTAGTATTTGTGAAATTTTAAAAGTTTTTAACGATGCAACTGAACAACTTTCTGGTGTTTATTATCCTATTGCTCATTTAATTTTAGTAAATTTTTGTAGTATAGTATTAATATTAAATGAACATGTAAATGATGAAGCTTTAACTTTATGTATAATAGCTATGAAAAATAAATGGGAAAAATATTTTTATTTAATTCCTGAAATTTATTTAATTGCATTTGCTTTAGATCTTAGATTTAAATTAGAAGTTTTACAAGAAATGTTAACTTTATAATATGACGCATTAATTCCTATTAAGGATTCTTCCTCTCCGGATCCAGCTAATATTGTATATAATATTAGAAATTATTTATATGATCTTTATAATCAATATTATGTTAAATATGGAACACAAACTAATATTTCTGAAACACTTCAAACTAATATTATGTTGGAAGTGGGAGACGTGGGGAAGTTACCCACTTTCCCACGTTCCCACTTCTCCCCCTCCCCCTTGCTCCTTGCTATAAAAAGAGGGGGGGGGGGGGGGGGGGGGGGGGGAGGGGGGGTTCGTCCAAGGGGTGCAAGAGTAGAAGGGAATCGGAAGCATCCGAGGAGCTTTCGGCAATGAGTTTTCCGAAGAGGAAATTTGCGTCGGAAGAGGGATTTGATTTGTGGACGTTGAAGGACTTTCCGACCTGTGATCGTTCTTCCGACGACAAGCGCGAAGAACTACGAAAGACGAGCGTGAATCGCTGTAAGTGTTTACCGTTTTTCAATATTGTAAATGCGTTCAGAATTTCATGCTTAGATCAACAATGGTATCAAAGCATAGATTTGTTCTAAATAGCATGAAATTGCTTCGCCGAAAAATTGCGACTTTGTGTCGGCAGATTTTTTTTCAAGTCGGTCGACTTTGTGTCGGCAGTTTTTTTTCGAGTCGGTAAAATAATTGTTAGCGTTGCGAACCGACGATCCCACTCGGTCGTGTTGTACATTACCAATTAACCGCGTTCGTCGCGGTGAAAACTTTGGACGATCGAAAAAAAAAAACGAAAAAAAACAGCCGGCCGAAGCAGTAGAAAAAAGAAATATTTTTTTTCATGCAAACTTAATCCAATGAAAATATATATATATATATATATATATATATATATATATATATATATATTTGCATATTTTTTTTTACTTCAATTATATTAGCAAATTTAATCTGTTGATTATAAAAAAAAAAAGAGGAAATTTTTTTGGCATGTTAATTAAGGCCGAGGCAGTAGATAGGAAAAAAATGCATATTTTTTTCTATTAAATTAATTAGCTTTGTGCTTTAATTAAATATCTTATTGTTTAGACGAATTTGTATTAAAATTTGACTATTGATTATTGGAACTAGACCAAAATTTGATTAAATAGATTAGATTTTAATTAGAATTAATTAAATTCGATTAAGTTGGTTCATTTCAACTGGAATTTAAATTATTAGTTAATTTAATCAGACTAACTTGATCCAACGTTGTTTATGTCTAGTTCGAACCATTAGTTGGTTTGACAAGACTAAATTGATCCAATAAGATCAGGATCTAGTTCAAACCAATAGTTAATTTAATCAGATCAGTTTAATTCAAACAAGAACCATTTTGTTTGATTCGACTAAAAGATTTGATTTTGAATTAAGTGAGCTAAAGATTAAGATAATCATGTCCAATTAGATTAGTTCTAATAAGGACAATAAATTCAACCTAAGAATCTGATCGATCAGTCCGATGTCAGTCAATCGAGGCTCCTCGAAGAAAATTTGTTTTTCTTGTCTATTTGTGATTTTACGTGTATACATATGAATTGAATTGAACCAGTTTTGTACTGGATTGTCGATTTTGTACTGACAATGTATATTTTTCAATTCTAAATATTGCACGATAGGGACGACATGGCTGGTCATAATGAGCGACTAGAGGAGCTATTGGCGGAATTATGGACAGTTTTCTATAGTCCATTTCTCGGAGTCCAGGGCGTTATAGGACGACTGGATCGGATCTTCTGGAAACTTGAGCAGGCCGGGTTCCCCATGATTGATGATCACCGAATCGGGGAATTAATGCGTGCTCTACCAAAGAGAGCAGGGAAAGTTGCGAATCAGATATGGGCTGAACACAGCTTTCGCCTCTCCTACATAGAGCTATGCAATCAGCTGCTGCGCCAACAGTTTCCTGAGGACTTGGGGGAATCTGACTCCGAGTCTGAAATGGAGGAGGATCCTGAACCCGAGGAGAATCTCGAGGAAGAGGAGGATCCCGAGATTCTTGAATACGAAGAAGATCCCGAGATGGAGGAGGATCCAGAAGAAGAAAATCCAGAGATAGAAATGGATCCAGAACTAGAGGATCTCGAGGAAATTGTTGAGATCGAGGAGGATCCAGATCTGGAACTTGAAGAAAACATGGAGATTGATTGGGATCCAGACGTGGATAATATGGAAATAGAGCAGGATCTAGAAGAAGAAGAAGATCCTGAAGAGACAGTAGAGGATCCTGAAGAGGTCCCAGAGGAGATTCCTCCTCCACCTGAGGTCACTCTGGTCCAGACTAGAGAGACGGGTCAATTTTTAGCTACGATTCTATTGTCCGCTCTATTGGGAGCAATATCAACCTATTTGTTCTCTTAGCTTCCTTTAGTTACTGACGTTATGTACAGTCAGTATTTATCCATGTAGTGTAATTGTCGTTATGTACGAACAATTTAAGTAATGGTATATGTTAACAAATTTGTTAAATGATTAGTTTATTTAATGATGATTAGTTCATCATAATTAAATGATTAGTTCATTTAATGATGATTAGTTCATGATAATTAAATGATTGGTTCATTTAATGATGATTAGTTCATTATAATTAAATGATTAGTTCATTTAATGATGATTTGTTCATTTGATGGGATGTGTGTGATATAACTAATCATTGTTTATTAGATTGGTACATACAAAGGATGAGTGGGAACGCGGTTGTCACTTGATTTTGTAAACCAACTCTATTTACAATGAGTTAGTTATTGATTACATGCATATAACATACACTGAATTACTAAATAATGCGTTTATTTATGTTAGGTCATGGCCACAAAGAATATTATAGCTGAACTGAACAAAGGAGAGAAACTAAATGGGGACAACTACAAAATATGGCACCTCAAGATACAGTATGTACTTGAGGAACAAGAAGTTCTAGAAGCTGTAAATCAGTTTATGGTAGAACCTGTAGACGGTGCTACCGCCCAGCATAAGCGTGATCTTGATGCCTACAAGACATGGAAGAAAAAGGACTCCACAGCAAAGGGCATTTTGATTAGTTCAATGGTTGATGACCTAGTGTATGAGTATGAGCCATTGCCTTCAGCTCATGCTGTCTGGGTTGCCCTGAGAAATAAATATAGTGGAGTTAGCGTAAGTAAGCTTCGCCAGCTGACAATCAAATTTGACAGCTTTAAGAAACGCCCGAATGTCACCATGACCCAACATCTCAGGGAAATGGGAAATATGATTCGAGAGCTAAAAACTGTCGGTCATGAGTTGACAGATGAACAACAGGTTCAGGCAGTTATCCATTCCCTTCCTGATTCTTGGGAATCGATGAAGCAGAATCTTACTCACAGTGAAAGCATTAAAACTTTCATTGATGTCTCACGCCATGTTGAACTGGAGGCGGAGAGAGTAGAATCTGCAAGGATATCTGGACAAGCTTTCGTAGCTGAAGGATCTAGACCCAAGAATAAGAAGATATGGTTCAAGAAAGGAAAGGGAAAGGGAAGAGGAAAAGAAGCTGTTGCTGGGCAAGGCCCGATCAAGAAGGAGTTTAAAGGAAAGAAGTATGGAAAGAAACCTAAAAGCAAGCTGACTTGCTATAACTATGGCAAGAAGGGCCACTTCGCTCGAGATTGTACCGAGCCGAAAAAGGTAATTCCATATTTAATTTCTTTTCATGAGCATAATGTTGCTAGTTCAGTGTTGTTAGCTGATTCTCATCCTTTGTGGATTATAGATTCAGGAGCAACGAACCACGTAGCTCGTGATCGAGCTACATACGTGGAGTACCGTCGGGTAACAGCTGGTAACAAATGGATATATGTAGGAAACAATGCAAGAATTGAAGTCAAAGACATTGGCACTTGCAAGCTCAACCTTCGTGGTGGACAAACGTTGTTTCTACATGATGTCCTTTATGCTCCTGATATTCGACGAAATTTGGTTTCCGTTACTTGTCTTCTTGATTTGGGCTATTGTATAAACTATTACAGCCGTTGTGTGGAACTTCGAATTAACTCTGTGTTAATTGGGTGTGGTTATGTAATGAATGGTTTCATGGTTCTTGATGTGGAACATGATATTAATTGTGGAATTAATAGTTGTTTTTCAAACATTGCTCTTGCTAGTGATGCTGATATCAATGAGGAAATTTGGCATGCTAGACTAGGACATATAGGACAAGAAAGAATGAATCGATTAGCTAAGGAGGGTCTATTAGGCTCTCATGCTAAGATTAACTTGTCAATATGTGAGCATTGTCTTGCTGGAAAAGCAACGAGGAAATCATTTGGCAAGGCTATTAGAGCTGATTCACCATTGCAATTAATTCATTCGGATGTATGTGGTCCAATGAATGTGAAGGCTAGACATGGAGGTTCCTATTTCGTAACATTTATTGATGACTTCACACGTTTCGGTCATGTGTATTTGATTTCTCATAAACATGAAGTATTAGATTGCTTCAAACGTTATTTGAACGAAGTTGAGAATCAAATGGAACGTAAGGTTAAAACCTTACGCACTGACCGTGGAGGTGAATATTTGTCTGATCAGTTTAAGACAATATGTTGCGAGAAAGGGATTATTAGACAGCTAACGATCCCTGGAACTCCACAGCAAAATGGGGTTGCTGAAAGAAGAAATAGAACTCTTCTAGATATGGTTAGGTCTATGATGGCTCAAGCTAATTTACCTATTTCCTATTGGGGAGATGCATTATTAGCTGCTACCTATATACTTAACCGAGTGCCTTCTAAGTCTATTCCATCTACACCATATGAACGTTGGACAGGCAGAAAACCAGATTTGAGTAATCTGAGACCTTGGGGGTCAGCTGCCTACGTTCATAATAAGACTCACAAATATGGAAAACTAGGACCAAGGGGTAAAAAGTGTATCTTTATTAGGTATTTTGATACTTCTAAGGGTTATGTTTTTATTGGTGAGCAGCAAGATGGAACCATCTCTGAAATAGAGTCTAGAGATGCGATTTTTCTCGAAACTGAGTTCCCAACAAGAGGTGAAGTTGATAAATCGATTCCTCTATTTGCTATAGAGGAGGAGGATATTGTTCCTTTATCAACAAATCAGGAATCACAGAAGAACCCTAAATCTAGTCTACCCAGTGGGAGTGATTTGCCAATGAATGAATCCGTTTCAGTTTCTCAACAGTCAGACCTGCGGAGGAGTAATCGCAAGATTATTCCTAAAAGAAGGTTTGACATTGAGAATGAGGCATTAATGATTCTCCCCATTGACGATGAGGAACCTCGAACGGTTGAGGAAGCATTAAGATGTTCAGTTAAAGAAAAATGGAGAATTGCAATGGATGAAGAAATGGAGTCTATGAGAAAGAATCATGTTTGGGATTTAGTCGATCTTCCTTCGGGCCAAAGGGCTATTGGGAATAAATGGATTCTCAAAATCAAGAGGAAGGGAGATGGATCGATTAATAGATACAAAGCTCGTCTGGTTGCAAAAGGATATACCCAAATGGAGAGTATTGATTTTGAAGAGACATTTTCTCCTGTTGTGAAGTTTGTGTCAATACGTGTCATTTTAGCTATAGTAGCACATTATGACTTGGAATTACATCAGATGGATGTAAAAAAAGCTTTCCTTAATGGTAATCTTGACGAGGAAATCTATATGGCACAGCCAGAAGGTTATATTGCTGAAGGCCAAGAGGATAAAGTATGTAGACTTAAAAAGTCTATATATGGGCTAAAGCAAGCGTCGAGACAATGGAACATAAGATTTAATGAAGTCATTTTATCTTATGATTTCGAAATGATCAATGAGGATCATTGTGTATACCTCAAGGAGGATAAAGGAAAGATTGTCATATTATCGTTATATGTTGATGATATGCTAATAGCTGGAAATGACATACAGTTTCTGATAGAAATAAAATCGTGGCTTTCATCACAATTTGACATAATAGATATGGGAGAAGCTGAGTACATCTTAGTGGTAAAGATCATTAGAGATCGAACAAAAAGACTTTTGGGTTTGTCTCAAGAGGCTTATATTACTAAGATGTTACAACACTTCAATATGTCAAACTGCAACATTGAACAAACTCCTATAGCGAGAGGTACTGTTCTGAGCAAAAGTATGTATCCCAAGACTCCTAATGAAATAGCCGAAATGAAGAAAAAACCATATGCCAGTGCCATTGGTAGCTTAATGTACACTATGTTGTGTACACGTCCTGATATCAGCTATGCTGTTGGCTTGGTTAGCCGTTTCCAGTCAAACCCAGGATCGAGACACTGGAAAGCGGTGAAGAGAATATTCAGATATCTCAAAGGGACAGCGGATTATTGTCTCTGCTTCCAAGGATCAAAGTTGAGCCTAAAGGGCTACTCAGATGCAGATTGGGCTGGAGATCTTGATGACAGAAAATCCACATCGGGCTATACTTTCTTGCTGAATGGTGGCGCTATCTCATGGAATAGCAAGAAACAAGCTTGTGTAGCTTTGTCGACAATGGAAGCCGAATATGTGGCTTGTGCAGCGGCTGTACAAGAAGCTGTCTGGCTGAGAAGATTCCTGAAGCATTTGAAGATTGCTGAGGATAGTGGGAGTCCAGTTACAGTGTTCTGTGACAATCAAGCTGCAATAGCTTTTTCCAAAGATCCCAGGTATCACAACAAAGGCAAGCATATAGAAATCAAATATAATTATGTAAGGGATATTGTTGACAAGAAAAAGGTAGTTCTTGAGTATATCCCTACACGTGCTATGCTTGCAGATCCTTTTACTAAGCCATTGACTAAAGAGTCATTTCTTGGATATGTGAAGTCCATGGGACTTCGAAAAATGTAACACAATGTACAGACAAATTCATTATATATGAAAGTGCCATGATTTATTCAGTGTATGTATTGGTGTTACATTTTGAATAAAGTCTCGATAAGCATGTTGGCAGGTTGAGATTGGTCCACTCACATGGACAATCATCTCTATTTGTTGAGTATAAATAGAGGTAAGACTATTACTTATGGGATAGCTTATGTAGTGAAATTTATATACTGCCTTGTGATAGAAATCAAATCTTTTTTATGTAGCGGCCCCGCCTCTATGGTCCCCGCAGGCAACCCTCTAGGCCGGCGACTCTACGGTCTTCCCACCCTTGGCAGTGGGTTTTTGCCTTCCCCAGGATTCGAACCCTTGACCCCCAGGACAAGTACAATAGTTCCTGAATCCTGGTACCAAGTGAGCTACAATGTTGATACAAATCAATTAAGGCCAAGGCCGAGTGGGCAATGCCTTTGACTTCAATTCTTGCATTGTTTCCTACATATATCCATTTGTTACCAGCTGGTACCCGACGGTACTCCACGTATGTAGCTCGATCACGAGCTATGTGGTTCGTTGCTCCTGAATCTATAATCCACAAAGGATGAGAATCAGCTAACAACACTAAACTAGCAACATTATGCTCATGAAAAGAAGTTAAATATGGAATTACCTTTTTCGGCTCGGTACAATCTCGAGCGAAGTGGCCCTTCTTGCCACAGTTATAGCAAGTCAGCTTGCTTTTAGGTTTCTTTCCATACTTCTTTCCTTTAAACTCCTTCTTGATCGGGCCTTCTCCAGCAGCAGCTTCTTTTCCTCTTCCCTTTCCCTTTCCTTTCTTGAACCATATCTTCTTATTCTTGGGTCTAGATCCTTCAGCTACGAAAGCTTGTCCAGATATCCTTGCAGATTCTACTCTCTCTGCCTCCAGTTCAACATGGCGTGAGACATCAATGAAAGTTTTAATGCTTTCACTGTGAGTAAGATTCTGCTTCATTGATTCCCAAGAATCAGGAAGGGAACGGATAACTGCCTGAACCTGTTGTTCATCTGTCAACTCATGACCGGCAGTTTTTAGCTCTCGAATCATATTTCCCATTTCCCTAAGATGTTGGGTCATGGTGACATTCGGGCGTTTCTTGAAGTTGTCAAATTTGATTGTCAGCTGGCGAAGCTTACTTACGCTGACTCCACTATATTTATTTCTCAGGGCAACCCAGACAGCATGAGCTGAAGGCAATGGCTCATACTCATACACTAGGTCATCAACCATTGAACTAATCAAAATGCCCTTTGCTGTGGAGTCTTTTTTCTTCCATGTCTTGTAGGCATCAAGATCACGCTTATGCTGGGCGGTAGCACCGTCTACAGGTTCTACCATAAACTGATTTACAGCTTCTAGAACTTCTTGTTCCTCAAGTACATACTGTATCTTGAGGTGTCATATTTTGTAGTTGTCCCCATTTAGTTTCTCTCATTTGTTCAGTTCAGCTATAATATTCTTTGTTGCCATGACCTAACATAAATAAACGCATTATTTAGTAATTCAGTGTATGTTATATGCATGTAATCAATAACTAACTCATTGTAAATAGAGTTGGTTTACAAAATCAAGTGACAACCACGTTCCCACTCATCCTTTGTATGTTCCAATCTAATAAACAATGATTAGTTATATCACACACATCCCATCAAATGAACAAATCATCATTAAATGAACTAATCATTTAATTATAATGAACTAATCATCATCAAATAAACTAATCATTTAACAAATTTGTTAACATATAACATTACTTAAACTGTTCGTACATAACGACAATTACACTACATGGATAAATACTGACTGTACATAACGTCAGTAACTAAAGGAAGCTAAGAGAACAAATAGGTTGATATTGCTCCCAATAGAGCGGACAGTAGAATCGTAGCTAAAAATTGACCCGTCTCTCTAGTCTGGACCAGAGTGACCTCAGGTGGAGGAGGATTCTCCTCTGGGACCTCTTCAGGATCCTCTACTGTCTCTTCAGGATCTTCTTCTTCTTCTAGATCCTGCTCTATTTCCATATTATCCACGTCCGGATCCCAATCAATTTCCTCAAGATCCCCTTGGAATTCTTCAATCAGATCCATCTCTGGATCCTCCTCCATCTCGGGATCTTCTTCGTATTCAAGAATCTCGGGATCCTCCTCTTCCTCGAGATTCTCCTCGGGTTCAGGATCCTCCTCCATTTCAGACTCGGAGTCAGATTCCCCCAAGTCCTCAGGAAACTGTTGGTGCAGCAGCTGATTTCATAGCTCTATGTAGGAGAGGCGAAAGCTGTGTTCAGCCCATATCTGATTCGCAACTTTCCCTGCTCTCTTTGGTAGAGCACGCATTAATTCCCTGATTCGGTGATCATCAATCATGGGGAACCCGGCCTGCTCAAGTTTCCAGAAGATCCGATCCAGTCGTCCTATAACGCCCTGGACTCCGAGAAATGGACTATAGAAAACTGTCCTGAATTCCGCCAATAGCTCCTCTAGTCGCTCATTATGACCAGCCATGCTGTCCCTATCGTGCAATATTTAGAATTGAAAAATATACATTGTCAGTACAAAACCGACAATCCAGTACAAAACTGGTTCAATTCAATTCATATGTATACACGTAAAATCACAAATAGACAAGAAAAATAAATTTTCTTCGAGGAGCCTTGATTGACTGACATCGGACTGATCGATCAGATTCTTAGATTAAATTTATTGTCCGTATTAAACTGATCTGATTAACTAGTGGTTTGAACTAGATCCTGATTTTATTGGATCAATATGGTCTAGTCAAACCAACTAATGGTTCGAACTAGACATAAACATAGTTGGTTCAAGTTGGTCTGATTAAATTAACTAATAATTTAAATTCCAGTTGAAATGAACCAACTTAATCGGATTTAATTAATTCTAATTAAAATCCAATCTATTTAATCAAATTTTGGTCTAGTTCCAATAACCAATAGCTAAATTTTAATACAAATTCAACCAAGCAATTAATTAAAGCACAAAGCTAATTAATTTAATAGAAAAAAAAACATGCAAATTTTTTTCGTATCTACTGCCTTGGCCTTAATTAACATGCAAAAAAAAAATTTTAATTTT
Source organism: Boesenbergia rotunda (assembly GCA_024364735.1). NCBI lineage: Eukaryota > Viridiplantae > Streptophyta > Magnoliopsida > Zingiberales > Zingiberaceae > Boesenbergia > Boesenbergia rotunda. The sequence continues at coordinate 245,682 of JAGFNQ010001138.1, forward strand.
TTTCATATTGATGTAAATGATTTAGTCTGGGGTAAAAGCAAGTGATTGATGTCTCTGATTCATGTGATAAAGCGACTAACTAAAGTGTAATAACTTTCTTGGTATTGATCGCTCAGAGAGCAGCTAAGTTAAGTGTCACAACTTTCTTAGCAATGATTGCTCAGTATGCTTGCTGTCGCACGAATCATTTTCCCTAAAGTATGAATTGGATGATCTATTAGTCTATGTGACTATATGGTCTTTGTGACCTGATTCTTATATTGTCTATATGACTTGACTTGTATGAGTGAGAGATGTAAGAAGTGGCAGCGTGTGCAGTTATTAACTGCACACGTTGCAGCGTGTGCAGTTATTGCACACGCTGCAGGGAGTGGGCTCGATGCCCCTCCCCCTCCACTCCTTCTACACCCCTTTGCTCCCCTATATAAGAAGGGGGGTAGGGGGTTCATTCAAGGCAAGTGCAAGTGAAAGGCATTTGGAATTCGAGAAGTGAACATCCAAAGTGTTCGAGGGATTTGGTTCGTGATACCGAGAGGGGAAGAGCTTTCCGATTCCGTAATCACTCTTTCGACGACAAGCACGAAGAACAGCGAAGGACGCGTTGAATCCACTATAAGTGTTTACTGTTTTATAATTTCGTAGATTTGTTCATGATTTCATGCATTAGAATCAACATTGGTATCAGAGCGTAATGAGATCCATTTGCTGGTTAATTAAGGCGTAATGAGATCCTAAAGTAGATTTAAGGCCAAGGCATGAAATTCTGAACGCATTTCGTAGATCCATTTGTAGATTTAAGCATGAAATTCTGAACGCATTTAAGATATTGAAAACGGTAAACACTTACAGCGATTCTCCGTTCGTCCTTCGTTGTTCGTCACGCTTGTCGTCGGAAGAACGATCACGTGTCGGAAAGCTCTTCCCCTCTCGGTATCACGAACCAAATCCCTCGAACACTTTGGATGTTCACTTCTCGAATTCCAAATGCCTTTCACTTGCACTTGCCTTGAATGAACCCCCTACCCCCCTTCTTATATAGGGGAGCAAAGGGGTGTAGAAGGAGTGGAGGGGGAGGGGCATTGAGCCCACTCCCTGCAGCGTGTGCAATAACTTCACACGCTGCAGCGTGTGCAGTTAATAACTGCACACGCTGCCACTTCTTACATCTCCCACTCATACAAGTCAAGTCATATAGACAATATAAGAATCAGGTCACAAAGACCATATAGTCACATAGACTAATAGATTATCCAATTCATACTTTAGGGAAAATGATTCGTGCGACAGCAAGCATACTGAGCAATAATTGCTAAGAAAGTTGTGACACTTAACTTAGCTGCTCTCTGAGCGATCAATACCAAGAAAGTTATTACACTTTACTTAGTCGCTCTATCACATGAATCAGAGACATCAATCACTTGCTTTTACCCCAGACTAAATCATTTACATCAATATGAACATCTCTAATCCCTCGTGATGACCATTAAGTCAAGAGTATGTTCAGTATTTCCATTCAATACAATTATTCACAATCACATTTTAAGTACTCAACAAAAAATGTAATTGGTCGACCAGTGAATAAGTGTCAATGATGTAAATCTCTCTCTTAGTCTTCCTATTTAGCTTGAATCTATTCATTTTAATCAGTTGCTTTCCTAGTTATGCTCCATAGACCGAATCATCCATAGCCAATAGGATACATGCTAAGGTAGCAGACCCTGATTAAAATTTCAAGCAGACAGCTAAATAGTCACATAGGGTAAATCTGAGATTAACATATAATCTTAAGGGTCTCACATAGTAGAGAAGCAGGGATCCATTCTCCTACTACCCTTATTGTCGCTATAGCACATATGGTATGAATCACATGCTACGATGTTTTTCTCTTTTAACAAAAAGAGTGCATGTTTTCTCAAAATTAACATCGTACAGATTTGATCTAGACATACCTAATGTCTAATCCTGAATTCAACTTATGAATTCCTATCTGGCTTTTAAGCAGATTCAGTAAATGGTGGGTTCATTTACTCCGATCATTACATAAATGATCTCATCTTGATACAAAATCAAGGCGACTCCAACTTATGAGTATGTCTCTATTTATAGCTACATAAGCTATCCCATAAGTAATAGTCTTACCTCTATTTATACTCAACAAATAGAGATGATTGTCCATGTGAGTGGACCAATCTCAACCTGCCAACATGCTTATCGAGACTTTATCCAAAATGTAACACCAATACATACACTGAATAAATCATGGCACTTTCATATATAATGAATTTGTCTGTACATTGTGTTACATTTTTCGAAGTCCCATGGACTTCACATATCCAAGAAATGACTCTTTAGTCAATGGCTTAGTAAAAGGATCTGCAAGCATAGCACGTGTAGGGATATACTCAAGAACTACCTTTTTCTTGTCAACAATATCCCTTACATAATTATATTTGATTTCTATATGCTTGCCTTTGCTGTGATACTTGGGATCTTTGGAAAAAGCTATTGCAGCTTGATTGTCACAGAACACTGTAACTGGACTCCCACTATCCTCAGCAATCTTCAAATGCTTCAGGAATCTTCTCAGCCAGGCAGCTTCTTGTACAGCCGCTGCACAAGCCACATATTCGGCTTCCATTGTCGACAAAGCTACACAAGCTTGTTTCTTGCTATTCCATGAGATGGCGCCACCATTCAGCAAGAAAGCATAGCCCGATGTGGATTTTCTGTCATCAAGATCTCCAGCCCAATCTGCATCTGAGTAGCCCTTCAGGCTCAACTTTGATCCTTGGAAGCAGAGACAATAATCCGCTGTCCCTTTGAGATATCTGAATATTCTCTTCACCACTTTCCAGTGTCTCATCCTGGGTTTGACTGGAAACGGCTAACCAAGCCAACTACATAGCTGATGTCAGGACGTGTACACAACATAGTGTACATTAAACTACCAATGGCACTGGCATATGGTTTTTTCTTCATGTCGGCTATTTCATCAGGAGTCTTGGGATACATACTTTTGCTCAGAACAGTTCCTTTCGCTACAGGAGTTTGTTCAATGTTGCAATTTGACTTATTGAAGTGTTGTAACATCTTAGTAATATAAGCTTCTTGAGACAAACCCAAAAGTCTTTTTGATCGATCTCTAATGATCTTAACTCCTAAGATGTACTCGGCTTCTCCCATATCTATTATGTCAAATTGTGATGAAAGCCACGATTTGATTTCTATCACAAACTGTATGTCATTTCCAGCTATTAGCATATCATCAACATATAATGATAATATGATAATCTTTCCTTTATCCTCCTTGAGGTATACACAATGATCCTCATTGATCATTTCGAAATCATAAGATAAAATGACTTCATTAAATCTTATGTTCCATTGTCTCGATGCTTGCTTTAGCCCATATATAGACTTTTTAAGTCTACATACTTTATCCTCTTGGCCTTCAGCAATATAACCTTCTGGCTGTGTCATATAGATTTTCTCGTCAAGATTACCATTAAGGAAAGTCGTTTTTACATCCATCTGATGTAATTCCAAGTCATAATGTGCTACTATAGCTAAAATGACACGTATTGACACAAACTTCACAACAGGGGAAAATGTCTCTTCAAAATCAATACCCTCCATTTGGGTATATCCTTTTGCAACCAGACGAGCTTTGTATCTATTAATCGATCCATCTGCCTTCCTCTTGATTTTGAGAATCCACTTATTCCCAATAGCCCTTCGGCCCAGAGGAAGATCGACTAAATCCCAAACATGATTCTTTCTCATCGACTCCATTTCCTCATCCATTGCAATTCTCCATTTTTCTCTGACTGAACATCTCAATGCTTCCTTAACCGATTGAGGTTCCTCATCGTCAACAGGGAGTATCATTATTGCCTCATTCTCAATGTCAAACCTTCTCCGAGGAATAATCTTACGACTACTCCTTCGTAAGTCGGACTGTTGAGGAGCTGAAACTAATTCATTCATTGGCAAATCACTCCCACTGGGTTGACTAGATTCAGGTATCTCCTGTGATACCTGAGTTGTTGATAAAGGAACATTATCCTCTTCCTCTATTGTAAATAAAGGAATCGACTTATCAACTTCACCTCTTGTTGGGAATTCAGTTTCGAGAAAAGTGGCATCTCTTGACTCAATTTCAGAGACGGTTCCATCTTGCTGCTCACCAATGAAAACATAACCCTTAGAAGTATCAGAATACCTTATAAAGATACACTTTTTACCTCTTGGTCCTAGTTTTCCCATATTTGTGAGTCTTATCATGAACATAGGCAGCTGACCCCCAGGGTCTCAGATTACTCAAATCTGGTTTTCTGCCTGTCCAACGTTCATATGGAGTAGATGGAACAGACTTGGAAGGCACTCGGTTAAGTATGTAGGTCGCAGCTAATAATGCATCTCCCCAATAGGAAATTGGCAAATTAGCTTGAGCCATCATAGACCTAACCATATCTAGAAGAGTCCGATTTCTTCTTTCAGCAACTCCATTTTGCTGCGGAGTTCCTGGGATAGTTAGCTGTCTAATAATCCCTCGGTCATTACAAGTTGTCTTGAACTGATCAGACAAGTATTCACCTCCACGGTCAGTGCGTAAGGTTTTAACCTTACGATCCAATTGATTCTCAACTTCGTTCAAATAACGTTTGAAGCAATCTAATACTTCATATTTATGAGAAATCAAATACACATGACCGAAACGTGTGAAGTCATCAATAAATGTAACGAAATAGGAACCTCCATGTCTAGCCTTCACATTCATTGGACCACATACATCCGAATGAATTAATTGCAATGGTGAATCAGCTCTAATAGCCTTGCCAAATGGTTTCCTCGTTGCTTTTTCAGCAAGACAATGCTCACATACTGACAAGTTAATCTTAGCATGAGAGCCTAATAGACCCTCCTTAGCTAATCGATTCATTCTTTCTTGTCCTATATGTCCTAGTCTAGCATGCCAAATTTCCTCATTGATATCAGCATCACTAGCAAGAGCAATGTTTGAAAAACAACTATTAATTCCGCAATTAATATCATGTTCCACATCAAGAACCATGAAACCATTCATTACATAACCACACCCAATTAACACAGAGTTAATTCGAAGTTCCACACAACGACTGTAAAAGTTTATACAATAGCCAACAAGTAACGGAAACCAAATTCCGTCGAATATCAGGAGCATAAAGGACATCATGTAGAAACAACGTTTGTCCACCATGAAGGTTGAGCTTGCAAGTGCCAATGCCTTTGACTTCAATTCTTGCATTGTTTCCTACATATATCCATTTGTTACCAGCTGGTACCCGACGGTACTCCACGTATGTAGCTTGATCACGAGCTATGTGGTTCGTTGCTCCTGAATCTATAATCCACAAAGGATGAGAATCAGCTAACAACACTGAACTAGCAATATTATGCTCATGAAAAGAAGTTAAATATGGAATAACCTTTTTCGGCTCGGTACAATCTCGAGCGAAGTGGCCCTTCTTGCCACAGTTATAGCAAGTCAGCTTGCTTTTAGGTTTCTTTCCATACTTCTTTCCTTTAAACTCCTTCTTGATCGGGCCTTCTCCAGCAGCAGCTTCTTTTCCTCTTCCCTTTCCCTTTCCTTTCTTGAACCATATCTTCTTATTCTTGGGTCTAGATCCTTCAGCTACGAAAGCTTGTCCAGATATCCTTGCAGATTCTACTCTCTCCGCCTCCAGTTCAACATGGCGTGAGACATCAATGAAAGTTTTAATGCTTTCACTGTGAGTAAGATTCTGCTTCATTGATTCCCAAGAATCAGGAAGGGAACGGATAACTGCCTGAACCTGTTGTTCATCTGTCAACTCATGACCGGCAGTTTTTAGCTCTCGAATCATATTTCCCATTTTCCTAAGATGTTGGGTCATGGTGACATTCGGGCATTTCTTGAAGCTGTCAAATTTGATTGTCAGCTGGCGAAGCTTACTTACGCTGACTCCACTATATTTATTTCTCAGGGCAACCCAGACAGCATGAGCTGAAGGCAATGGCTCATACTCATACACTAGGTCATCAACCATTGAACTAATCAAAATGCCCTTTGCTGTGGAGTCTTTTTTCTTCCATGTCTTGTAGGCATCAAGATCACGCTTATGCTGGGCGGTAGCACCGTCTACAGGTTCTACCATAAACTGATTTACAGCTTCTAGAACTTCTTGTTCCTCAAGTACATACTGTATCTTGAGGTGTCATATTTTGTAGTTGTCCCCATTTAGTTTCTCTCATTTGTTCAGTTCAGCTATAATATTCTTTGTTGCCATGACCTAACATAAATAAACGCATTATTATAATTCAGTGTATGTTATATGCATGTAATCAATAACTAACTCATTGTAATAGAGTTGGTTTACAAAATCAAGTGACAACCACGTTCCCACTCATCCTTTGTATGTTCCAATCTAATAAACAATGATTAGTTATATCACACACATCCCATCAAATGAACAAATCATCATTAAATGAACTAATCATTTAATTATAATGAACTAATCATCATCAAATAAACTAATCATTTAACAAATTTGTTAACATATAACATTACTTAAACTGTTCGTACATAACGACAATTACACTACATGGATAAATACTGACTGTACATAACGTCAGTAACTAAAGGAAGCTAAGAGAACAATAGGTTGATATTGCTCCCAATAGAGCGGACAGTAGAATCGTAGCTAAAAATTGACCCGTCTCTCTAGTCTGGACCAGAGTGACCTCAGGTGGAGGAGGATTCTCCTCTGGGACCTCTTCAGGATCCTCTACTGTCTCTTCAGGATCTTCTTCTTCTTCTAGATCCTGCTCTATTTCCATATTATCCACGTCCGGATCCCAATCAATTTCCTCAGGATCCCCTTGGAATTCTTCAATCAGATCCATCTCTGGATCCTCCTCCATCTCGGGATCTTCTTCGTATTCAAGAATCTCGGGATCCTCCTCTTCCTCGAGATTCTCCTCGGGTTCAGGATCCTCCTCCATTTCAGACTCGGAGTCAGATTCCCCCAAGTCCTCAGGAAACTGTTGGTGCAGCAGCTGATTTCATAGCTCTATGTAGGAGAGGCGAAAGCTGTGTTCAGCCCATATCTGATTCGCAACTTTCCCTGCTCTCT
>JAGFNQ010001138.1:254076-422206 GCA_024364735.1 Boesenbergia rotunda
CTCTATTGCAAATAAAGGAATCGACTTATCAACTTCACCTCTTGTTGGGAATTCAGTTTCGAGAAAAGTGGCATCTCTTGACTCAATTTCAGAGACGGTTCCATCTTGCTGCTCACCAATGAAAACATAACCCTTAGAAGTATCAGAATACCTTATAAAGATACACTTTTTACCTCTTGGTCCTAGTTTTCCATATTTGTGAGTCTTATCATGAACATAGGCAGCTGACCCCCAGGGTCTCAGATTACTCAAATCTGGTTTTCTGCCTGTCCAACGTTCATATGGAGTAGATGGAACAGACTTGGAAGGCACTCGGTTAAGTATGTAGGTCGCAGCTAATAATGCATCTCCCCAATAGGAAATTGGCAAATTAGCTTGAGCCATCATAGACCTAACCATATCTAGAAGAGTCCGATTTCTTCTTTCAGCAACTCCATTTTGCTGCGGAGTTCCTGGGATAGTTAGCTGTCTAATAATCCCTCGGTCATTACAAGTTGTCTTGAACTGATCAGACAAGTATTCACCTCCACGGTCAGTGCGTAAGGTTTAACCTTACGATCCATTTGATCTCAACTTCATTTAAATAACGTTTGAAGCAATCCAATGCTTCAAATTTATGAGAGATCAAATACACATGACCAAAACGTGTGAAGTCATCAATGAATGTAATGAAATAGGAAGCTCCATGTCTAGCCTTCACATTCATCGGACCACAAATATCCGAATGAATTAATTGCAATGGTGACTCAGCTCTAATAGCCTTGCCAAAATGGTTTCCCTCGTTGCTTTTCCCAGCAAGACAATGCTCACATACTGACAAGTTAATCTTAGCATGAGAGCCTAATAGACCCTCCTGAGCTAATCGATTCATTCTTTCTTGTCCTATATGTCCTAGTCTAGCATGCCAAATTTCCTCATTGATATCAGCATCACTAGCAAGAGCAATGTTTGAAAAACAACTATTAATTCCACAATTAATATCATGTTCCATATCAAGAACCATGAAACATTCATTACATAACCACACCCCAATTAACACAGAGTTAATTCGAAGTTCCACACAACGACTGTAAAAGTTTATACAATAGCCCAAATCAAGAAGACAAGTAACGGAAACCAAATTCCGTCGAATATCAGGAGCATAAAGGACATCATGTAGAAACAACGTTTGTCCACCACGAGGTTGAGCTTGCAAGTGCCAATGCCTTTGACTTCAATTCTTGCATTGTTTCCTACATATATCCATTTGTTACCAGCTGGTACCCGACGCTACTCCACGTATGTAGCTCGATCACGAGCTACGTGGTTCGTTGCTCCTGAATCTATAATCCACAAAGGATGAGAATCAGCTAACAACACTGAACTAGCAACATTATGCTCATGAAAGAAGTTAAATATGGAATTAACCTTTTTCGGCTCGGTACAATCTCGAGCGAAGTGGCCCTTCTTGCCACAGTTATAGCAAGTCAGCTTGCTTTTAGGTTTCTTTCCATACTTCTTTCCTTTAAACTCCTTCTTGATCGGGCCTTGCCCAGCAGCAGCTTCTTTTCCTCTTCCCTTTCCTTTCCTTTCTTGAACCATATCTTCTTATTCTTGGGTCTAGATCCTTCAGCTACGAAAGCTTGTCCAGATATCCTTGCAGATTCTACTCTCTCCGTCTCCCAGTTCAACATGGCATGAGACATCAATGAAAGTTTTAATGCTTTCACTGTGAGTAAGATTCTGCTTCATTGATTCCCAAGAATCAGGAAGGGAACGGATAACTGCCTGAACCTGTTGTTCATCTGTCAACTCATGACCGGCAGTTTTTAGCTCTCGAATCATATTTCCCATTTCCCTAAGATGTTGGGTCATGGTGACATTCGGGCGTTTCTTGAAGCTGTCAAATTTGATTATCAGCTGGCGAAGCTTACTTATGCTAACTCCACTATATTTATTTCTCAGGGCAACTCAGACAGCATGAGCTAAAGGCAATGGCTCATACTCATACACTAGGTTATCAACCATTGAACTAATCAAAATGCCCTTTGCTGTGGAGTCCTTTTTCTTCCATGTCTTGTAGGCATCAAGATCACGCTTATGCTGGGCGGTAGCACCGTCTACTGGTTCTACCATAAACTGATTTACAGCTTCTAGAACTTCTTGTTCCTCAAGTACATACTGTATCTTGAGGTGCCATATTTTGTAGTTGTCCCCATTTAGTTTCTCTCCTTTGTTCAGTTCAGCTATAATATTCTTTGTTGCCATGACCTAACATAAATAAACGCATTATTTAGTAATTCAGTGTATGTTATATGCATGTAATCAATAACTAACTCATTGTAAATAGAGTTGGTTTACAAAATCAAGTGACAACCACGTTCCCACTCATCCTTTGTATGTTCCAATCTAATAAACAATGATTAGTTATATCACACACATCCCATCAAATGAATAAATCATCATTAAATGAACTAATCATTTATTATAATGAACTAATCATCATTAAATGAACTAATCATTTAATTATGATGAACTAATCATCATTAAATAAACTAATCATTTAACAAATTTGTTAACATATAACATTACTTAACTGTTCGTACATAACGACAATTACACTACATGGATAAATACTGACTGTACATAACGTCAGTAACTAAAGTAAGCTAAGAGAACAAATAGGTTGATATTGCTCCCAATAGAGCGGACAGTAGAATCGTAGCAAAAATTGACCCGTCTCTCTAGTCTGGACCAGAGTGACCTCAGGTGGAGGAGGAATCTCCTCTGGACCTCTTCAGGATCCTCTACTGTCTCTTCAGGATCTTCTTCTTCTTCTAGATCCTGCTCTATTTCCATATTATCCACGTCCGGATCCCAATCAATTTCCTCAGGATCCCTTGGAATTCTTCAATCAGATCCATCTCTGGATCCTCCTCTGGATCCTCCTCCATCTCGGGATCTTCTTCGTATTCAAGAATCTCGGGATCCTCCTCTTCCTCGAGATTCTCCTCGGGTTCAGGATCCTCCTCCATTTCAGACTCGGAGTCAGATTCCCCCAAGTCCTCAGGAAACTGTTGGCGCAGCAGCTGATTGCATAGCTCTATGTAGGAGAGGCGAAAGCTGTGTTCGGCCCATATCTGATTCGCAACTTTCCCTGCTCTCTTTGGTAGAGCACGCATTAATTCCCCGATTCGGTGATCATCAATCATGGGGAACCCGGCCTGCTCAAGTTTCCAGAAGATCCGATCCAGTCATCCTATAACGCCCTGGACTCCGAGAAATGGACTATAGAAAACTGTCCTGAATTCCGCCAATAGCTCCTCTAGTCGCTCATTATGACCAGCCATGCTGTCCCTATCGTGCAATATTTAGAATTGAAAAATATACATTGTCAGTACAAAACCGACAATCCAGTACAAAACTGGTTCAATTCAATTCATATGTATACACGTAAAATCACAAATAGACAAGAAAAACAAATTTTCTTCGAGGAGCCTCGATTGACTGACATCGGACTGATCGATCAGATTCTAAGGTTGAATTTATTGTCCTTATTAGAACTAATCTAATTGGACATGATTATCTTAATCTGTTCTTGTCTAACCTTAGCCCATTTAATCAGGTTAAACAACGGATAAAATTTGGTCGAACCAACCAATGGTTTAGATTAAATTGGATCAACTTGGTCTAGTCAAGCCAACTAATGGTTCGAATTAGACATAAACATAGTTGGTTCAAGTTGGTCTGATTAAATTAACTAATAATTTAAATTCTAGTTGAAATGAACCAACTTAATCAGATTTAATTAATTCTAACTAAAATCCAATCCATTTAATCAAATTTTGGTCTAGTTCCAATAACCAATAGCTAAATTTTAATAGAAATTCAACCAAGCAATTAATTAAAGCACAAAGCTAATTAATTTAATAGGAAACAAAAAAATATGCAATTTTCTGTTCGTGTCAGCAGATCAAGTTTGCAAGCAAAAAAAATTTTTCTTTTTTTTTCAAATGGATTAAATTTGCTAATTTAATGGAAGAAAAAAAATAACATGCTACTGTATCGACAGCCTTAATTAACATGCAAAAAATATATTTTTTTCGTATTTTCTGCCACCAGTTTTTTTTTTATATTTCACCGGTTTTCTTTTTCAAGTTTTATTCCACCGCCTATTTCTTTTTCTGCCGTCGGCAGCGATGCAGACGTCGGCCGCCGTGAAATTTTTCACCGTGACGAACGCGGTTAATCGCTAGCGTGCAACACGTCCGAGTGGGATCGTCAGTTCGCAACGCTAACAATTATTTTACCAACTCGAAAAAAATTTTGCCGACACAAAGTCGACCGACTCGAAAAAAATCTGCCGACACAAAGTCGCGATTTTCCTGGCGTAGCAATTTCATGCTATTTAGAACGAATATATGCTCTGATACCATTGTTAATCTAAGCATGAAATTCTGAACGAATATACATATTGAAAAACAGTAAACACTTACAGTGGATTCAACGCGTCCTTCGTTGTTCTTCGTGCTTGTCGTCGGAAGAACGATCACGAGTCGGAAAGCTCTTCCCCTCTCGGTATCACGAACCAAATCCCTCGAACGCTTTGGATGTTCACTTCTAGAATTCCAAATGCCTTCACTCACACACTTGCCTTGAATGAACCCCCTACCCCCCTTCTTATATAGGGGAGCAAAGGGGTGTAGAAGGAGTGGAGAGGGAGGGGCATCGAGCCCACTCCCTGCAGCGTGTGCAATAACTGCACACGCTGCAGCGTGTGTAGTTAATAACTGCACACACTGCCACTCCTTACAGTACAGTCCGTCATTTAATCCGCGCTTCGGAGTAAACAACTTATTAAATCAGACGGATCCTCTGTCAAAATTTTTTCATTATCCTACGGGTCCCACTCCCTAACAAGGACTAATGAATCGTTCGATCGTCGATCGAACACCGTCAATAAATTTTGATCATTGTTCTGAATCAAATGATATCTTGGAGGAACGATGAATCGATGGAAATCATTGCAATTATAATCTCATCGGATTCGATGGTGAATATGACGAGATCGCAATTGCGGCAATCCCGACGGGTTCATCGTACCCCCAAGGTATAGTTTTGTTTGGGGTGGTGGCCGAAAGCCGCCGGTGGTGACCGATCGGCGATCGGACGACTCGTCGACCATTGTGAGGGAGTAGGACAAATGAGATAGGGAAAAAAGTGGGACAGAGGATCTGACCTCTTATTAAACACCACTAGAGAAGAGATGAATCTATTTTAAAAAAATTATGCTTACTAAAAATGTTGGATCAGGTAGCAGATGAATTTGGGACGATCGATCCGGTCCCACGAAAATTTTTCATCAGTCATCAGGATAAATTAGGAAGCGTTCGCAGTTGACAGTCTAGAAGTCCAACATCTCAAGATTAACGTCTCATTTGAAAAAAAAAATTCTTATAAAATATATCATAATCAAGGATCGACTGAAATAGCTATTAATCATCTTACCGTTACATCATAGCCCGGGACAATAAATAAATAAATAAATATATATATATATATATATATATATATATATATATATATATATATATATATATATATATATATATATATATATATATATTATATATATATATATATATATATATATATATATATCACAAGTACTTGGCTCAGTTCGTCCATAATAATAGATCTATCACAATCAACATTTCGAGTCATTGAAAAATAATTAATGGGGTTTTTTCAATCAACCTTAGAAGATCGGTCCGGTCACATGGAAATTTTCCATCGATCGTCAGGATAAATCAAAAAACGCTCGTAGTGGCCGATCTAGAAGCTTAGCGTCTCAGAGTTCGCGTCTCATTTGGAGAAAAAATTCCTATAAATATGTCGTAACTGAGAATCGTACCGTGAATACTTGAGATAGCGACTAATTGCTCCCCCAATGGCCCATTTCGAGTCTACGCTGCCTAAACTATCTTTATTTTATCACATTTCTATTTTTGTGATATCCCTACAATCCTTTCGGCTTAGCTTTTTGGTTCCTCTACTTAGGGCCCCATGTAATATAACATTTCCATTTTTGTCCATCCACACCAACTCATTCAACATTATTTATTACATATTAATTAATATTTAAAAAAATTGAGTGAGAAGAGAGTAACAAATAAATATTCTTTAAAGATAATTTTATAATTTTTTTTGCATATAAAAATGAATAATATATTACACATGATTTAACACACATGTTTTATAATTGCGTTATCACGAAGCACTAAAAAATTTGACAAAGAAGTGGAAGATGCATGCCTTCTTATATATTGTGCATAGTTTTCAGATCCCAACGAGATTATATGAATTAATTAAAAATTAGAGGAAAAAACAAATATTACTCATAAATATCTTTTTTTTGTAATAATTGCTCAGCGTTTAATTGCTAATATTACCATAAATATTATATAAGAAGGTGGATGATACACAAAACCAACATTGAATTAATTAATTAAGTGATTGGATCTTTAGTTTGTTCAATAAGCTCACTATGGTCTAATTCTAGTAAACACTTCATCTTATATTAATTAAACTACCTTCATCTTTTAATTTGTCCTAAAGTTTAAAAGATCTCTATCATTTTTATAAATCTTTTTTTTATTAAAAAAAATATACGGAAAGTGTTGATCCAACTACCATCTCACTTAATCCTTGTTGTTGATCATTCATCTACCACATGCATTGATCTTTATTTCATGATCATCACATGGCTTCCACGTGATGAACATGAGGCCTTCATTATAATTCATCCCAACCACCTTTTTAATTTAATCTATTAATTAATAAAAAATAATTAAATTTGTTTTAAGTTATAAAAAAAGGTGTTTTGGTTTAATCTTAAGCAAGAAGCTCGATGGAGCCAACGACCGCCACGTGGTCCGGGCAGCTTTTGCCGGGAGTGGCACTCTCGTAGTTTGGTACGACTACGAGGGTCGGTCCTTTGAGCTTCCTTTACGCCTCCCGATCGATTCATTAATATCGCAACACGTGGAATTTAATGCGGGAATTAATTCCTTTTTAATGTTTTTTTCGCGGGTTGAAGGGCGATTTTACCCCCCGCGCGTTATTGTATCTGCCTCCCTTCGTCGCGACTATTTAAGGTCTGCGCCTTCGCTCTCCCTCCGCCTTGGTCCACGAGGTGTTCGATCCAATTCCTCACCGCCGAGTTTGAAGCCTCGATTCGCCTTCGATTCGCGATCCACGAGCAGAATTCTCGGCGTCGATGGCGTCGAAGGTCGCCGTCTCAGGCGAATTGCCGGTCCTTCCTCCGATCAAGACGGCGACGCCGATCCGGGAGAAGCTCCCAGTCGCGGGAAGCCAGGCCTCCCCTCACGACTGTGGCGGCGACGAGGAAGGGTGCGTCACGCCCAAATCGGAGGAGCACTATCTCAAGCCTCTCGCCGTGTGCCCGCCAGCCCCGAGGAAACCGAAGCCGGTGAGGAGGACGTCAGCGGCGGCAGCGACCGACTCTAAGGTCTTCCTCGCAGTGCCACGAGACCTGACCTCCATCTTCCTCGCTCTCCCTCCGAAGAAGAGGATTCGTATAGCTTGATCTGATGATAAAAGCCCCTTTCTGCTCGATACGAATCCCTAATTTTCATGTGTGGTACAAAATCGATTTATTTTTCCAATTTTTTTTCTTCGTTCGGTGATTCCCACATCGCTTTGTATAAGTTTGACAGAAATTGTGCTCCATACCACGCTTCAGTGTACAAATATGAGAATCTGTTCTTCATATGGCTTCATTGTTTCAGGATCTGGATCAGATTCCCAATTTTTCGCTTTGTCTTGTTTAAAGCCGTGAATTTTTTTCCTTGTTCCAAGAATGAAAATTGCATAAAAGTTGCAGCAATTGTGTTCTTCATATGGCTTCATATTCAGTAATTCTTCACTCTGTGACCTTCTTCAACTATATCAGATTCCCAAGCCCGTGTTCTTCTTTCAAAGTTGTTATTTTTCCTCGTTCCAAAGAAGAAACAGTGCTCGAAGTCTCATAATTATCTCAAAACTGTGAATTTTCTTGTGAAATCTAAAAAAACTCCCACATAACCCGCTATCAAACAGTAGTTCTGAGTTTTGTCTGCAGATCTAACAATTGCAGGGACAACATTCTCTCCATTTTGTGAATCATACTTCGGCTTGGAGCTAAAGAACAGAATAAAGTTACTGAATCTCTGCTGCAGTTCTTTCCTGTCAGATCTTTTCATGTGGTGGATCCTGAAGCAGCCCTTCAATTCTCACTTCAATGAATGACAGCAAACATTTCTGCTAACAATCCTGCGGAAAAACTGACATGAACAGGACGACACACAATGCAGATCCATGGCTAACAAGGAGTGTCTCAGCCTACAAGATTATAAATCTGTCCTCCACACAGAGAACAGCTAGCAACTGTTTGTTTCAGTCTCACAATGAGCAGATGGAAGGATTTAGAGCTTGTGGAAGGAAGTCTTGTTTCGGAAGGGATGGGCACATGGAAAGCTACCAAAAAGCTGCCATGGTCTGGTGGCACAGATTCTCTACAACTCACTTCATTGCTTGGCTTCCAATCCAAGCTGTCTTAGTGTAAAGGAATTGCTGATATAAAAGAAAGAGAAGCCTTTTTAAGAACTAAATCATGGTACAATTTATGTTTGTTTGTTTGTTTGTTGATTGCTTCTGTTTCTCCATGGATCAAAAATCATGTTGGGGAAGGAAACAAAGGTGGTAAAAACTAAAGCTCAGTGAATTCTTTAGCATAGAAACAAAGGTTACATACAATTCTTGTCTTGATATTGAAAGTGCCATACCGTAAAGTAGATGACCTTATTTGTTTATATGCCTATAAATATTTTATTGGAAAGAGACAATCGCAAGAATGCTTGGATAGATAGGAAGAAACATTAACAATTTTGAACTCCCATTCCATATGCAAATGAAACAAAATTATAATTATAATAAGTCTTGCCCTTCGACTAGCTATCCTGTATGCGTCCCACAAGTAAGAGATTTTGTTTCATTTAAAATTCCCTAATTTTGGTGTTCATTTTAGATAAATTTTTTTTTATGGTAACATTCTTCTTCACTACAAGTTAATGTCATTTAATATATTTGTAGGTAGAGAAAGAGAGATAGGCAAGCTTAAGTTGAGCAACTATGATTAATTTATACTTAATATTTTGATTAATTTATTGGGCCTAAAATACTAACGAGTCATTTTCTATTTTCGAAAATATTATTATATACGCTCGACTATAATAAGTGTTTAGTGGATTTTGCGGAATATATTTGTTGTTTGTTTTGGGTAAATTATTAATATAAATGTATGGGTAACCTTGAAAATTTTATATGCCAAGATAATAATAAAGAATTAATATATTAAATAAATCTCTAAATGATTAGAAAATTAAGAGAAACAATGAATAAATAACTACTCATAATTTGTAATGTCATTCAAGATTGTATTATTATAAAAATAGCCTTCATAATTTGGAAAAGTAAATATGCAAAATGACTGATAATTTTAGGGGGTATTTTGAAAAACTATTAAACGGATAGGTTAATGATTATCCATTTAATTGGGTAGCAGTTCACGTGGAATCTCGTTCACCTGCCCGGTGAAACGTTTTGGGAAACGAGTTTGGCCTGCTCTGTTCCTTGCCTCCTTCCTTTTGTGTTCCTTTATAAATTGTCTTCTTCTCTTCTTCAGCTTTCTCTCTCGTCGATCGCCATCGGGACCGACCAACAATCCTTACCGAGGGTTGGATCTCCGCCGTTCCTCCAGCTCAGGACTCTCCTGTCCTTCGATTTGCTGCCGGTCACGGAATCTGCGATCAAAGAGGCGCCTTTGAGAGGATTAAACGAGGAGGAAGCAGCGAGAAGAGGAATAGGCGGCGGAAGGAGTGAAAAAGACGTCGCCTTTGGTGCTTCCCACCGTCGACTTAAACGATCGCGTGGGCAGCTTGCAGGGCTACTTCCGTGGCGAGGAAGCGGAGCCGGCGGTGGTGATGGGGAAGAGGGACGAGCTCTCTTTAAATAGGATGGCGGCAGGAGAGGAGGAAGCGAGTTAGATCGAGAATTAAACTTAGTACCTTGTACAGGACAAAGGACAAAACATGTGATCGATTCTAAAAATTTTTAAACAGAATAATCAAGATATATAACTATATAATTTTTGGAGATAAATCAAATATAATAGAACATGTAATTTTATTGATCGAATGAACTGTAGTAAGAATAATTTTCCTCAGAACTCACTAGGAATATATATAGATAACAAGATAGAACGTGCAATTTCAATAATAATATGTCTATGTTTTCTTTCAGTAACACCGTTTTATTCAGGAGTATCAGTACAAGAACTTTGATGAAATATATCATCCGAAACAAGTAGTTCAGAAAAAAGATTAAATGTATATTCACCACCCAAATCAAATCGAAAATATTTAATAACAATATTATGTTGAGATTTTACTATGACACAAAATATATGATAGATACCAAGGAAATTAGAACGATGTTTCATAAGATAGACTTAAATGTAGTAAGTATAATCATCAATAAAGGAAACGTAGTAACGAGAGCCACTATGGTTATGAATCGAAGATGAACCCCACATATCAGAATGAACTAATTCAAATGATGTATGAAAAATAGAGATACTTTTATAGAAAGGTAAAACAGAGATTTTGCTAATTTGTAACCATAACAATTTAAAATATCATGAGTTTGTAATTTTCTTAAATTTCCTTTAAAAGCTAAGTATTTCAAATGAGAAGAAACATGCCCAATACGAGAATGTCATAAATAAAAATTAGAAGAAGCAGAGTTTAACCGAAAGGAAGACAAATTAACACTGGATGCTACAATATCTGGAATTTTTAGTTGTTCTAGTACATATAGTCCCCCTTGTCTACGGCATAGCCCAATCTCCTTCTGAGATCACGGATCATGCACATAACAAGAAGATGAAGTAAAAGAAATTGAGAGACCAGAATCACATAATTGACCAACCGAGATAAAATTTAAAGTAAGATTAAGAATGTGATAGACATTAGATAGAGACAAATTAGATATAGAAATAGAGCCAACACTAGCTTATAACATGAGAGAATCGTCTGCGGTCATGACCGATCAGGCACAAACTGTCTGATCGGTCACGCGACCGATCAGACACGTTGTCGCGCGTGAGCGCGCAATTTTTGTCGCGCAGGAGATCAAAACCGTAATTAAATATGCCTTTGTATAATTACTCAATTTCACCCCTTAAATCTCTTTAAAAGCCAATCCGGCCCAATTAGGGCCATAGATCCAGCCCATATAATTTCATTCATGATCACGTTATTTCTTCATGTTCCCCTCACCAACCCAGCAATCATCTCTCAATTACTGCGCGGCATCCCCACGTCCCCGCAACCGACACCGCGACAGGAGACAACAATACCTTCCCTTTCTCCTCTCCCCCGAACTGTTTACCTTCTACTCGTTAATTGGATTATATTTTGTGGGCCATACATGTTATCCGATAATGAGGTAGGTACAATTCTGGAGTATTTACGAATATGTGCGCTTCAAAACTGGCGATTAATGATTGAAGCATCGTACTCTCTGATTGTGATTAGATTATCCCGCTCTGCGAATAATAATCATCCATCTCAGCATAAATAGCGCGGGACCCGTTTCACCGGCTTCGTGTTTTTCCAATTATGCTGCTCCGCGGGTAATCCTATCGCACGGCATTGATTCCATCCTTGTTCCGGTAATTTTAAAAGCAGCGACTCGTGCTCAGTGGCAGAATCGTGAATAGCACACAGTTCCCCGTCCATGTCCGCCATCGAAGCTCGCTCCCTCAGCTCTGCGACAAATGTGAAACCCTAATCCGTTTCCTGTGCTCTTCGTCTTCGTTGTCTTCTTCTTCGCTTTGGATCTCCCAGGACGCAGCGGCGGAGACGGTAGTTGGGCCGCAGTTCCACGGGGTGGCGAAGCGTTGCTTGGATCCGAAGTTTTCTGAAAATCAGGGGCCTCTCGGTAAGTTTGAGAGCTCCAGGTGGTTAGTGGGCGTGCTCGAGGAGAAGAGATAGACGCGATTTATCTATAGACGTTCTTGCATTGTTCTACTCCTATAAAGTGCGCTTCATGTGTTTACGGCTGGTTGGTTCTTTTGAGTCTTCGGTTGGTTCTTTTGTGCATAGCGAGTATTGATGCTTGTGGCTTCTTCTAGTTAGTGGCGAACTGGAGGCAAAATCTCGCCTTTTGACTGCACGTCTTGCGGGCTCTGTTTTGCCAAGTCTGTGTACGAGCGACGATGTCGACGTGAAGTTCATAGAAAAATAGTCCGGTTGAAGCTTTTAGCGAATTAGCCAAAGTCACATGCAATGATTGTATCATGATTGTTGTAGAGTAGATGTAGTTCCATGAACCATTTGTTTAATCTTTGACGTCTGTCATTAGTCTGACATTTGTTGTGTGATCCGATGGTTGTATCATCATGGATTATGATTAATGTGCCTATAGCCTATAGTTTTATGAAACACTTGTTTAATCCTGGGCGTTCATTAATAGTTTGGAACAGTAAGAACACTTTTTCATTCTCTGATTCAATGGTTGTATCATGATGGTTTCTGATCAGAGTGGCTATAGTTTAGTGAACCATTTGTTTAAAGCTTGGACTGAGTCATCATTTGTTGGCACTAGTAAGAACACTTTTTTCATTGCAAGGGCTGGTAATTCTGTCCTTGGTTATTCCTGTTTTGAATTTTGATCTATTTTCTGTTTAGTGGATCCTTCGATATGTTTCCTGGCACGTCCTTTGGTGGAGGAGACATGCACAAAAGTTAGCTAAAATCAAATTGTGTTCGTCTCATATTTCTCCACTTTAGTATCCTGATCTATATTTCTATTCTTAATGCAGAAAGAGCTCATGCCAATCAGCACATAAATGAACATATATATATTGGCTAGTATTTATTTGTAGATGCCATATAAATTTTAAAGTGAAACTTTGCTTTACCCCTGAATAAAAACTTCAAATTGCAATACTATTTTCTTAAATATTCTGGAACTGCATGCTGATGCTTCTTATTCTTGTGTGATCATGTTTCAGTTGGAGCATTCAAAAATTAAGCTTTTGTATAGTCCCAGCTACTAAATTAATGAAGATGGAGCTGGAACTTGCGATCACAGTTTTATTTCTTTTATCATTTCTAACTATTGCAAGTGGGGAGGTATATATTGTCCATGTAGAAGGGGAACCTGTAGTCAATTACAACGGAGGTGTAGATGGTTTTTCTGCTACAGCTATTGATATAACTCAGGAGATGGACATCACCAGGTAATACTAGCTTTCTTACTTGTGCTAATGCTGTGCCTCCACCTTCCAGTTTCTGAGTGATGGTTAGTTTCTGAGAAACTGTGTGAACCCTGGTTTCCTTCTCAATTATCAAGCTTTTCAAATTTCCAGCATATAATTTCATTTAGAACTGCTTGTCGTTGTAGGTAATTTGAAATGTATGTCTCTTGCGTTTGTGTGTCATTGACTAACATGATCATTTTGAACAAATATGTGTGTGCACGCGCGCGTGCGCTATTTCATCTGTTAAATATTTGAATTTCATGGCATAACTCTCCGTATAACTAAAGTATCTAGCAGATAATTTTCTTCATCTTCATACAAACAGTGAATCTGTTACATCATATGCTCTTCACCTCATAAACAAGCACAATTCTCTTCTTGAATCGCTTTTTGAAGTTGGGACCTATGAGAAGCTATACAGCTATAGTCATCTAATCAATGGATTTGCAGTTGACATTTCTTCTGAACAGGTAAGTGTCGTTGGATTGTGCTTAAGGATATTTAATGTCAAACTGTTAAACTAAGATTTATTTTATTTCACAATCATGTGTTTAGATTATATGATCAATTACTTGACTAGGTCGAAGTTCTCCGTGGTGCTTCTGGAGTGAAATATGTGGAAAAAGACATGAAAATAAAGAAATTGACCACTCACACTCCACAATTTCTGGGATTACCAACAGGGGTATGGCCAACAGGTGGAGGTTTTGATAAAGCAGGAGAAGATATTGTCATTGGATTGGTGGATTCAGGAATTTACCCCCAGCATCCTAGCTTTTCCGCACACAATAGTGAACCATATGGGCCTCTTCCTCGTTATAGAGGGAAATGTGAAGTTGATCCAGAAACACAGAGGAACTTTTGCAATGGAAAGATAATTGGAGCACAACATTTTGCAAAAGCTGCCATTGCTGCTGGTGCATTTAATCCATCAATTGATTTTCCGTCGCCATTGGATGGTGATGGTCATGGAAGGTAAAGCACACATAATTGTGCCTTGACTACCAAAGTCCTTAATGTGTTTTATGATGTAGTATATATAGATGTTGATTGCACTACCACCCTTTTACTGAGGGATATCACAGGAAGATCTTCCTGAAGAAAAGATATTTCCTGAAATCCTAATTTGTAGATTCCCCTGATAAATATTTTAATCAAGCAATGATTTCTCTGTTATTTCCAGCCTTGAATGGAACATTTTCATTCACTTTACAATTAACAGGTTGTTGTAGCATTTTGGTTGGTAACTGATGATACATAGAGATTAAGAAGTATTCTTGTGTTAAATTGAATAAGGTCATTGTAGTATTTCTATGCACTGCTTTCCTAATGTCCTCATTTTGTTATTTATGAATTACAATTTGGGGATGTTGAGGCTTAGTGATCATTGTTTTGATTAATCAAATCAAGAATTTAATGTCAATGAGGACATAAGCAGTTATCTAGTTCTGATGCTGCTTAGGGAGGAAGGAGTTGTTGCCTTTGTTTTCTAGGATTGGGTGTGTGTGGCTTATGCCAGAACCTTTGAAATCAGCTGCAGCTAACCCTTATTAGACAGGCTAACAACATCAAAGTATACTTGCTTGTTCTGTTTAAGGTGAGGATTTTTTTTTCCGACTTGAATAATTGAACAAATAACACAATCATGCAAGAATTAATTATACATGTCCTTCCTCAGTGCTCTTAAGCAAGTTACGATAATTTTGCCTGTGGGAAGATCGGCCTTGTAAGTTTGTTTTGAATAACATTTTTCTTGTTGATACTTAGTTGCATGTCAACTAGAACAACTATAATGTGCTTGTAAGTGAAGCGAATGCATTTTTCACCATTCGCATAAGCATTCAGATGATCTTGCATTTTCCCTTTTGTGATTATTAGGAACACTCTCGCTTCATGCATGCCTCCTCCCTTCCATCTACAGGTGCAGCCCAACTCTTACAAAAAGTGAAAATAGTCAGAGATCATATCTTCTCAAAATGAATATCCATTTTGAGTGAAACAAATGGCCTAGGATAAATACAAACTGAGGATGTAGGGTTAATGAATATGAACACTCTCATTGCAACTTGTTGGGGAGGGAACCTAACAAACACTTCACTGCCAAGGTGAAAGGGGCTGAGTTCAACCCAATTCTAAATGACTAGCCATTTGGAAGGAGATTCTTCTTTCACATTGTACTTAAAGCTACTCAGCACTCTCCTCTCCAGGAATATGGGAATTGAGTGCTCTTGCTTCACAACGTATCAAACAACATTGATATTGCATGCAACAAGTATTAACACAATAGATAATTTATCCTATGCAATCGAACTTTCCTATGTTTTCAATTGTTCGTAGCATTTGATGTCTCTATAAACTTCTGTTTCCATATCTGGTAAATTCTGATTTGCCCATCCTTTTTGTCACTAGTCATACTGCTGCTATTGCTGCTGGAAACAATGGAATCCCTGTCAGAATGCATGGATATGAATTTGGAAGGGCTAGTGGCATGGCACCACGTGCTAGGTAAGCTTTTGAACCTTCAGTGCAAATCCTCTTTTAAGTTCTGGTTTCACCATTGAAGACAATATTATTGAAGACAATATTATTGAAGACAATATTGGCGTCTTTTGTCAGGATTGCTGTGTACAAGGTTCTTTATAGGCTTTTTGGGGGATATGTCTCTGACGTTGTTGCTGCTATTGAGCAGGTATGCGAGAAAACAGTGAATTTTTTTTATCAATTGAGCCAGTTGTATGATTTAAGAATATGGTGGTACTGATGAGAATACTATTTTTTGGAAAATTTTCTTGAGGGACACTATTTCTCTGAGTTGATATTTATAGGCTTTGGTTTGGAGGATATGATGGGTTTTGAGAGCCTAAAGCCCTCAACTACTAACAGATTCATAGAGATTAAATTTGTGGTTCTGATACTATTATTTCTTGTTTTTCCACTTCTTTTATCCTTATCTTCTTTATTATCACTGTTGTACTTCACACATATGCCCTTGAGATCATTAAGGCATATTTAATCCTAGACGACGTGTGTTCTCAAACCTTCTTTAGCCACGAACCATGAAGGTAATTACTTGATCTTAGAGCTGGCACTCTCTCAGCCAAGGTATTAGCCACTTGTAGTTAATTTAATTACATGAAGTTACGCATTTCTTGTTCTTGCATGTTCCAGATAAAATTTGGATGTTTAATAAATCATTTAATTATCTACATGTTTTAATTTTAAATTTTTGCACTTTAATTCTTGAACATACTTTAAGTTCTTTGAAATGCCTAAAATTGACAAAGCAAAGTCTTTCAAACAGGCTGTTCTTGATGGTGTTGATATTCTTAATCTTTCAGTAGGGCCAAACAGCCCACCAACGACAACCAGATCCACATTTTTGAATCCTTTCGATGCTGCACTTCTTTCTGCAGTAAAAGCTGGAGTGTTTGTTGCTCAGGCTGCTGGAAATGGGGGCCCCTTTCCAAAAACGTTAGTGTCATTCAGTCCATGGATTACTACAGTAGCTGCAGCTATTGATGATCGTAGATACAAGAACTTTTTAACCCTGGGTAATGGAAAAACCTTACCAGGGCTTGGATTATCACGTGAGTATAAGTTATTGGTTTTTATCTCATGCATGTTTTTTTGCTTAATCATTTATGAGTGGAGCATGTGCTAAATCAGGCTGAGTTTGTCCAAGCTAGTTGGAACTGACTACACAAATAATATCTCTCATTTAGCTCAGATAGTTTTTAGATTGATGTTCTTAGGTTTATAGAATTTTAATACTGGCTGTTGAGGCCTAACACAATCCCCAACCTCTTTTATCTGGATTTGGGATTGCCCGTTATCACTTTGTTTTGTAATTTGCCTAAATAGTTTAGAGTATAGTCTCTAGACATTGCTTCACACGATGTAATCATGTTAGGCATCAGAATGAGATTTTATTTTAATACCATCTGCAAAGTTTTTGAAAATGATGGTTCTAGAATATCATATGCTAGACATGAACAACTTATTCAGTGTGCTATTTAATTTTCATAACTGTTTGTAGATGCAGAAGACATGGTGCTGACAATAATTGGTTGTTTGACCATTGGAATTTTGAACTTCATGTTAATCCTTCCACTTTGTAGCTTGTGTTAAGTGTTTGTATTCCTACTTTGCTTCTTATGTAGTTAAGGTATTTTTCTTCATTATGTGGGTCTTATATTTTTCTCTCAAAATGCAGCCGCCACCCATGGAAACAAGACATTTAATATAGTTTGTGCAAATGATGTGATGCTGGATTCGTCTTTGATGAAATACAATCCATCAGATTGCCAAAGGCCTGAGCTGTTGAACAGGAACAAGGTGCAGGGAAATATTCTTCTGTGTGGATATTCTTTCAATTTTGTGTCTGGAACTGCATCCATCAAAAAAGTGTCTGAAACAGCAAAAAGTCTTGGGGCGGCAGGCTTTATTGTAGCCGCTGAGAACTCTTATCCAGGTACCAAATTTGATCCTGTACCTGTTGATACTCCAGGGATCCTCATTGCAGATGTTAGAAACACAAAGGTATTAAATTTCTTTTATTATTGAAAGTTGAAATTAAATGTTTTAAGAGTTCTGATCCTGCAAAAACGATCCCACATGATTTTGAAAATGCACGTTGTATTTCCTTCTTGATGTTGGTACTTACATTGTAGTTCTGACTCCATTCTTTGGAATGCTTTGATGTTATTTATATAATTACTGAATCCCACGGTTTCCCATGGTTTACTTCAATTTCAGTACATTAGTTAAAGATCTTTTCGATGCAAATTCAAAATTGAAATTTGATGGTGTTCACTAAAAGGACCATTTCATGATGGTGTTTGCCAATATATTCTGACACAATCTGTGTAATCTTAGGAACTCATTGATTACTACAATGCTTCAACAAGAAGAGATTGGGCTGGTAGACCTAGTAGTTTCCAGGCAACTGCCAGCATTGCCGATGGTTTGTCACCCATACTCCATAAATCAGCCCCTCAGGTGGCATTGTTCTCGTCAAGAGGGCCAGATGTTAAAGATTTCAGCTTTCAAGATGCCGATGTTCTTAAACCCGATCTACTAGCTCCTGGCAATCTCATTTGGGCTGCTTGGGCACCAAATGGGACAGACGAGGCTAATTATTTAGGCAAGTATCCAACTAAAACTACAGTCTTCTTTATCTTATAATCCAGTGGTTTCATGTTTCGTTGCTGTTAAAATGGAAATTTATGTCGAGTCAGAAATATTTTTTATGTGGAAGGGCAAATTTTAAGAAACTAGCGGTAAGGTGTGGTCTGCATGTAATTGATTCCTTCAGAATAATAATTATTGTTTCAAAGTGATGGATTCCCTAATTCTACTCAAATGTGCAGGAGAAGGCTTTGCTATGATTTCTGGCACAAGTATGGCGGCTCCCCATATTGCTGGAATCGCAGCCCTCATAAAGCAAAACAATCCACATTGGAGCCCTAGTGCAATTAAGTCCGCCTTGATGACCACCGCTTTGACTCTGGATCGAGGTGGCAGACCCATATTAGCACAACAATATTCCAGCTCAGGCATTATGACTTTTGTTCAGGCTACACCATTTGATTATGGGAGTGGTGCTGTTGATCCCAAAGCTGCACTGGATCCTGGACTTGTCCTAGACTCAAGTAAGTTGATCTTAACTATATCACTTGCTGGTCCCGTAAATCTCGGTAATAGTTAACTCTTACTACACTGCTAAGCGTCTTTTCGAGTCTCAGATACATACAAATTATTTAAAGGCAGTCTGATTTAGCCACCCGAGATGCTTGAAACCATCTGTTAAGGTTATGTAACCAAGGCTGTCCTTCTAAAGTTCTAAAAGAGCTATCGGCTCTTAAATAGTCAATGAAACGGAATCCATCTAAACTGAAATTATTTCACACTTTATCGATGTAAACTATACCATAACGTTTAGAGGCCTGCCTTAGCTACTGATGCTGTATCAAGCTACATAGTTTACTGTGTGACTAAAACCCTCTGCTGATATTCTGTAACTGGGATGGACCATCTAACAGACCTATAGGCTCTTAAATACTTGACGATATTTAATAGAAACTGAAATAGATAAGGTATTTTTTTAGAGCTGGGGTTCTGGTAGTATGCATACCTAGAAGCTTGTTGTAGTCATCGTTATCCAAAACACCATTCAGATCATGGTTGAAAGCTTTCATCAAAGTTTCCCTGGTAGTATCCCATCTCCTTAGCCCATTCATGGAAAGTCTCTCCCTCAATTTGAACAAGACAATACGAGATTCGAAGCTACGATACTTGGCATTTACAATTATGTCCCTTATATTTTACTGATCCTCCTAATTCTTAGCTATTCATGTCCGCAGCTTACGAAGACTACATCAAGTTTTTGTGCTCAGTTCCAGGTGCAGATCCACAAGAAATCTCAAACATCACCAACTCCCAATGCAACAGCACCCGTAGTCATCCGGCTGACCTAAACACTCCATCGATCACCATCTCGCGCCTCGAAGGAACTCAGACAGTGAAAAGAAGAGTGACAAACATCGCAGACACTGAGACTTACATCATGACTGCGAAAATGGCACCGGAGATCGCTCTCGAAGTCAACCCGCCAGCCATGACAGTGCTCTCAGGCTGCCTCCCAGGATATCACTGCGACTCTCACAGTCAGGTCAGTGACCGGTGAGTACAGCTTCGGCGAGATAGTGATGAAAGGAGACAAAGGGCACAGAGTGAGGATTCCAGTGGTGGCAATGGGCTACCGTAGCTAATTTCGCTAGTATTTTGGTGTTCTTTTATCACTAGAACTTACGTTATTTTTTATATATCGTATAATAAATTGTAGGACATGAAAAAGTTGTAAATTTTGCTGGTGATTATGTAGTTGCTACTTGGTGTTGAGCCCGTGATTATTATCATGAAAATATCAGGTTTAGTGATGGTTATAAATAAGCTTAGTAAAGTGCTAAGATTTCTTCCATACCTTCTTTTCAGCTGTTGAATTTGGTAATCGACCATTGATGAATGAAATTAGTTGATATGAAAGTAAAGAAAATTAACAATGGTGCTGCTGTAAATTTTTTAATAAAATATTAGTAGACATTTAGTGCACAAAACTTTAATCAATATGGAAAAGGATTAGATCACATTGTGATATAAAATCTCACTTTATATTTTTATAATAAGTTATTTTTTTACTCCAGGAGAGAATCTTACAATGAAATTAAGGTTTCTTCGTTGTTTTCTAAACTCTTGCTTTAGATTTGTTTTGTAACAAATTGAAAGAATTATTCGTAAATAAATGGGAAAATAATGTATGTTTGTAGAACACTTGATGTGTCAAATTATTCATCTGCAGAAAGTAATAAATATTTCATCACTAAACCAGTTGAGGCACCATACAAATTCTTCATGAACAAGCAGGAAAAGGTGTAGAGGTGTGAGACACTGATTTGTATTCCTGTGCAGTAGTTTTGTAGAACACTCGATGCGACCTTGGGCATGAACTCTGGACGGTGCCATTCTGAAGAGTGCGACGCTTTCTTTTATTCATCACTTGAAACAGAAAACTTTCGGGGCTCGAGCCTTTTGGATGGTGTCGATGGAGCATTTGAGAAGCTTTTTTTTTATTCGTGACTTGAAACAGACACTTTCGAAGTTCAAACATGGTTCAATTCGAGCTGCTCCACCTTTTGAATTTTGAAGCCTCTTATGCGGATTTCTTCAGGGTTGGAGCTGTCTTTGTGATCGACGTGCTGAAGAACCCATCCTTTGTTTTGAACGGTGCCTGCCAGTTTCACCTAAGTTCCAAATCTCGGTAATCACTTTTTTGTTTGGGGCATTTGCTAAAGAATTGTCATAGTTTAAAAAAAAAACTACCAAAGAGAAAAATACCTCTACTTCGTTTGCGATGAGAGTTCCATCCAAGGAGAGAGCGTCGAGGATCACATTAGAATTATTGATGACCAAAGTGGATCTTTGTGACACGGAACATGCCTCATTGACTTTTCTTTTCACATCGCTAAGTGTCAACGCCCATTTTGGACTCCATGTTATGCGCGGCCAAACCTCTACTTCTTGCCCATTGAAGACATCGGTAATGGGATCAGCTATCCGGACTCCAGCCTGAAAAGGATGACTTGAGAGCTCATAGACGGCAAACAATTATGTAAATATGACATCAATATAACCTCATTGCCTTATCAGCTATAAAGTTCTTAGTAGTTTTGTTTATATATATTGTTAAGCTTTTGTTCAAAACAGGGCCTTTCCCGCCTATCTCTTGTTCAGTTCATCAATTTCTAAACTGAAAAATACATGCAAAATATAAAAACAAAAAGTTTATCGAAAAGGTTGGCATAATTTCAGATGAAAAATAATGGAAAAGCAACTACCTAAAGTAGGTTTGCAAGGATACATCCATTGAGCTATTCTATCGCTGATACATCGATTTGATTCCAAAAACATATGTCAATAAAAACATAGCATATAACTTGACACTCTAGACTCATATGTGTTGTATGCAAAATGTAAGCAAGAAATCAAACCTTTTTGAGAATAATGCTGTTAGCCTTGTAAATAGCCATCTCACCGCTTGTTGCGCTGTGATATGGATTCCCCTTTGGCACCTAAAAAGAACAATAGCAAAGATGGTCATTTTTTCTATCCATAAGTAGACAACAAATCCTAGCTTTGAGCTCTGAGCCATAACAAATAACTAGTGCATGCATGCCCTTCCAAAAACATACACATGTAATCAGCATAGGTAAATCATCGCTAACATGCTGAATCAGAAGCAATACGCCTACAATCATACAATTTAAAACAAAATTTGGCGCCCCCGGGGCTATGGTGCAGCGGTGAGAAAACTAGTCGCTATTCCAGACATCCGCGGTTTGATCCCCAGCTACGACGTATTTGCAAGAATTTTTCCTCCAAATGGGGCGCGAATCCTGGGATGCTGGGCTTCTCGATTACCCTGGCGGCCTGTGGGAAATTTCCGTGAGGTCGGGCCGGTCGCCCGAGGTTGGAAAACCTCGGTATAAATAAAACAAAATTTTGGCAAATGTATTGCCTGTTGTTTCGTTGACCCTAATCAAATGAGATGCATATAAATCCTCTTGCTATTTATCAGCAATAAAGATAATGAATGAAATTTCATCTGGTCAGTTATGTAACAAAATACAACATGAATCTTCCATAAAAAGATTCCATAAAGCTGATTTCTTGGTAGTTCATATCTGCAGATGTGGAAGAATTATAAGTTGCTACTGATGTTTGACAAAGCTGTAGTAAAAACCTATGAAGACAACTCAGCTTGCTGCTTGGCCTATAAAACCGCAGAATCACAATGAAACAGATGATGAAATTTATTGCGTATGGGGATTGGAAGGTGATTTTTCTTGTGATGACATCTAACAATGAGGGGGCATTTCAACAAAAATGACTCACAATGACGAGATGTTATAGACACTACAGAATTACAAAGACTATATGGACCCCTCAAGGATAAGCGGTTATAAGAAGAGAACCAGAATGTCGATATAGTTGCAAATGGGTATGTGGAGGAGTTTGACAGCAGCAGTAGCACATATCAAGTTAGGCAAGAGTTGAGCACAATTTGGTCCAGCATCTCTTAAATGTAAGCAGCTGGAATCAGCAGCAATGTATTAACCTAGATGCTAATCCATGTTAATTGATTGAAAGTGTTGGGAAATCTTGCAGATAAAGAAAAAAATTGAAAATGTTTTTTAAAAAATGAGGGAGTAAAAGAAGGATTTGCAGGTGAAGTAATAGGTGAAGCGATTGTCAATTTTTTTTCTTCATCAACCTGAATCTGAGAAGGATTATATTGGAACTAGATGTCAGGGAACATCTTTGGAAAGCATATGGGAACAAAAGAAAAACATCCCCACACAGTAATATGAAGGAAAAGATGTAGCATACCTTTTAAGATGTTTTAATTTCTAGATTTGGTCCATAAAGAACCCCATGTTTTTTCTCCTGATGTGGTTTACAATGGTGCATGCTATATTCCTCTTGCTTGGCCTTGGCAACTCTTTCAAGTGTCAATAGCCTCATGAAAACATATTGATGTAGCTCAAGAGCAGATTGAGTGTTGGGGAGTTTGGGGAGTGAAAATCTGGAATAAAGTGGTAAGGAATGTAGAAACTTAGGTATCACACCTAAGGGTTCTTAGACATCACACCATAGGAGGATTGTATCACACAACCAAAGAGAACTCTCAAAATAATGAAATATTGATATCTATTTTTCTATCCCATCATTACAGCAGTACACACATTTATTCTAGGACTCATAAAGGACTCGAGCA
This sequence comes from Boesenbergia rotunda, assembly GCA_024364735.1. NCBI lineage: Eukaryota > Viridiplantae > Streptophyta > Magnoliopsida > Zingiberales > Zingiberaceae > Boesenbergia > Boesenbergia rotunda. The sequence goes on from JAGFNQ010001138.1 coordinate 277,776, forward strand.
ACATAAATGCTAATAGATGGACTCATTGAAAACAGACTTTTAAAGACACATAGGAAACTTAAAAGACTCATAAATATGCTATAATTTTCCAAGCATGAGAAATTAAAGCATATTGGAATTGTTGGTCATTTAATGCTGACTTTTGACTTCAATCCCTTAGGAATTGATGAACTTTATATCATTTCCCAAGTAAGTTTATCATCTTCCAAGACATGCCAAATTAATAGTGGAGTTTAGAACTTTTATTTTTACGCTTATAGACTTTTAATGGAGTTTGTCACTTGTCTCCATCAACTCTCCCCGGATGAGAAAAACTCGTCCCTGACGAGTTAAAAGCATAGAATCTTTCATATAAATCTTTGTTCAGCTATTGGAATTCATCATCAATAATCCATGTGCATTCAGAAAGGGGTCGTGTCTTCCATTTGATAAGATACTTTTGATAACCGCTTCCCTTTTCAGACACAATCTCATGATCAATTACATCTTCAATGTTGTCTTAACATTTTCATGTCCATAATATAAACTGAGATCCTCAATGTTGAAGACATTGCTAATACCCATATCTGCTGGTAGTTCAAGGACATAAGCATTAGAGCTGATTTTATTTAAAACTTTATAGGGTCAAGCATTCCTCAAATGAAGTTTCTTATAAACCCCTCTTGGATATTGTTCTGGCCTTATACGAACCATAACCATATTGCCTTCGTGGAATTCAGCAAACTTCCTTTTCAAATCAGCATGTGTTTTATATCTTTCATTGCTTAGATCAATTTTTCGCTTGATATCATCATGTTATCTTTTATGTGTCTGCTAAAAGCATCAGCTTCAGCACTTGGTCTTGCCTCCAATGGTAAAGGAACCAAATCAATTGGCTTTCTAGGAAGCATACCTATAACAATTTCGAATGAGCTGCACCTGGTAGATCTATTCACCGAACTATTATATGCAAACTCAACCATAGGAAGAATTTGATCCCATGTGGTAACATGATCCCCAACTAGGCAACAAAGTAAATCACCCAAATTTCTATTGACTACCTCAGAGTCATGCCCTCTAATGGTTTTAGGCAAACCAAGCACAAAATCCTTGCTTAGATCTTGCCATGGTTTGCGTGGCATAGGTAGAGGCATATATAAACCGGTATTTTTCTTTCTTCATTTAGATAATTGGCATGTGCGACATTGAGAGACAATTTTGGCCACATCCTTCTTAAGGCTAGGCCAATAGAAATGGTCTTAAACCATTGCAATGGTTTTATCCCTTCCAAAATGACCTGCTGCCCCTCCAGCATGTAATTCCCATATCACTTGTTCACGAAAAGAAGTATTAGGCTAACAAAGTCGAGTTCCCTTAAAGAGATAATCACCATGCAGCAAAAAATCTTGAGAATTTTCCATGCTCTCCTGCAATTAAATCAGCATATATATTGTGAAATCTTTGCACAAAGGATAGTCTTTCTTAAGTAGTTCAAATCCCACAACTTGTATTGCCATAGAAGTAAGGATATATACCACTCTACTAAGTGCATCAGCTGCTTTGTTTTCAACTCCAGATATGTGTTTGATTACAAAGGTATCTATTCTTGTAAGAAAGAGATCCACTTCCCATGTTGATGACTTAAGTGGAATATCGTTGTTTCGCCTCATTCAAGTTCTCACTAAAATATGCAATAGGATGCCCTAATTGACTTAATACGCCTCCGATTCCAACATTAGATGCATCACATGCCACTTCAAATACCTTTAAAAAAATTTGGTAGTCGAAGAATAAGTACTTCAACCAATCTTTTTCTTATTTCTTGAAAAGCTTGTGAAGCTGTGTTGGTCCAAAAAAATGAGTCTTTCTTCGTGCAATCAGTTATAGGGGTCATAATAGTGCTGAAATTTTTGATGAAATGCGTATAACATGTTGCTAGGCCATGAAAACTTCTGATTTCTTATAGTGTCCTAGGCAACGACCACTCTTGGATGGCTTTTACCTTATCAGGATTTGCCTCTAATCCTCTATAGGAAACCACGAAGCCCAAGAATACCACAGAGGAAGTCATAAAGGAACATTTCTTTAAATTTATAGATAGCTTCTCTCTACAAAGAATCCTCATGACTTGTTGCAAATGGATAAGATGATCTTCTTTATTCTTGCTGAAAATTAAGATATCATCGAAATAAACAAGAAATTTTTCGATAAATGGTTGTAGTATCTGATTCATAAAGCCCATGAATGTGCTAGGAGCATTGGAAAGACCAAAAGGCATGACAAGCCATTCACAAAGGTCATCTTTAGTCTTGAAAGATGTTTTCCATTCATCTCCCTGCCTTATGCGTATTTGATGATACCCACTTTTCAAATCAATTTTTGAAAAGATATAAGAACCAGCCAACATATCAAGCATATCATAAAGGCGAGGAATTGGGAATTGATATTTGATAGTGATCCTATTGATCACTCGATACACTTGCGCCAGCTACCATCATTTTTTGGTGTTAACAATGCAAGGACAACACATGGGCTTAAACTTTCCTAATGAAACCCTTGGACAATAATTCTTCCACTTGCTTCTTTAACTCTGCATGACCACATGGATTCATTCAATAGGCTGGTAGATTAGGTAGTTGTGAACCTAGTACAAAATCAATAGCATGCTGAATTTTACGCATGGGTGAAAGCTCACTAGGTAATTCTTCTAGAGCTGCATTAGAAAAGTCATTTAATAGCGTGGTGATTTCCGGAGAAAATAAAGAACATCGGTAGCAAATACTTCTTTGATTATAAGAGCATATATAGTAGAACTTTCTCTACTCGTTGAAAAATTTTCTTTGTTAGAACGTGAAGAGATTTTCCACTATTACTAGCATTATTTGCCTTCTCTTGTTTGTATTTCTTCATTTCATCAGTCTGCATTGATTTCAAATACTTTCTTGTTGCTGAATATGAAAGTACTTGTGTTCTCCTTGCCATAATGATGCACACCTGATTGTATAACCAAGGTCTCCCAAGAAGTATATGAGTTACTTTCATATGAATAATATCGAACTAAATAGAGTCATTATAATTTTCACAAGAAAGAGAACTAAGACAATGTTGTGTTACCGGAATAGTTGAGTTATCAATCCATCCGACCTTGTATGGATGGGATGTGGCTGTGTAGGAGGCTTGAGGTCCTCTACCATAGATGTTGAGACAACATTCATACAACTTCCTCATCAATGATAACCTTATGTGCTTGATTCCCACAACGAACCAACATCTGAAGAATAGATGGACCGTTGCCAATCTTCACCTTCAACTTTTGGAGTAGTAAGAATACGCTAAACAACACTTGCCAAAGAAGTGTCTTCATCTTCTTCCAAATCATCTTCAATATAAACTCCATAATCAAAAGAATTTTCTTCTCCATCTGCTTTTTAATTTTCAGCATCATCTTCATACTCTAATTATAAGTCATATGACTCAGTTGCTGACATTTAAAACATATGGTGTCCTTGTTCTTTAACTCGGTTAGTTTTAAAGGCGGTTTAGAGTCACTTTGCTGATTAAATGAGTTGATGAATCCACTTCTTGCTTGCTGGTTGGTTTCATGAATTCTTTTATTCATTGTTGAAACTCTAGGCTTCTTACCAAATGAATAACCTAGATACTACTCCATATCCAAGGCAACTTGGAATGCTTGTTCTAAGCTGTAAAGTGGTTGTCTTAATAATTCCCTTTTGATTTCAGACATTAATCCAGCTTTAAACCTTGCAAGAGTTTGTCTAGGATCTTCAACAATTTGGTTCCTTGTCTTTAACTCATCGAACTTTTGCATATACTCAGCCATAGACAAGTGATTCTGCTTTAAATTAATAAGCTGATCACATAATTTGTCATAGTAATTTGTAGGCAAATACTTCTCTCATAGCTTGACTTTCTTCTCCTGTTATGAGTTGATTGGTGGCTACCCTAATCTCCTTATGTCTGCTTCCACACCAGTCCACCATATTTTTGCTAAACTCACGAGCTTCATTCGAGCAAACCTGACTCTTTGATCATCGGACATGTCGTACCAATCAAAATATTCTTCTATTGCTACAAGGGGTTCACTTTTCCTTCAAAATTTGGCATCTCACTTTCTTTGTGATATCTAGCAACATCTTGATAATTATTTTCTACTTCAAGAAATCCTGAATCCCACTCAGAAAAAGGTTGATGTTGTTGAGGTGAAGGAAACCCTTCTTGAATTAAGTTGTTGTTTGCTTGAGATGTTTCTCCTTGCTCTCCTTGGACTTCATCACCTTTAGATTGAGAAATCATGGCTTTAACGCCATTTAGATGAATTTTCATGCAATGTTGCTCCATCATGTGAACAAGTATCTCATCATGTTGATTATTAGTCAACGTTCTTCTAAAGCTCCTCCCGGATCTTGTAGACATATTAAAGCTTTACAGCTCTTATACCAAATATGATGTAGTACAAGAGAAAATTGAGTGTTGGCCAATTTGGAGGGTGGAAATCTAGAATAAAGTGGTAAGGAATGTAGAAACTTAGGTATCACACCTAAGGGTTCTTAGGCATCACACCATAGGGGGATTACATCACACAACCAAAGAGAATTCTCAAAATATTGATATTTATTTTTCTGTCCCAGCATTAAGCAGTACACACATTTATACTAGGACTCACAAAGGAAAGCAACATAAATGCTAATAGATGAACTCGTTAAAAACACAAAAGACTCTTAGAGACACATAGAAAACTTAAAAGACTCGCACATAGAAAACTTAAAAGACTCACACATATAAATATGCTATAATTTTCCAAGCATAGGAAATTAAAGCATATTGGAATTGTTGGTCATTTAATATTGACTTTTGACTTCAACCCTTAGGAATTGATGAACTTTATATCATTTTCCAAGTAGGTTTATCATCTTCCAAAACATTCCAAATTAATAGTGAGTTTTAGAATCTTTATTTCTGCGCTTATAGACTTTTAATAGAGTTTATCACTTGTCTCCATCACATATGTTTCCAAACAGGATTCTTAGATATGCTCATGATGACTTATAAATGATAAACTTTTACTTTGTGATTACCTTCTGTGTCACTGACCCAGTTTGATGATGAATTAAACAATTCTGTAGACCTATATTATTCACATTAATAGAACCCAGAAATATCACATTAAGCAGAAAACAGTGTACCTTAGCAGCATCCTCAGGGTTATTCTTCACTGGTGCATAAGCGAGCCATGTATCCATCACCTACATCATCAGAAAATATATGATTACAATAAGTTCAACTACCTCAAAAATTCAGGGTAACAACAATCAGTTGAATGTGGAAAAAAAACATAAAGATATGTGACTGTTTCAACCCACCAAAACTAGAAATATTTTGCTAGAAAGTATTCAATTTACCTAAATTTGAAGGGAAACAACATATGAGCACAAATACTTACAAATCCTATGTAATAAACTCATTCCTTTCAAGTTTAATCACTTTGAGGTTGAGAAAAACTAAGGTGAACAAATCATATTTCTAATCCTCTATCTACGCTACGCTTAGCTAAATATTAAGACTTGTATGTGAAAACATTAGAATGTGCTATACATTATAGTGAAGCAATTAACGGGCCTATCCACCACCATGGGTCACTGCTAATCTTTCACTCTTGTGTCAGATCTACTTAAAGTCGAGTTAACGATAGTTCACTTGTCTAAAAGTCTCATGCAGGCCATCCAATTAGTTCGGAAATTTCACTGTGGAACCTACATTTGAACATCACATTCTCCCTCATTTAGGACTTATCTTCTCACCTCGTATCTCATAATCATCCCTAATGAGCAACATGGCTTTCTCCAATGGTGGCTACACCACTATGAGCAGCCTTTCCCAATAGGAACACCTCATCAGCCTTCTCTAAATGAGATAACCTTTCCACTTCTCAATTCCAACTACAGGACTAAACATAAACTTAAATAAATAATAGTGCATTCATACAAGTCTCTCATTTGCTCACAATATTTCCTCTAGGACCAGTCAAGATTCAAAGTCTAATTCAATCCTGCCTAATTAGGCCTATCTGAGCTCCAATAAGATGAGTGCTCCACTAGCATAGGCAACATTTTTCTGACTTTTCCAATGGATCATCTCAGCATGCAGTTGATCTCACCAAATTGAGAGAACCATCTTGTTCATTTGTCGGGTTTGGATGTTGCTCCAAAATGCTTACCCTCAACGTCTCATGTTAGAGTGGATTGGGTGTCACACAATTCTTAGATATAGATTATAGACGAAGAATAAATACGACAAAGATTATTCTAAGTAGCTGATCAGCAAGTTTGACAAACTAGAGCACAATCACCTTGGGTTAATTTTACAAGAGAAAGTAAATCAAAATGCTACAACCGAAATGTGTGAAGGTGAAGAATAATCAAGTGGAACACTTAAAATGCTATTTATTAGGGAACAAACAAAAATCAAGAGTTATATGCTAAGTGTTTGAAACAAAGAAAATGTTCACTTACAGTGAAACCAACCCTTGCTGATGGAGATAGAGACTTTGGATAATCTTGCATCATGCACTCCAATCGAGTTGATGATTTGAAGGCGGTTTTTGTGGAATCCTTGTATCTGAAAAACAAACAAGTTACAACTAATCATCACATAATTTCTTCTTTTCCCCCTTTTCTGAGCGTATCTACATGAATCAATAATTAATATGCTATTAAAAGAAAATCAAATATCGCACTGTATATGTATTTTGGTATCAGGTTGATTGATCATACAATACGGTAAATTCAAAACTCAAATTGTGGAGAAAAGTTATAAATTAAGCTTTTAAGATAACTAGAAGTAAAATGGAATATATGAAATATCAATAAACAAAGTAGTTGGCACACATAACTAAGCCAAATTCAACTAAAATTAAGTCAAAATGTAACATTGTGCTACCAGGTAGCCAGCACTAGGCACATTGCATTCTTCTCTCATTCCATAGAAGATATAAGTTTATATTTTCAATAAATAAGAGTATCACATCAAAAGATACAAGATCTAAGACTGAATAACAAGTATGAATATGGACCCAATTTTCTATACAAAGCTTCTCTGATCAATCAAATGATGGAAGCCAATATTTCATTCTTTCTGTAGTAATTCACAAGGGAACAAAGAATTTACTTTGGATTAACAAACTCTGAAATAGCTCCTCCTGTTTTGTTAAGTTCCTCCATGTATGGCTCAAGTTCCAGAATAAGCTGCAAGAAATAATATTAAATGTCACATCTTTAATTTCATGTGTTCATTTTAAGGGAAAAAACAACTAAAATGACTGAGAATGCCCAAAACACAAATATAATGAAAGGGAACAATGCAAATTATGGGAAAAATAGAGAAAATAAACTATTGTCACAATAGAAGTAACACTTATTGCTGCCCAAATATCATCTATTACTCACATATGGAATAGGAACCATGTAACTGACCCGAACAATTGAGACTCTTATTTCTTGTTGTATTCCAAAATTGACAAACATAGAGAAATATTCAAGAATATTACATAGACAATTTACATTCAAATAGTCTCGCCAAGTGACTAAATCATAATAATCATGTTGTTTTGCTAATTGGTCATTGCACTCAAACAACCTTGTCATTTTAATGCACAAGCATGGAATCCCACCTCCAATCTGCATGAATGTACTGCCCAACTATTCATAATCATTTTGCCAAATTGCAACTAAGTCAGGATATATCATACTCAGTTTCACGTTTTGTACTCTGGTCATAACAAAATTAGATAACTAATCTAGTCCATGCATTTGCATCCAATGGCAGAGCCAGCCCATGTGATCTACCCAGGCTGATCCCTCGCTGTGGGCTATCAGCATAGATGCCGACGCCGACGACTGTTGCCCCCTGGCTATTCTCGCATTTTTTCCTTTTCACATGATAAATCTGAATTTATCCCTTTCTGAACTCCATCGAGCTCCATCCCGGGTAGGCTTGGACGTGGCTCCAGGCTCCGCCCTTGTTTGCATCAAGGAGTATTGTTAAAGAATTTTTTCATCAAATATTACAAGATATAAGTCCTATTTATATACAAAGTTAGGACCTATTCTAAGAAATAATTAGAACTCTATTCTAGGAAATAAATCAGAATTCTATTCTAAGGACTAATTTGTATTTTAGGTAAAATACAAATTAGGATGCATCAAAATATCCCTAGCTATATTTACAATATTGTAACACTCCCCCTCAAGCTGGAGAATATAAATCATATGCACCCAGCTTGTTACATATGTAGTTAATTCGGGGCCTTCTAAGTGACTAAGTGAATATATCTGCTAGTTGATCATATGAGTTGATATAACTAGTAGATATTTCTCCAAATACAACTTTCTCTTGATAAAGTGACAGTCAACTTCAATATGCTTTGTCCTCTCATAAAAAATTGGATTTGAGGCGATATGCATGGTGACCTGGTTGTCACATATAAGTGACATTTGTGTTATCTCTCTAAATTTAGTTCTTGAAGCAACTGTATGAGCTATATAAGCTCTTGACTGGCTCTGACCATAGCTCGATACTCTGCCTCTGCACTGGATCTTGCTACAATATTCTGCTTTTTTTTCCAAGAAACAAGATTATCTCCGACAAATATACAAAACCAGAAATAGATCTCCTATCAGTGAAAGAACTTGCCCAATCTGCATCAGAATATCCTACGACTCGAGTATGTTCTTTGTCTCCATACAAAATACCCTTTCCTGGAGCGCCTCTGATATATGAATAATGCGGATCATGGCATCCCAATGTTCCTTGCATGGAGAGTTGAGAAACTGACTTACTACACTTACTGCAAATGAGATGTCTGAACGAGTAACAGTAAGATATCTTAGTTTCCCTACTAATAGCCTGTATCGTTTAGGATCTGGAAGAGGCTCCCTTGATTTGGCAGGAGCTTGATATTAGGATCGATGGGGTTGTCAACTGTCTTTGAGTTTAAAATTCATGTTTCTTCCAATATATCGATTGCATATTTCCTTTGGGATATGATGATCCCATCTTTAGACTGTGCTACTTCTATCCCCAAAAATATTTGAGTTTGCCGAGATCCTTTGTTTGGAAATGTTTGAAAAGATGTTGTTTCACCTGTGAAATCCCGAGATGATCGCTACCTGTGATGACAATATCATCAACATAAACCACTAAGTAGATGCAACCAATAGATGAGTGGTGATAAAAGACAGAATGGTTGGCCTCACTCCGAGTCATGCCAAACTGTTGAATTACAGTACTAAATCTACCAATCCATGCTCTGGGTGACTGCTCGAGGTCATATAAAGATTTCTGCAGGCGACATACAAGACCAGAAGACTCCCCCTGAGCAACAAAACACAGAGGTTGCTCCATGTAGACTTCCTCAAGCAGGTCACCATGTAAGAAAGCATCTTTGATGTCCAACTGGTAAAGAGGTCAATGTCGAATCGTAGCTATGGACAGGAACAGGCGCACAGAGGACATCCTGGCAACAGGAGAAAAAGTGTCCCCATAATCCAATCCGAAGATTTGAGTATCGCCCTTAGCGACGAGGCGGGATTTAAGTCGGTCAACTTTTCCGCCTGGACTAACTTTCACCGTATATACCCATCGACAACCAACAACTGATTCCCTGGTGGTAGATGAATGAGGTCACAAGTCTCACTGCTTTGTATGACACACATTTCGTCGAGCATAGCCTGTTTCCATTCTGGATGGGCAAAGGCATCACCTGCAGTGTTTGGGAGAGAAATAGACAACAAAGAGGAAAGACAAGAATAATAGGAAGGAGAAAGACGATGATAACTCAAAGAAACATAATGAGGAGAAGGATTACGAGTGGAACGCATAACTTTCGAAGTGCAATAGAAATATCAAACTCAGGAGATAGGACCGGAGGAAGAGGCGAATGACTTGGCTCCAAAGATGTGTCCACGACATTGTCAGCGCTAGCGGCGATAAAGCAGGACGAGGATGATGCTAATAAACCCACAATGGAGGAGGAGATGGGGTTGGAGGTGATAGAGAGTCTTTCGGAGGGTAAAAGATAGTCACTGGCGTAGGCGTAGAAGGAGAAAACTTGGACGGAGATGCGTTAGACCCAAAAAACGGAACCAAATCAAAGAACATAACATCAACAGATATGAAGTATCGATGGAGAGTAGGGGAATAACACTTGTACCATTTTTTAGACTGTGGGTACCTATGGAAGTCACATTTATGAGACCAGTGAGAGAGTTTGTCAATGCCAGGATTATGAGCATGAGCAAAACATATAGAACCAAAGACCCTAGGTGGTAAAGGATGAAGAGACTGATAAGGATAAAGTACATGATGAGGTATTTTACCTTGTAGAGTGGAGGAAGGCATGCGATTGATGAGATAACACACAGTAAGTACGACGTCATCCCAAAACCGATGAGGAACATGAGAGTGGAAAAGAAGAGTCCGGGTGATCTCGAGAAGATGACGATTCTTACGTTTTGCAACTCTATTCTGTTGGGGGGTATGAGGACAAGACGTCCTATGCAACACACCATGAGACGCCAAGAAGACCTGAAACGGAGTAGATAGATACTCATGCGCATTATTACTTTACAAGGTTCGAAGAGAAATACCAAATTGAGGTTTGATTTCATGGAAAAAAGATTAAAAAATAAAAAATAATTCTGAACGATCCTTCATCAGATATAACCAAGGACAACAGAAAAAAGCGTCTATAAAAGTAACAAATTATCAAGACCCCAATGTAGAAGAAATACGATTCGAACCTCAGACATCAGAATAAACCAATGCGAAAGGGGGCGCAATTCGACTCACAGTGTGAGGAGAAAAAGAACTACGAATATGCTTTCCTAATTGACATGACTCACAAGCCAAAGACTCTAAGTGAGAAATGCTAGGATGTAATTGTTTCAACTTATCAAGACCTGGATATCCTAACTGAGCATGAATAAGAAGAGGAGATGTCAACGCCAAACCAACAAGAGAGGGTCGGTGAAGCTGATATAGGTCATGAGACTCACATCTGAAGCTAATTATCCTCTCCCCGTACTCAGTCCTGTAAGAAAATAGAAGTTTTATTAAAAGTGATGACACAATCAAGAGACCGAGTAAGTTGACTTATTGATAACATATTAAAGGGAGCTCCGGGAACATAAAGAACATTATGAATAGGGAGAGATGGAGAAGGATGAACAATACCAACATCCTGAGACTGAGTTTGAGAACCATTGCCATGGTGACAAAGGGTAAATAACCGGAAGTAGTGAGAGAAGAAAAAAGAGATTTATTTTCAGTGATATGATCGATGGCCTCAGAATCAAGAATCCAGGGATCCGAAGATCGAGATATGCCAGCAAAGGAATTACCAGCGTGTGCAACGACAGCAGTGGAATCAGAAGTCTGTCGATCCTCGTACCATTTCAAAAAGTCGTTATAGGAAGGTAGTGGGGTCGAATCCGGTGGCAACTGTGAAGTGGAAGCTGAAGAAGCGACAGAACTCTGGACGATCTGAGCAGCACGATGGGGTCGACCATGTAGACTCCAACATTTATCAATCATGTGTCCTGGTCGGTGAGTGATCACACCAAGGGCGTCCTTTGCCACCCTTACGGTGAAGGTATGGTGTTGGTTCGAGAGACTAAAGCTGATGAGTCAACAGAACGAAGGAGGTAACGTCAAGACTTTGGCAGGGACACGAAGAAGAGCTCAAGTACTGTCTATGGTAGCTTCTGTAGGCTGCCCAGAATCGATCACAAATAAGAATAATCTGTGGGCAAACCATATAAAGCCAGAGAGATAAAAAATTCTTCCGATTTTCAAGCTCTGCAACAGGAGTGGCCGCAGGTGGAAGCAATTTATTGAAGTCACAAAGAAGGCTAGAGACCGAACCCAGATAAGTTGACATAGAATCCTTAATCTGATGGGCACAGAGGATGTTCATGAGATCTTCACAAACTTGATAGAGTCACCGAGAGGTGTTTGTAAAGAGTTGTTGAGCCAGTGTCCAAACAACTTTACAAATTTTGTGAGTGCGAAAGACATCCCTAAGAGATAGATGGATTGCGTCAACCTTTTTCCACAGAGAACGATCGGCGACTTGAGCATCCTCTTCGGTTTGGGTGAGATGTGTCTCATAACCCTGTCCAACAAGCTAAAGCTCAATGTGAGAGGCCCAAGAGGAGTAGTTCTTACCATCCAACTGCTCGAAAGAGAGCGGTGTAATGATGTGGTTGGTAAAGATTGAGATATCCGACTTTGGAGTGTCAGAGGTAGCCATTGATCAATTTAGGGTTGTTGAGAGGTCGGCGTCAGGAATAGGCGCCGGAATACGCACGCGACGAAGGAGCCTTTAGCGTTCGACGGAGGAAAGTACACTGCGGAGAACAGCACACGACGTGCGACGACGTGCAGGAAGAAGCCTTCAGCGCACCTGAAGATGGAGGTCGCAAGTCGAGGAAGAAAAGGAAGGGTTGCTTTGCGCGAGTAGGTCATGGAAAGCGACGCGATCGAGTGCAGAGAGAACGCGATCACGTGTGGAGAGCGATGCGTCGGAGCTCGCGACGCATGCAGGAGAAGAACAGCAGCTTCGGCTTCTTTGGAGAACAACAACTTTGGTTTCTCTGGAGAACAGTAGCATCGCGTGCAAGAGAAGAACAACAGTGTCGCGAGGAAGAACAACAGCGTCGCGTGGAGAGAGGAGAAAAGAGAAGTCACGAGCAGGACAATTCGCGAGAGGGAAAAAAGAAACGGATCGGCCAAGATTTAGGGCAAAAGAGAATTTTAGGGTAAAGGAAAAACTTAAACCTTACGCTCTGATACCATGTTAAAAAATTCCTTTCATCAAATATTACAAGATATAAGCCCTATGTATATACAAAGTTAGGACATATTCTAAGAAATAATTAGAACTCTATTCTAGGAAATAAATCAGGATTCTATTCTAAGGACTAATTTGTATTTTAGGTAAAATAAATTAGGATACATCAAATTATCCCTAGCTATATTTATAATGTTCTAACAAGTGTAATAACTAAATATAGACTATACATGCTGTAAAAAGTTTGAAACTGGTTTGGAATTAGTTGGGCAAACTTCTGTCATCTTTCAGATATAGAAATAATCGGTTTTCTGGTTTAGGTTATTCTTTTAGTTATATCTTAAGAAAAATTTAGTTTGAATTATCTCACAAACCCAATAAGTTGAACTGGAATCATTAAGGGTTGACTTGGAATGACTTTGAATTTTTGAGCATTCAACTTAAATTTTCAATTATATTTTGTATCATATAAGTCAAACACTACTTATTCCATATAACATTTTAAATTATTCAAGCATTATCTAATGCAGATAATATACTAAATATTTTAAAACAAATATGTTAGGATCAATTGATTATCGTTCTAACAAATAACTTAATTATTCCATAATGCAATAACATGTAGTTGTTATAGATATATTAATTGAAGTATTAAACATGATCATAATTTCCCTCGCCCTCTAATTATATTTCATAACATGTTCAATAATTAAAATTGATAATTATTTTAATTTGTATCTCATAATAGTTACTTTGTTTTGATGATTTCAAATTTTCAATTCATGAAGGTTGATTTCAATCCCACACACACGAGTTATAAATAGTTATTTTATGAAAACAAAGGAACAAAAAATGTACCTGATTTATGTTTCCTGGAAATGGAGAAAAACCTGTCTCACAATTCACATCACCATCAGCATGCCCAGTTGCTTGAAGCAATGGATCCAGCTGATTATATTCCACATTTATGACCATTGACCTCCCTGCAACAATTGTCATTCATTTACTACAAGTCACAAGAAATCAAATGAATGTCAAAATAGTACAATTGTTGATCTCTATAAATGAAATGAAAACTTGAAAAGAGCATCGGTTTTCCTGTAGATTGAATAACTAGAGAAGACTGAAATACCATCAGTGTGAGTAAGCTTTGTTATTCCTCCGATAGCTTCCTTGGCCTTCCTAGGAACAGCAAGAGAATTGACATGATAACCCTTTGTCACGCTAACTCCCAAGGAAGCTGGAATTGCCTAAATTAATGAGAGAGTGAACAAAAGCATTTGTTATTGGTAAGACCAACATATACCTAGTGGTGAAGTTTAAATTCACTTAAGTACTGGGAAATCAACCTTAAAGAGTAGCCCATTAGTATCTTGGAAGAACAGGACCCACTTTATGCCTTGCTGTTTCCTAAAATAAGAAAAAAGAGATGTACTTAGAAAACATTCAACTGCCCTTGAACAGATGAGAGGCAGTGTAATTAGAAGGCAACTATACTTACTTATAGAGGGCTAGCTTACAAGAAAAAGAAAGAGAAGAAACATCAAAATTAGATAATTGATCAAATTAGCAAACCATTTATTGAGAAGTCCACTGGAATAAAGCAGTGCATGCACATCGCCATGACCATGAGGCTTTGTCTGGATAATAATGAATAATAGCAGTAAGGAAAAAAATCTCTGTGAAAGTGTAAACTTATTCCTCAATTAAGATAAAAAAGAAAATAAAGCACATAAATGCTCCAAAAACGAGATATCATTCAAGATGAGCAACAAAATTTTCCACAAACTTAAACCAAAAGAAGAGTACAACAAAGAATATGGAACACTGGAAGTACCTGAATTTTGTATTTGTCATTGGGATCAAATGCTAACCTTGCATCATTATCATCTAGGCAGGCTACTTTTTCCTAAAATACGCATCACAGCACATTCAGTTAAACATGATAACGCCTACACCTTTATGTAAATAACTAATAAATAGTTACTTGTGGCCACCTGCTTAAGTAATGTCACTTGCGTGGATTTCATTCCGAAATAATTGTTTGATTCCAGCAGCTTTATCGTTGGTGCATGAGTGTCATCAGAAGTCATCAGCACTAAAGGAATCTCTGATTGACATTGATCTACAAAAATTAATAGGACCCACAATAAGCTGCAGTAATTCTAAGCAATCCATAAAATCATATTGAAAAATTGCAAGTTATGTTAAAATAAATAATCCTCATAATAGCTAATGAATAGTACAGTATTTAGATTCAAACAAGCAAAAAGATAAAAAACACACACACAGATTAGAGATGGTACAATAATAAACACTGAGAAATTTTAATATTAATAAATATTAGCGAATAGCAATCATGTCTTAACATAGTTACAATACATATTCTACAACATTTTCGCCAGCACTACCACACCAAGACCAATAGCATAAAGGAAGCAAGGATAAGAATTTGTCATTGAAAATTTTAGAAGAATCGTAAATAAAAGGTTTAGCAAATATGCAATGTAGTGTTAGGGTAAATTCCTGATGAAAACGCATGCATGGATGGTAAATTGTAGTAGTTATTGCTCTAAGTATATTGCTATCATCATCAAAAATGTCAATCCAAATTATTTGGAGTTACAAAGATCCTTTCCCTCCATTGAACTCTATGCAAATCCATATTTCTAGTAATATTCAAATCTCTTAAGTACTTATTATGTAACCGATGTATCCATACTATTCAAATTAAAATAGCTTGATGCAAATGATGCATAAAACTGTAAAACAATTGTATATTTGTAAAAATAGATGCAGAAAGTAGAATAAAAGCATGATAAATGAAGGTATTAGTTTCTCATTAGGGTAGAAGGTTCGGCCTAATAAAGTAAGTATATTTCACATTCTGATGGACTAAAGAAAAGAAGTTAATTGAGTTCCTAAAAAATATTAATTAAATTCAAAGATTTCCCCATTTTTGTTTATGAAATATAAATCCTTGCCAAATCTAAAATTTTATCGAACAAAACAACAATTTAGATTATATATATATATATATATATATATCTGCAAACCTTGTGCTAGTCTACAACTAGACTCCTGCAGAGCTAGAATAGATTCTATGTAGTGCTGAATAAAGCATCGGCCAGTGGTGGTCTCTATGGGGAGAGCCAACTGCAAAAGAAATGAAGCATTTTAAGGATTAAAAATACTAAAGAATTTGTTGTGGTTTTCTTCAGGAGCAAAAGAACATCTTGTGACAAGGGAATTAAGACTACTAAGAGGTATTGTTTTATATTTATCATATCAGTCTATCATAATGAACCCAAAATAGCTGACTATTTAAGCAAGTTAGGCATTATCTGAAATGGCTGGATCAAACAGCAACCAAACGAACTGTAATACAATAAGCACATACTTATATGCCAGTGCCAGTAATGCTTCTGGTTCACCCTTGCAATGTTAGCATGCATCTATGAGTTTGCAAATGGCCAAACCAAGGTTGTAAAAATCGCTAGGCGGTAGTCGGGCGGAGGACTACTGCCTAGCGCCTAGTCGGGCGCCTAGGCCGACTTTTATAACAATGGGCCAAACACAGCAAGCTCGTGTATTTTTATTGCAGACTTTGTTGATTCTACTTAACAAGAGTTCAAGGTCATAGAAATTACTCGGTCTTAAGATCAAATCAGAAACATATTGAAGCAGGCTATTTGGAATGTAATAAAGTCTATCCACATGGGAATATGAACTCTTACTTTAATACCCTTGTATCCTAGACGTTCACCAAGGCCTCCTGCAACAAGAACAAATGCTGATTTCCTGGCTTCTTTAATGCCAGCCTCTTCCAACCTGATGAAGTTATCATCACCAAATGTCAGAACTTGTCCTGACGGTACCTGCAAAAGAACATAAGTCCATCAGCCAATTCACTTTTACTTGACACCTACTCATCTCAATTGTTTGGAGCAAAAACTGTTATGTTATCAATAATAACACAGATTTTTTTTAATAATAATCAGACACAAAATATGAAAGCTACCTTTTTTAATCGTCTACTCTCGTGTTAATGTTATCTTCATCAATATACAAATCGAGCTATCTAAAGATATTATTACTTTCAAGAATTTCTAATTGTATCATGTGAATTGTTCCCTCCTTTTCTAATCACTGAAACTAATTTTCATACAATTATCATAATTTTACTCACTTTAAATTATTCTTTTCTAATTTTTCAAAATTCAAGCTTTGGTTTATTTCATTTACAATCAACACAATATTGTTTGCAAATAATACACACCAAGGAAACTCATCTAGAATATGACTAGTAAGTTCATCTGATAGTGTTGTACAAAAGGTAAGGCTTTCAAAGTTAAGCCTTTGATGTAAAAGGATCAGAAATTGTCAATCAAGGATTTGGCATTCGACAAGATCTGCATTGGGTTTGATAGCCTCCTCGCCCAATCTGAGATTCAGTGGCAGCATCCGTAGGAGGTAATTGATCTTGACCCTCTATCTCGCCAAGAGTTCTTCCTGTGCATAACCTCATTCCATGTCATTGCAAGAGCAATGGCTCATTGAATTTGTTGATAATATTGATGATGAGATTGTTGTTGGTACTTAACTAAGATGGGGTCTAGAAAATTGGCCATTACTAAGCCCCCTAGTTGTTGAACACCAAAAGGGTTCATGGGGTCATATGCCCTGATGCAAGTTTAGTGGTAGGGTTCACAAGGGAGGAAGGAGTCGAGAGAGTATAAAACAGCCTCAAAGGAGGAGAAATCGAGTTGGTGAAGGAGAATATACATGGGTCATGGTTGCAAGAAGGAGAAGTTGACCATCAATTGGATGGCACGTGGGACATTGTTGTAGATATGGAGTGATGATGGGGATAATAGATTCCAACATTATAACTCAATGACTAAATATTGCCATGTGGGACCAAACCTCTATATTCTAACACTTAATTCTAACAGATATGAATGTTAACGATGAATTATTTAAATACACAAAAGAACAAATACTCACCGAAGGAGTAAAGCCATCATATGGATTTTTACCAACTTTTGAATCTGCTAAGAGCCTCTTTGCATTCTGAATATATGAACTCAAACCACCAGGATAACTTGAATTGAGCCTAGCAACCTAAAAATATTCTGTTAAGTGATAGATAAAGGAGAACAGATGAATTTAGCAATGACATTAGACACAAGAATGAATAGAAGTTTGTAGTTTACTAATCGATCTGACAAATTAAAGAAATAAAATAAATATTTATAATCATATGCACAGAGTTCTTCTCATATCTTTTCAAAGGTTTTGTTCTTCTCTCCTAGGTCAGCTACATGCTAATTTCAAAAACCATATAGCATCAAGATAAACTTATTTGGATATTTCAAAGCGGTTACTTTTTTAGAAAAGTGAAAAAAAATACAAGTTTGATGAATAAAAATCCACTTCAGTGGCCTTTTGCCATCGTACTGAATTGACAAGACGTCTTACGCTTCAGTTTTCATTTTGCTCATGTATCTGCGTGTTTAAGTGAGAAATTTATCCACAAACATTACTTGTATTGCAGACCTGAGTTGTTAGGATAGTAACTGCTCTAAAACAAACTATGGTTTCTGAGAATAGTGTACATGTAGATTAAAGCTCATATTATAAACAGGCAGTTTTAAATATGGCCCTTATTAAAATTTTGGCACTTATGTCAGAGGGATTATGAAATTGATCACATCATTAATACACACATAAACAGTATATGACCAGCATAGATAACCTGCTCAAAAAAATCCTTTTTCTTCCCATCATCAACACCTGGCTCTGGCCAATGCTCAAATAGATGTTTCTGTCCTTCTAGTAATAACATCTTTGCAAGCTCAATCTAGAGAAGTGACAAAACAACATGGAAGTAAAATAAGATTTCAGCAATTATTTTGTTAAATGTTGATTAAAAATATAAAATCAGAGTACAGAATTATTAAAGGTAAAAAGAGAGTTTTTTTTTTTACAGACATTTCTGACGCCTAACTTTTTCTCAGCACATTGACAATTTGTTGTAGTTACCAGAACCAATTACTCCTAGGGAGGTAGACCATCTAACCTAAAGGCAAGGTAAAATAAATACTTTAATTTGCATCAGAGGTGTCAGCAAGCTACCTCCGAAGATCCAGGCAGTGCAGATACTTCAAACATATGAAGCAAAGCCAGTTAGACTGCTAGGAAGTAGGCAATAAATAATAAATCATGATAACAAGAGCTCAACACTATATATATATATATATATAAAAGGGAGCCAACTAGCTTCTATGAGGGATCTATGTTTCCCAATAAAATTCTGACATTCCTCGTCAAATCAAAATAACAGAAACTCATGGCCATGGACTGACAAAAAATTTCAAATGAGAAAACCTGAGTCCATAGATAACATACAATCTCTCTCAAGGATAAAAAAAAACAACAGAAAAACTTTCACCATAAAGACTTAATAGCCACTTAAAAAAGAAATAATAAATAATAACAATAAAAATATATTCTCCACCATATGCCCTATAGAAAAGATAGATTGAAATCTGAAACAGAAAGGTTAGCATGATAAGGATTTCAAAATCCTCACCTAAACAGATTAGATTGGACGGATGGTGCACTCTAAGGGAAAGAAGAACAGAGGAAGAACAAATGGATAAGCAGTTTATGATAACAATTTCTCATCCATTACCAAAACAAAAATGATGGACAACGTGAATTTTTAACGTGAAAATCAACGTGAATGACGTGACACTCTAATTGTAGCGATCCTCGACGGTTCACTGTGCCAGGTTATAGTTTTGTTCGGTTCGGCCGCCGTCAGTGTCCAAGCGGCAATCGAACGTGTACACAAAAAGTGTCACGTCATTCACGTTGAGTTTCACGCTATATTTTCACGTTCTCTATCATAGCTCTTACCAAAATCGTTTCAATCACCAATGAGAATATAATTTCGATTGAACCCTAAAAAATGTATTTTTGGAGAAAAATGCAGAAAGCTACAACTATTCTCCGAATCCGAACGGGAATCGACATTTAATCCAAGTAACTTTGAAGGAAATGTAAAAATGTCATCACCTACTAACAAAACAATAACGTAGGCCAAAAAAAGATCAAGGTATGTCTCTACTTTCTGTAAAAAAACATTCGAGTTAAGTACACGCAGAGGAGCTTGTCGCCAACGGCACCATTTCTAGTTTTCTTAGTGCAAAGATGAGAATTTTTCACGAAAATCCAAATCCAAAGTGCCGAATAAACTGGACCCAATCTAAACAACAACGATTTTATCTTTCCGTTCAATTATTGTTTTTAAAAAGGCTAAGAGCGCTTGAAACCTGCTCCGGCGAGAGGACCGTCAGATTCTTCTGGAGATTCGGGACGGCCGCGGCCCAACCATCGTCGTCCCCTGAGAAGATCAACCCGGACAGCTTCTCGGCAGCAGCAACGGCCATCTCGAAGGCGAAGAGGAGCGAGATGAGCGCGGAAGGAAGCGGAATATGGAAAGAGTCGTCCGCTCCACGCGACTCCCTATCACACGGGATACATGGACAACTGTAGGAAGAACAAGAGCCGGCGGGATCTTCTCCAATTCGGCAAACAAAAAATAGCCTCCTCATCTAGTCCCTCCCTTAGACTAATGAACGGCCTAGATGTAAGTCTGGTGGTAGATATCGGTCCTGATCCGGATTGGAAACATCGAATGATGAGTAGTGATTGGCGGGGATTCCCATACGACGGTTCTGGAATAGCGCCGTTCGAACCGCATCTGAGTGGAATTTGAATGGAATAAATTATTTTTAATTTATTAGAATTTTAAAATAAAAAAAATCCATTAACGATTATTTTATTGAATTACTTTTAAAAAATGGTAGTAAATATAATTAATAAATTTAAGTGAGTTTCGTGATGGGACATGAAGTCGTTCGTTATTAAAGGGGGAGGTGCCTAATTATGATATATTGACGGTGGAGTTATTTTTGGAAATTTTTCATAAAGGCAATTAGGGGAATAATTAAAAAGAAAATTAAAACAAATAAATTGATTTCCTTTCTTAAAACTAAAAAAAGTTTCGTCAATGGAATTTTTTTTAATCAAAGGGCATAAATCAGTTTTTTTCTGAAATTATTCCATAATTAAATTTGTTTTTATATTATAAATTTAAATTTGATTTTCATAAATTAAAATTTTGTTTATTATTGGACAGTTAATAGAGATTATAAAATTATTTGTTATATTCTTCTCCTTGTTTTTCTTTTATAAAAATATAAATCTTTTGCATGAATTTAAATTTATATTCACATTTTATTGATGTAATTTTTAGATTAATAAATATTTTATAAATTTGATTAGAGATGTGCTTATTTATAATTTTATGAAATTAAGATGTACCCTATTAACCTAATTTTTGTTGAATCAAATTAGAGTTTCAGTTCATATTAAATTAATTTTATAAAATATTATTTAAAAAGTTAAATTTAGAATGTATTTAATGCCATGATTTTAAAAACTTGGAGCGCTTTTTCCATTTTTAAATAAAATATTGAACCATCAAATATTTAAAAAATAAAAATAAATGCTCTTCTAAGGATCCAAGTTTCATAATCATCAAACTAGAGATTTAGGTTTGTCTAGTAAAACTCGGTCATAATTATAAAATCTCCCAAAGCACAATAACCATCAGACTTAGAACAGAAGCCCTTAGAAAATAGATTGTTTTTGGATCCAAACTAATCAAAAAGGGAGAATCCCATGTCCTCGTCGCTCTCCTCTTTCTCTTCCTTCTTTTCCTCGGCAGGAGGTGCCTCAGGAGCTGCTGCTCCGCCACCAGAGCCTGCTGCTGCAGCGCCTGATGGAGCACCACCGCCGATGAATGCACCACCACCTCCGCCGCCACCGATGATTACCTGCACCATATAACACGAATACACATGAAATGGCAATGGTGCAAAGAATTCAATCTGGACAGCAACAAAAAAAATCGATAACATGGTAGCTAATGGTTTTGAGGCTATAAATGTAGAGAAACTCTGAGGCTATAAATTATCGATAATATGATAGATCGCTCAATGGTGAATTGGAGTGAGGTAGAGTTTAGTCTTGCAGACAAAATAGTGGATACAGTAGCCAAAAAAAAAATTAATGCATAGGGTATCAAGGAACCACACAAGTACATGGATCAGAACTGAAAGAAATATAAATAGTGAACAAACAGTGCCATACAAACCACTTGGTTTGCTATTTCACTGACATATCTTCATAGTCATCATCATCCCGAAGCTTTTGTTTGTGGTATCTTTTTGGGATCAACTACAAGCTCTATGGAGCCTGTATCATTAAGGCTATCCAAATCAACTTGATCATAATTCCAATAAAGAAACTAATCTTTTTTTTCTTGCTCTAATGATCTCTTTTGACCAAGTCCGAAACTTATTTTCTCAGATTTTATCACCTATATGAGATTTAACTAATTTCCCCTTTACATTAATTTTTTTTATTTTATCTTTTCTATTTTTTTATTCATCATAGAATTTGTATGTCTATAATAAACTTTAATATATATGAAACATCAATCAGGTATTATGCTCTACAATTATAAAAAATTTAAGAGTAAATTTAAATGGATCGGTCAATAAGCAGGCAAAAGTATTCATCCAAAGGAAAAGAAAGGCACCATGCAGAGTAAATCTCTTAGAAAGGTGATATGCTATGTAGCTAGGGATGGCAAACTGGCAATTCATGTTCTCAAGTTGATACAAAATTAAAAAAAGTTATTTTTTTAAAAAAAATTAGGACTGAGATTAATTAAACTATGTCTAAACAATTAAAATACTTAATTGTAAAAAAATTATTATAGGTTTTTTTTAAAAGCCAGCCAATTTTGTAAACAGGTCAATTCAAATCATTCAGTTTTTTTTAATAAAAAAATAATGTTTTCTTACTCACTCTATCAAAATTATGCTACAGTCTCATTTTTCCCAACTCAATCAATAGAGTATGATACATTGATTTATGGTTTATCAATAGGGTCCTTTCAATTCCATATCTGTAACTTTAAGGCTTATCAAATGAATTCTAAGTTAGATCATTAGATTTATGGCAGAACAAGGTATCAATCCGATCAGATTAGTAACTAATATAAAAGTAACATGGAAAAATTCTTTAAAAAGAAGAAATAGAATTTAGTGGGACAGAGAAACATCATTAAGCAACATTCTTCTTCCATGTCTATCCATGCTCTAACAAATAGGGACATTCGTCTATCAGATCGGACTATTCACCCCAAGGAATACAAATGAACAAGGCAGAGTCAATATCTCAGCAAGTTGATATGCTAAGTAGCTGTTGCCTCTCTTAAAAATGCCGTTTTTAGTTACATTTATTCAAAAAATATAATTTCCCTGAATCAATTATTGAAGTCAAATTGCTCAAATATCTAACTTTAACGTGGATCAGAAGAATTATAAATTAGATGATTAGATTTATTGAAGAAAAAAATCCAACACCAATCAGAATACTACGAAAGGCACAAAAACGAACACTGAACGGAACCACATAGTTTTATAGGGTGTGCCAGATATAATCAATTCAACAGCAACATCAATGTACAGGTCGATCAGATCTCTCACCTGGAAGACGGCCGAAGACGGGGAGACCAATGAGAAGGACGACTGGACGCCGCCGGAGGAGTCAACACCGAGCACTGCACGGACAAGCTGCCGTTGGAGATCAAAGGTGGAAGCAGCCGATGCCTCTAGATCGCCGGAGAGCTGCTTCGCGGTCCATTCGCTGCCGGAGCTGCGGCACACGAAGGTGAAGACGCCCATTTCTCACTTCTACGACCTCGCGCCGACGTCAATTCGGTAACCCTAATCCAGCCTCTTCTTCTTTTATAGTTACGTGGAAATAAACTCTGTAGACATACAAGCACATCGTAATTTTTGTTAATAACGATAATACCCTCGCGTGTCACCCTCGTGACATGATGGGCCCTAAAGCCCAATATTGTACAAGTGATACGTAATCCAATAAATAAACTTTATTTAATCATTTTTAAGAAAACAATAATTATTATAACCATCCGTTAGAAGATAAAATTTAAGGGAATTTTTATATATAGTGAATGTATTAATTGAATTGTTATTTCAAACCCTAGTTTCCTTTTTAGTGGTTTAGAAAATTCTAAAGTATAACTCATATATACCCCTAGGCTTACTTTTCTAATTTCAAATATATACTATTTTCTAAGTTTTCTCCATAAAATATATAATATAATAATAATAATAATAATAATTAAAAGATCGAATTCAATTATGAATTATTTAATCAAAATTTTAAAATTAAATCTATTTCAACGAGGACCTAATCAAAACTATGCCTCTATTTTTCATATAATTTTGTACTTTTTATATATTAATAGAGAGGGAGGAGATAAGAGATGAAGTTGTAAATTGTATAACTTTAAGGACATAAATATATTTCTCTTTATATAAATTGATCCCCAGCTCGACTTCTTTCTCCGCCATCTTTGTCCACCGGTTCGATATAATTCCCTAGAGATTGACAGAGACGACAGCGGCAGCGCCAGCGGCGATGAAGAAGGTGGAAGGGTTCCACAAGATCAGGCAACTGAAGCACGTGATACGCAGGTGGCGATCGCTCACCCTTGGATGCGGATCCGTCGCCGTCGCCGGCGCCGACTCCCTGCCCCCGCCGGGGTCTTTTTACGTCTATGTTGGGCCAGATCTACAGCGCTTCGCGATCCCTGTCCGGGTCCTCAGCTTCCCTGCCTTATCCGGTTTCCTCCGCCAAAAGGACGAGCAGTACGCCTTCCCTGTCCGCGACGCCGGCGCCATAGTCCTCCCCTGCGACCCGGCCTTCTTCGGGTTCGTCCTTGACGCAATCGTTCACGACGAGGCACGCTACGGTCATCTAACCCTAGAAGCCTTCCTTGCCCTCTTCGCCGTTCTCGGCCCCTCCGCCGCCGCCAACGGCTCTCCGTGCCGCTCCTACGCCACCGGCAACACCTTCTCCCGTCTCCTCACCAGAACCACCAATGCTTGTTCAATGTCAGCGACAATCTCTCCTCCCCATAACATATGATTCGAGGAAGAATTCGTCCATGGATCTTGCAGTTCTCCAAAGTGTTTTGATGTTTCTTTTTGATTCCCTTTTCCCCTTTTTTTTGGGAAAGGATTCAAGCCTGAATAATCCGACTCCTTTCGCTTTTAGTACGATGGAGGAGTTCTGAATTCATTTGTTTTTCCTATGTTTTTTATTTTTATTTTTTGAATTTTAACTAAAAGTTTTGATCTTGATGACTTATTCCTGACGAGCATTAACCTTTGAGTTTGATCTGATTGATGATTTCCATTTTTCATTTAGAAAGAAAGAAATTGTCTTGAATATTTCAAGGATTTAAAGATTATTCGATATAATAATTTTTACAATATGCAGTACGTTCTGCAATAGAAATAAAAAATAGGGCTTGTTTATAATTTCAAAATATCCAAATGGTGGATACTGCAGTTATAAGAATAAAAAATAGGGCTTTTTGGGATATAGCTAAAGACACTCTTAGATAATTATCATCTTCTTTGAAAACTCATATGAATTGAATTTCATGATTTAAAAGTAATTTGAATTGAATTTCATGATTTAAAATAATTTAAGTGAAGAAATTAAATTTTATGGGAATTAAAATCAACAAAATAAAAATTAATTCATTTGGTGTGGAATTAATTTCAACAAATGAAAATACTAAAATAACCTCATAAAATTCCTAACCTATCATAAAAATAATCAAATTCATTTAGTTTTAGACTCATTCCATTCCTTTGTTTACCAAAGCATTTCAAACATAAGAATTAAATTTAATTCTAGATGTAATTTAATTTTTGATGAAATTAATTCAATTTTATTACTTAAAAATTTTTCAAACAGAGTGTATATGTATTGGGCAGAAGGTATTTTGAAAATTAGATTTGAAATTCTAAAATGTATTGCCCCGAATTAGGTAAATTCTGGAAACTTAATGAACCCTTTCGATAACTTGCCAAAATTACATTTGTAAACAAAAACAAACAAAACACTTTTACATGATCCTATTTCTTAATATGACTTATTTGCCCCTACCAAGAATCATGTTATTACCAAAACAATCCTCTAATTATCATTTAACAGACGGCGATCCATGTCTGCTCTCACGCCGCAAGAACGGGGCAGAAGACTATGGTGGCGTGCTTCGCGATCTGCAAGCTGAACTGCCCTCCCTTCTCCGTCACGTCGATCTTCTCCGTCCCCGGAGGCGGCGCCATCTCGAACTCCTTCACCAGCTTCCCCACGACGAGCCCCAGCAGCGGCATCGCCAGGATGATCCCGGGGCAGCTCCGCCGGCCCACCCCGAAGGGAAGGAACCGGAAGTCCACCTTCCCGCCGCCTACCACCGCCTCCACCTCCCCCTCCTCCTCCAGGAACCTCTCCGGCCTGAACTCCTCCGGCCGCACCCACCACTCCGGGTTGTTCCCCAGCCACCACGCGTTCACGATGACCTTCGTCCGCTTGGGGATTTCGTATCCACCGAGCTTCGCCGCGTCGAGGTTCATGTGGGGGACCAGCAGCGGGATCGGCGAGTGCAGCCGGAGCGTCTCCTTCACCACCGCCTGCAGGTACGGCAGCCGAGGCAGGCTTGTCTCCGTCACCGGCTCCTCGCCCAGAACTCGCTGAAGCTCCTCTCGGAGCCGCTTCTGACAACTCGGGTGGTTCACCAGCTCCGCCAGTGCCCACTCCATTCCCCACAACGTCGTCTCTATGGCTGCACTCCACATCCGTCAATCGATCAATCAATTGTAAGTGTATGATCGATTTATGCACAATCCATA
Organism: Boesenbergia rotunda; assembly: GCA_024364735.1. Classification (NCBI taxonomy): domain Eukaryota; kingdom Viridiplantae; phylum Streptophyta; class Magnoliopsida; order Zingiberales; family Zingiberaceae; genus Boesenbergia; species Boesenbergia rotunda. The sequence goes on from JAGFNQ010001138.1 coordinate 304,506, forward strand.
GTTCAATTGATTACCTGCAACGTTAATGTTCTCAACGATGTAGATGACGTTATCGGAGCTGATCTCTCCGTTCATCTCTGCTTCGAGGATGTAGTCCATGGCGCACCTCAGCCGGTCGCTGCTTCCGTCTCTGGCGGACATCACCTTCCTGTTCCGAAATGAAAAATTAGGGCGAAATCAAGTCTTTTCGTGGTAGCGGTATCGATTCCAACGATTTGGTCAAGTACCTTCTTTTCTCGACGTAGTTATCGTTGAAGAAGGCGAGCCGGCGGCTCTGCAGGTCCCTGCATTTCTCCAAGTAGCCTTTCAAGAAGGGCCTCAGGATGGGGATGAAGTCGCCGTAGTTGTAATCGAAGCTCTGCGCGAGGCGGCTCCGCTCCGAGTTGAACCGCGTAGCCTGCTGGAACAGAGGGTCCTCCGCCGACTCGAACCGCGCGTCAAACATCATCCTGTACATGATGTTGTAGAGCATGAGCTGGAGGCGGCGACGCACCACGACGCCCTCCGCCGGCGCCGCCCGCAGGTTCTCCACCACCGCGTTCATCTCCTCCTCCCACATCCCCCGATACTGCACCACCACCTTATTAGTGAAGAAGGGCATGGTCATGATCCGGCGCATCTTGCGCCAGTGGTCGCCGTACTCCGTGAACACCATGTCCTTGCCGCTGTCGGTGAAGATGTCCCACACCAGGTTGCGCGGCCGCGAGCCGAACTCCACGCCCTGCGTGTGGAGCACCTCGGCGGCGAGCTTGGGGTCGGAGACCACCGCCAGGTTCCGCACGCCCAGCCGCAACAGGAACACATCTCCGTACTTCTTAGCCATCCCCACCAGATTCCGGTGGTTGAGGTCATTCCCCACCTGGAGCCAGTTGCCGAAGATGGGCAAAGCGACGGGGCCAGGCGGAGTTTTACCACCGCCGCCGCCATAAGTCACGAAAAAGAACGGGAGGGCGAAGAGGAAGGGAATGCACGCCACCACTGGTAACTGTCCGAACTTGACGAGGTAGGCGGAGGCCACGGCGAGGAGAGCGAGGGCGGCGAACCTGGCCGAGGTAATCGCCATTGGGATGTTCGATGAAATGCCTCAATGGGCTGGGCTATATTTATAGGGCGAGTTTAGAGCAACAGTAACGCTTGGTGCAGAAAGTGTGTGTATCATTATTAATTAACTATTTAGATAATTAATATATTAATATTTTGATTAATGGGTTAATGGTTTTGAAAGGGTAAATCCATGGGCAGGAAACAAGGTAGAGAGAAGAGAAATGGCAGAAAGTCAAAGAAATACAATTTTTAAGTCTAAATTGAGTTGGTAAGCAATCATGAGATATGGGTGGGTTGGAGAGGATGCGACTTTGTCAATTATTACAGTGGAACAATTCAAATAATAAAAATATTTAGAACATGTTTAGTAGAAATAATTGACCATTATATTTAAGAATTAATATAATTAAATAGGTCAAAATCGGAAATAGTATTTGCTCTTTGTTTTGGTGGCTTCAGTGAAATAATTTTTTTTTTACTTGCTTTCTTTAGAATATTATTACATTCTATCCATACTCTCTCCTTTGTGTCTCGATGAGCTATGAGATTCTCGGTCACTATTATCTTGCAAGTTGGATCCACCTTCTTCCCCGCCAATGTCATTTTCTTTCGCAGAACTGGCTAACGGTTGGCTTCCAGTTGGGGTTTCCTTGGAGTCTTCGGCTGGGTGTGCCAAGTATTCGAGTGCAGTCACCACGTCGCTAATCAAAGGTCGATTGGTCGCGTCCTCTTGTAGGCACATCGCCGCGATCGCGAGAGCTTGGTACAAGCCCTTCAAGGGGTATCTCCCTTCCAACAATGGATCGACCATCTCCACGAATCTCTTTTTATCCTTAAACCGTGGTTCTGCCTGCTCCCGACACATGGAATTCGATCAAAGCAATGCCGACAATCATTGAAAGAACTAATTTACAAAAACCGAAAAAAGGACATACCCAGTGGATGAGATTCTGCTCGTTTGAAGGTTTCGACAAATCGATAGCTCTCCTCCCCGTTATGATCTCCAAAAACACTACCCCGAAGCTATACACATCAGACATCTTGGTCAGTTGACCTGTGAGTGCATACTCAGGAGCACAATAGCCATAAGTGCCCATCACCCTCGTCGAGACATGACTCTTATCCCCGATGGGGCCGACCTTTGCAAGGCCAAAATCAGATAGCTTCGGGTTGTACTTCTCATCGAGAAGAATATTAGACGCTTTGAAATCTCTGTATATCACTGGAGGATTCGCCGTGTCGTGCAAATACTCCAATCCTTTTGCTGCTCCTTCGGCTATTTTCATTCTTCTAAGCCACTCTAACGGTTTCATGTTTCCGGAAGATCTGTAAGACTCAATTCAATCAAAATAGGTTAAATCGATACAAAAACATCATCTATATTCGTGATTTACCGAGTAGATGATCCTCTAAAGAGCCCAATGCCATATATTCATAGACTAAGATTCTTTGATCTCCTTCCGCACAATAGCCAATAAGGTTGACGAGGTTCGGATGATGAAGTAAACTCAACATGAGCACTTCCACAAGGAATTCTCTATTCCCTTGCAAACCGTTCCTTTCAAGTTGCTTAACCGCTATATCCTGCAAGAGAGTCATAAAATGTGAAGAAAAATGCGACTAATAAAATAAAGATCATTTGTAACTCTTTCTCGGGTTTCAGTACTTGGTTTGTGTCCTCAAGACGACCTTTGTAAACTCTTCCAAAGCCACCTTCGCCGAGGAAGCATTCCGCTTTAAAGTTGTGAGTCGCAGCCAAGAGTTGATCAAATGTAAAAATAACCGTGGAATTGGAATTGTTCCCGAACCGCAAGATTTCCTCTGCAATCGATCTATGGTTTCCGGTCTCTGCACATTTTTCGTGCCATTCATAATTTTGAGGTTCAAGATCTCATGAACCACAACATGGACACACGAATAGATTCGCACCTGAGGCAAGTGAAAGGTTATTGACAAGCGAGGTCAATGGGTTGTGATATACTCCCGCACGGTCTATCGAAGTCTCTTCTCGCCGCGATCGGATGATTTGAAGCAACAAAGGAAGCCCATGAAACCTTTCTTCTAAAACTTGGCTTCCAAAAGAAGTTATAGCAATAAAAAAAGATTATATATCTAATGTACTTATGCAGATCGACTATTTAGTCGATCCACATAGGTGAAACATCCTCGGAAAGAACAAAAAGAGATCGATCCCGCTCCGACAATGAAAGTGTTGGATTCTTTTCTTCCAACCGAATGTGGAAGAACAAATAAACAATGGACACAGTTGATCCTACTAAACTCAATTACTTTTCCAACAATAAACAATGTAAAAGCTAAATTTAAGACTACCTCCGAGAGTTGTTTTTTCTTGTTGTTTATTTTTAATAACTACAAAGCTAAATGCAAGGGATACCATCAATTTATGTATTAAATTTCTTAAAAGAAAACCATCATTCTTCGAGTATGATTCAATTTGTGGCTTTTTAACAATATCTAAATTGTAAGGGCTATGGAAAAATTGAAGTAATTTGTTTGGGGTTAAATAAAATGTACATTTTTTTACTTAAACCCTAATATTTGATATATTTTTACCAATGCGACAAAAGGCCCTTGGGATTTGCTATTCCTTGCCTATTTATTTTCGTTTGTAGAAAGGAAGCAAGAATCGCTCTTCTTCTGCCACTTCCCCTTCTCGTCGCTGGGAGAACGGTGCGAGCCACAGGCGAGAGGTGCTTCCCCATTCCCCGATTCCTTCATCCTCGCGCCCATCCGTCCCTCTCGATCCTTTGATTGTCGCCAATCCGCCGTTTTCTCCCCTCGATCGGCCGATCCCGAGCTTTCCCTCCATTTGATCACTTCGACATGAATCCGAGGTTGAAGCTGCAGCAGCAGCAGGCCCTGATGCAGCAGGTCATGCTCCAGCAGCAGCAGCAGCAGCTTTACCATTCCGGGGTCTTGGCCGCCGCCATGTCGCAGGTGTGGTTGCGATCCTTTTTGTCAGTTTATTATCTTTCTTTGTAGATAGTGATATATCCAAGCACGAAGTATCTTCGATTGTTGTCAAGTATGCATTCATGTATTGAGCCGGTTTTAATTCGCCCCGTCGATTGTTGTCACTTGGTCTCGAGATTTTACACGTATTTATAGGAATCATTTGGCCACCCATGCCCTCGACAAACATTCAAAGTCGAATGTGTTAGATGGAAATTGAGGATTTTGATTACTATTTAGTTTCCAAAGAACAACATGGAGGAATCACATGTAACATTTTTAAAGCCCGAAAATTTTCCCCTGTTCATGAATCACTGGTTCCAGTGGATTTGAATTGCATTACTCAATTTTGGTCTGGACATGCGTATGATAAAAATTGAACATCCTCGGGGCATCAAGGGTAAAATGTGTGGATTTTCTCATTGAGCAAATTTCGTTAGGTAATGATCCGCAGGAACATATTCCTATTTTCATATTGGTTGTTTCCAATCCTTATAATCATTTCTATTTCTGCATAATTTGTATATGCTGCTGCTCCACCCTTCTACTTTTGTCTCACGCTGAGGTCATTCCAAGTTCCCTGAATGCTGCCCTGCTTAACAAGTGCCATTTTTCTTTTTGAGATTTACTTGTTAGCGATATCATGACTCTTGATGTCACACCGCAACTATACAACAAAATAAAATGTGACATACGTACTCAATTAATTAGCTTATATGTAAGATAACATATAATTAGTATCGTTTCAATTTTTAGAAGGCGCCATCTAGTCAAGATGGTTAAGGGCCTTGAAAGTTGCCGAGGTCTTGAGTACGAGACTTGCCTTCTTCAAAACAGAGGCTCGCCTTCTTATATATTATCTTAAAAACGTATCATAACAAATTTTAAAGTAATTTTATAATTAACTTATTTTCAGACTATTTATGTCAAAAAGATATTTACAGGCTAGAGTGATAAACTTACCTTTTAAATGCAGTGTCACTTGGTGCTTGCATTACATTATTTTAAAAGAGGTTATTAACCGCATCGAGTATATTCACTCTTCCATCATAATATCTGCCCCTTAGTAATCTTGTTGTCATCAATCTCAGTACACGCTTCATTCGCTCAAGTTCTCTGTTACAAAGTTTCTGTTGTGTGGCATTCTTTTTACTGGGCTATGGAATGACGAACATGATGCCAATTTGCTTGGATTTCAGTCATTATTTGCTGCGAGACAGTAATTCTAGCTCTCTTACTTCTTTTTTATTTTTTATGTCTAGTTGGCTGGAAGCTCTTATGATTCTTTTATCATCCCTTGACATTTTATCCATTTTGATATTTAACCATTATTCCTCAGACCATGCTCCAGGATTTTCTTTCTTCCTTGTTCCATAATGATTCCACACATTTTCCCAGTCCTTTGATTGAGTGAAATTATTGAATTTGTTTCCTTTCCTAGATTTCAAAGATGGCATTTTTACAAAATTATATGTCTCCAAATGTAAGTGTTTGGATCTACTACTCACTTATATAACATTTTGATTATGCGATTGTGAATCCAATGTTGATGTTTCCATTTTTCATTGTTACTTTCTCTATTTGTAGTTTGGCTATAATCTAAGGTGAAAGCTATGACTGGATTTGACTGTTCCCTCAAACACTCTCCTAAAGAAGTTCTTTTGTATGGAGTTGCATTTTCAGTATTCTACTATGTTTCACTCTAATATCATATGATTTTATCTCTAACATTTCTCCTGTTAATTATACTCCAAAACAAGTGGTGGATGTGATTCCCACTTACACGTCTTCCAGGCAGGGGTTGAAATTTTCATCCTTGCCTTTACTTGGAGAGAGATGTTGATCAATATCCCTTTTTTGTTTTACCGATAATCGGCTAAGTTGATTTCTATTCTTGGATTTTACTGATCAGAGCATGAAGTAGAAATTCCTTTGCATATTTAAAATTTTTAGTCCCTTGTTAAGTTTCATTGCATAAGAGGATTCAAATTGGAATTCCATGTCCGATTGTTGTTAGTGTTTTTCTGATTTTTTTTCCCCCCAGTTGTTAGGATAACTATAGTTTCTCTAGTTGTTTTTTTTTCTTTACATTCACATTTTGCAGATGGAACCTGTTCCAAGTGGCAATCTTCCGCCTGGTTTTGATCCATCCACATGCCGTAGTGTGTGAGTGCCTTTTTGTGGTTTGTTTTTCTTTGTTCGCCTTTCTTTTTTATTTCCTTTGCCCCATTTTCTTTCAAAGTTCCAGCCCACTTGTTTCAAAATTGCATATGAAGGTCATTTTGATAGCATCTTCCCAATGGGTAGATTTTGGTGAATGTCCTAAAAGATTGTACATTTAGTCTGTCCTAACTTCAGACTTCTTCAGGACGCGTTTTCTGTTAATAAGACATTATTGAAAATCTGGATTTCCTTTTATCCTAAAGCTTTTGTATGTAATTTTAAATATTTCAACTTGATCGTTGATTCTTTTTTTGTTCCTTTGTTTTATTAGATATGTGGGCAATATCCATCCAAATGTGACAGAGAGCCTGCTTGCAGAAGTTTTTCAAAGCGTTGGTTCACTTGAAGGATGCAAACTAATCAGAAAAGAAAAGGTTTTTTCCTGGATCACATCTATTGCATCTTTTATCCTTAAGACGATGGGCCATTTTCTGTGCTCTTATTAGTATCACTGACTCCTTGACTTATTGAAGATGTGGAACCACAATCTTGTTTGTTTGGCATCACTTTGTTTTTAGATGGAAATTCCAGATTACTTTAGTAGATTCTGGTCTGTGTTAAACATGAACAAGATGATTATTAAGCTATAGCTTGTCCTAGGTTGTTTTTTTAGTTTATTCTATAATCAAACCTGTGCTAGACTGTGAAAGCATATGACTGGAATGAAGACAAAATACAGTTGCATACAACATGTGATTGTGCATGTAGGACTAAATTTAGATGGGAGTTTAGAAACAATGGATCTCCTAGTGGAACATGAGAAGGTTTTCTAGCAATATGAAACCCTTGAAAAAAGCTTAATTAATGAACACTTTATAGTTAGTCCAGGAACTTCAACTTTTATTACAAGTATATTGATTTTACTGGGCATGGTTTCTTATCTAAGATGATCTACGTTCTATTGGCATCTCTAATATTATCTTTTAGGATTTTGTTCGTGTGGACAAGGTTGTCATCGGATATTGAAGATGCTAGAGCTGAATCATTATTTATCTTCAGGGGTTTTCTGTTCCCCTTTTCTGTATACTGATTTTCCAGGGCCATGGCTTTTGTCTTAGATGATCTGCATTCTATTGTCATCAATAATGGTATGTATAAGATGGGGTCCACGTGGATTAGGTAGTCCTTAGATATTGGAGTCCGTGATAGATTCTCTTGTCATTCCAGTAGGATTGCTGGACGATGGACACACAGTAGCGGTTTCTTTCTGGTTTCTATATGATAATCTTATTGTGGCAAATATCTCACTGTTGGCGGCCGAGGAAATACAACATCTTGTGTAACTAGATGCAACATCATAGTTATGCTCTGGGGGAAAAAAATATCTGTGACGGTGATGGTTTAGGATTTTCACAAAAATTTGCACCACTATAGTGAGGTAGGATAAAGGTTTCCCCATTATATATTAGTATCGGTGGCAGAAAATAAATTTCCAGGCTGATTCATTCTGATTAAAAGCTTGAAAAACCTTACTGAGTTTAAGACATTAAGGATATCGTATGGATATGATAATTTTGTGGTAAAATGACTAAGTGAATATTGCAGAATATCTTCGGTTCAATCTAACATGATTTCTGTCCTCTGGAAGTTTTTGCACTAGCAATTTGAAGTCTTACGGGCAAGTGTCAAAAGTGTTTGCAGACATCTAATTTAATCTCTTCCCTTGTCCCCATTGGCAAATATTTTTCAGATTGGCTGCTCAAAGCGTGCATTATAGTAATATAGAATGGATTTCTTTCTCGTAGTACTCAGCCAAGCAAGGCAACATGGATGGTGAATCACCAGGGCTTGAGTAATGTTTGAACCGCTCATTGAGTGATCACTTTCCATAAGAATCACATAATTCTTGGAATATTGTTCCTTTGAAATAGTATCTTCTATCTGCTCTAGTTGGTTGATTTATTGTCAACATGTGGAAACTTCTGCAGTGTAACAAAGGAAACACAAATAAGTGCATTTTAATATTTGAAAATTCTCCTAATGTTGTTATGTCTCTGTCTGATCATGTATCATCTATTTTGTAGTCTTCTTTTGGGTTTGTTGATTACCATGATCGAAGATCTGCAGCTCTTGCAATCATGTCATTGCACGGTCGACAGATGTAAGATTTTTTTATAATGAATGGCATAATTTTCCGTATATGATAATTTTTATTTTCGATCTCTCATATTATTGAACTACTGCAGATATGGCCAGGCAATCAAGGTGAATTGGGCATATGCCAGTGGTCAAAGGGAAGACACTTCTGGTATATATTTCAGACTACTGAACCATTTTCTGTTGGGGGTGACCAGTACACCCCCAAACAATTTTCACTTGGACCTATTTTGCTTTGAATTTCAATTTGAGCAGGACATTACCATATTTTTGTTGGTGACTTAAGTCCTGAGGTCACTGATGCAACACTTTTTGCATGCTTCTCAGTATACCCTAATTGTTCGTAAGTGATTCGCATGTTTTCCTTGTGCTCAGATCAGATTTATTTAGCCTATGACAAAGAAAGTAGCACAGCAAGTAATTGATTAATATAGAAGATAAAATTCAGGCATTTGGAAATGACTCTTGATGACTAATTTTCAATCTTTAGTGATGCACGGGTTATGTGGGATAATAAAACTGGGCGCTCTAGAGGATTTGGCTTTGTTTCTTTTCGCAACCAACAGGTATGAAAGTTATTCTCAGAAACTTCAGATTTTTTTTTTCTTTACTACTAATTTTTAGGGGTTTCAAATGTGTCACAAACAATACCTTAGGGTGAAACAGCTTGGTTGTTTTATTTGACATAAAAATTTGATTTTTTTCACAAATTTCAGATTTCATAGACATTTTTGTTATTGTTCATCCAAGTTTAGGTTGAGTTGTTCGGCTTTTTCAGATATTCAATTTTAAGAATTTTTTAGTTAAATAAATGTTTACTGTTGTTTGAATTAAAGTCAAATTTGCTCTAGCTTTTTGTTAAGGTTTTTATAGGAGGATCCAAAGCTTGATCTGGAGCCCAAATTCCATTTGACAGACTAAAATTCGATCCAGTTCGTTAAGGCCAAAACTGCTTCGGGTTGATTGTCCTTTTTTCTGGATGCCCCACCCCTAATTACTTCCAGTTGGAAAGTTTAAACAGCTTGAGAACATTAACATTATAAATATGCCTTCAACTTTAGTTGATTTAATTCTGACCAAGTGGAATGGTTTTTCTCGGGAGGATGAAAACGTTCTTGGCTCTTAGTTGTTTGGTAGTCATAACTTGTAACCACTGTTATACTTTCTCCTTGTAACTTGTTACCTCACAAAACGCAGAAGGCAAAATCCTTTATTTCTCCTTACTGTCATGTTAACTTTGCAGGATGCTCAAAATGCTATTAACGACATGACTGGTAAGGTTGTATTTACTGCTTCTGTAATTTCAATATTTTTCCTGACTAATTGATTTTTCCAAGGCAAATGGCTGGGAAGCCGACAAATAAGGTGCAATTGGGCAACCAAGACTACTGGAGAAGACAAACCACAAAGTGAGGATCAGAATGCAGTTTTTTTGACCGAAGGAAGTAGCAACCCTGGTGAGCTTGCTAAGCATGGTAGTTAAAATCCGATTTAAATCTTAAAATCCTAAGATTTTACGATTTTTGACCTCCGAACGATTTAAATCGGAGTTAAAATCCTAATTTGTTAAAATCCCTTTGAAATCGCGATTTTAATCCTTAAAATCGCGATTTTACGATTTAAATACGATTTTAACGATTTTAAAAAAATTCTTTTTTTTCATTGAACCCGGTTCATTTTAAAAAAAATCGGTTCAATATGAAAAAACCCGCTTTCCAAGTCGCGTGCGTGCCCTAATCTGCTAATCTCGTCGCATCTCTTCTCATTTTTCCACTTGCTCGCGTCTTCCTGCTCGGTTGGTGGAAGTTATTTGACTATTTTGTGGCTTATGGATGACATTTTTAATGTAATATTGATTATGAATGCAAGTTTATCTAAGTTTGTTTAGCGATTTAAAAGTTTTTTTTATTTTTATGCTATTTGACATCCATATATATGACTTTATAATTTTATATGCATATATATAGGAATTTTATAAAATCTTACGATACGATTTACGATTTTAAGTATCCCTTCCGATTCAAGTTAAAATCGATTTTAACTACCTTATTGCTAAGATATGTTTAGATCCTCATCCGTCACTACTCCATCCGAGTTCTCTAATTCAAGAGGGTTTTTTCTCTTGAAACGCATCGTGTGCTACTGCTTTGTATACCAAAATGCCAATATATGATGCTATTTAAAGAGAACTCACATTGCGCCATATGATAGGAACAGATGGTGCCCAAGAGAGTACAAATGAAATGATCCCCGAGAACAACCCTGCATACACAACAGTGTATGTAGGTAATCTGGCCCATGAGGTAACTCCTACCTATTATTTAGACTTCAATATCATGTCTTGCTGTTTATTTGCCTCTATTTTTCTCCTTTTGTTCCATGTCAACATATGGAATACATGTTTGGTTGTGTTGCTGTTGAATGAATTCACCTGACAATAATTTTTCAGGTAACACAAACTGAGCTTCATCTCCAATTCCATATTCTAGGGGCTGGTGTGATCGAGGAAGTGAGGATACAAAGGGATAAAGGATTTGGATTCGTGAGATACAGTACCCATGACGAAGCTGCTTTAGCCATTCAAATGGCTAATGGAAGGATAGTTTGTGGAAAATCAATGAAAGTATGTTCACTTCTGCTACATAGTATTGAAGACTGGCTTGTTCTGGAGTTCTTCTGGTACACATTTAACATTATTTAGATCCAATAACTCTTGCAGTGTTCTTGGGGCACCAAGCCAACTCCACCAGGAACAACTTCTAATCCACTACCGCCTCCCGTTCCCCCGTTTCAGCTTGTCCCGATGCCAGATATCCAAGGTTTTACAGCTACTGAGCTCCTGGCGTATCAGCGTCAACTCGCTTTAAGTCAGGCGGCCGCAGGAGCAATGGTTGGCCAACATGGACTTGCTGCTGCCCAGGCTCCAGCAGGGATTGGCGGTTCTCAGGTGATCTATGAAGGTTACCCCAATCTTTCCTCTGCTCAACAGCTACTGTACTACAACTAAAGGATGTGGTTTTTGAGAATTATACAAGCCATCATCCATTTTTTAAATTTATTTATTTTTTTTGGCATGACCAGACAATTATTGTTTGCACTTGTTTTGAGTTTTGTTTTTGGTTTCTTATTTTCCTCACTGCAACATGAATTTGGCATGTGAAATGTAATCTTCAAAATACTTTGTGCACATATTGTTTTTCTTTTTGTGTGTGTGGTTACACTGAAAAGGAAATTTATGAGCAGGTTTTGAGATGAAAGAATGTGGTACGGCTGTTAGAGTAGTAGTGGTATTTTTTCTATTTTAAAAACTCGAGGATGGATTTTAAAAAAAGGTACTTTAAGGAGCAAAACGAGAAGTTCTCATTTTAACGTAGGGCAAACATTAAAAAAGCATCCTGAGCGGCCGCCCTTTGTTTTTTATTTTTTATTTTTTAATGAAAAGGACGTACCATCCAGTTCTTTTTAAAATGACATAATCACTACGTATATGATTCAATATTATTATCTTCTATATATAACCGTTATAGTTTTATTATTCAGTATTATTATCTCTTATACGTATTAAATTCTGAATCATCGAGTACCTTATAATATCTACGAGATTTGAATATTATTGAATAGAATAAATTTAATATTTACGTTTTAATGAGTGTGATAGGAGTTAATAATTACTAATAGTATATTTGAAAATAATTTAGTGATTTTATATGTGTTTGATGGGGCGAAATGTTCTTTGATTAAAGAAAAAAATAAAGAAAACGAACTATTAGAGCAAATAAAAAAAATCATGATTCCAATAAAATGTGGAGCGGAAGTAAGCTGTATTGCATATGATCCAGAAGTTGATAAGTTGGCGGCGCCACCTGATGATGTGACTAATGAGTTGGTGAAGAGACCTGAGAAAGAAATTTCAAAGAACGTTCGAATGACGTCGGAAAAGTTTCCGATGATCCTACTTCAACGCTCAAGTCAATAGGTATTTCAGGAAAGAGGGTAGTATAAAATGAGAGAATTCTCCCCTTTTCAAGGATCCTTAATTATTTTTTATTCTGTCTTCTGAACGTTCTTCTTTTTCGGATCTTAATGATATTTAATACTATCGTTATGTTAGTATTCCCATAATGGTTGGTGCTCATTAAAGCGTGCCACCGTTTTCCCCCTTTCTCATCATTTGATATATTGATGACACCTCTGAAAGTATTAAATACTCTTCTTAATGGATAACCCTCATACGGAACGCTTAATAAAGTTTGTCTTGACCGAAGGGAGGCCACCCCAGCTGACCGGCCACTACACAAGCACTCCCGATCGGGAAAGCACTCTCAACCGAGGAGTCCATTCCATGCCAATTATATCAAAGGTACTCTCCCTTCAAGACTAACACACAATCAAGATCCCGACCGTTGACTACCATCAGGTTCTCGACGGGGACAACATCCATCTACACGGACAAATCTACTTGAGCATTCTTATAACATAGCTGGCCCACGTGGCAGCACACGACTAACTTCCTAATCAGCATACAAGTCAAAATAGTTTCGTGTTAAAAATGTCATTTGCTTCTTCTCGGATACTGGTATAGTGGTTAATTTCTTAAATATTTAAGAATTGACTCTTAATTTTCATAAATTAACGGATGAATTTTTTTAATTGATCTAAAACATGGAGTCTCGGGCACTTAATTCATGGAAAATATATAAAAAAGGTTTGGTTGTAAAGAAAGAAAATGACTTTTTATCAAAAAGTGTACGTGGGAATATGTAATTATTAAAAAATATCCTATGATTTATTTTTTACTAAATAGCGCATGTAAAATGAGTTTATTCCTCTTTTACTTCTCACACCAATAAACCCCTTTCGTAGTTACATTTCTGAGGCATTCGAACTACTTTTTCATAGTTTTAATTTTAAAATAATATATTATGATTCGGATGCAGGTATTCTCATCTTCTCTCACCCTATATATCCCTTCTTACTTTGTACAACTCAACTCATCAGGAACCTTTTACTACTGCGATTGTAAAAGAGAGAGTTGAAAGCGGGAATATCATTTTACTGCGATTGTGAAAAGATTAAGAAATAGTTAAAAGATTATCTTATAAATAATTAATAAATGATAATTATATATTTTAAAAATATATTTTTAAATTAAAAAAAGTATCAGACCACGTTGGACCTAAAATCCTAGTATATCAGGCCCATATTGGGCCTGATATTCTCAAATTTCAGGCCTAGCGTGAGTCTGAAATCTAAGAATATTAGGTCCGCTTAGTATGGGCCTGAAATTGAGAATATTAGAGTCTCTGATATCTAAAATTGAAATATTATTTTATAAATTAATTATAAATAAATATATAAAATATATAAAATAGAGATAAAGATAAAGGAAATATATAAAGAGATAAAGAAAATAAAGATATAAATATAAAATAGTAGAACCAAAATAAGAAAGGTCCACCATTCGGTTATCGTAAAATGATACGATAAGTTTCAGCGTGTTTAATTGAATGTAAGCATGATAGTGGCTCATATATCATTTCAAAAATACTATTTTAACTATTTCAAAAAATTAAAAAAATATGGCCTAATATATATATATATATATTTTTTTTTGATTTACAAGGGGTATCCAGGTTTGCGCCCGACTAATCCACTTGGCTAACCGGTCCTGCCCCATAGCCTTCAACGAAAGTCCCCACCGGTCAGTACCCGATGGCCCGACCACGCAGCAGTCTGTGGCGATTTCTTCCGTCAGCATATTCCGCGCTCTACTAGAGAGGAATCGAACCCGAGAAGTGAGGGATCACCCAAGTGAGCCATTACTAATCGCGCCATGCCTGCGAAGGCACAAGTGGCCTAATATATATTATTTTGAAATGTGGTCTGATTATTTCAAAAATACTATTTTAATTAATTTATTTATAGTTTATATTATTTTTTTATTCTTTATGTATTTCAATATTTTATCCGCCTGTGATGACCTAGTCATGGCCGATCTCAGGCTCGGATAAAGGAGGAGGGTTGCGGTAGATTGTCAGTCAGCATAAAAAACTATGGCAAATACTCAGTGAATGAATCCATTAAACTATTATATCAATGTTAAGAAGTTCCTCAAAAGGAGCGCGTTACAAGGTTCGATTGTAATGTCTCGACAAGGACCGCTACACTCCAGAACTCGGGTGTAGTGTTAAATATACAAAGGTTCGCGTTGTAGGGTCCGATTGTAACGTCTAGACAAGGACTGCTACATCTCCATAAAAACTTGGGTGTAGTGCTAAATAAACAAGAGTTCTCACACCATAGATGAAATAAGAATAAACATTATAAGAAAAATAATAGTCTGAGATTTGAAACATGAAATATAGGAACTTTCACTGGTAAAATAATGAAGATAGTAGATACGATGATTAGGAGAAAAATTATTATTTTGTGTGTGCAAGAGATAAAATGGGTAGGCGAAAAGACAAAAATGATAGAGAACTCGGGTTTTAAGTTATGGTACACAAGAAAAAGTAAAACAAGAAATAAAGTAGGTATTTTTGCATATAGTTATTTAAAAAATAAAGTTGTTGGAGTAGTTAGAAAGAGGGATAGAATTATAGCTCTCAAGATATAGTGGCGAAAGAAACTATGAACGTAATTAGCATATATGCACCTCAAGTAAGATTAGATGAAGAAATCAAATCAAGATTTTGGGACGATTTAGATGAGGTATTACAAAATATTCTGCCAAATGAAATGATTTTAATAGGAGACGATCTAAATGGACATTTCAGAGTGAAAAATAAAGAATATAAGAGGGTACATGAGATTATGGGTTTGGAATAAGAAATGAAGACAGAAAAATTATATTGGATTTTGCGATAGCATATGATCTTATACTAGTTAATATATTTAAGAAAAAAGTAGAACACTTAGTCACATTCAAAAGTGAGAATAATAAATCGCAAATTTACTTTTATATAATTAGGAAGGGAGATAGAAAATTTTGAAATAATTGTAAGGTCATCCCTGGATAAAGCTTAACTACCCAACATCGATTAGTAGTATTGGAAATACGCCTTAATCATAATATCAATGGAGGAAAAATATACACAACTCCTATAATTAAGTCGTGGAAGTTAAATGACGGGAAGCAAAACATATTAAAGGAGAAAGTAATAATATAAGTATTAAATGAAATATACAGTAACACTAATAAGACATGGGATAAGATGGTATCAAAGTTGAAAATAGTAGCTAGGGTGTACTCGGTGAGTCAAAGGGACATGCACTACCAAGTAAAGAATCTTAGTGGTGAAATGAGAAAGTATAAGAGAAAGTGAAGGAAAAATGAATAACCTATAAGGAATTATATATTTACAAGGACGAGGAAAATTTTAAAAAATATACAATAGCTAAGAAAGAGGTTAAAAAATCAGTGATGAAACAAAAAAATAAAATTTTTGAACGATTATATCAAAACTTGGATATAAAAGAAAGGGAAAGAGGTATTTATAAAATAGCTAAAGCGAGAAAGAGGAAAACAAGAGACCTTAGCCAAATAAGATATATTAAAGATGAATACAAATGTCTAATCAATGAATGGTAAATACTCTTGATCCGGGTGTATGATTTTTAGAAGGGTCGAGAGCTCGGTCGGGTTCGATGGCTGATCTGAACCGGTAGTGAATAGGCCAGGACAAAGGTTACCCCAGAGTCGGGACCCTCGAGGTCGGTCGTCCGAGGTCGGTACCCTCGAGGACAGCCGTCTGAGGTCGGGACACTCGAGGTCGGCCGTCCGAAGTCAAGACCCTCAAGGTCGGTCATCCGAGGTCGGTATCCTCGAGGATAGCCGTCTGAGGTCGGGACACTCGAGGTCGGCCGTCCGAAGTCAAGACCCTCAAGGTCGGTCATCCGAGGTTGGTACCCTCGAGTTCGGTCGTCTGAAGTCGAGACGTTCGGGGCCGATCATTCGAGGTCAGCCCCCCGAAGTCTATTGTCCGAGGTCAGGTACTCGTGATCACACGGAGACGGCCGAACAACTGCAAGCCTCTCCTATCGCATGAGCCTTTTTTATCAGATATTCAGAAGATAATCCCCTCTGGCATAATCATTGTCTGGCAAAGCTGTCAATAATTAAAGAGGGACAGAAGAGACAACTCCGACATGGTGTCAAGCGGCTGTGACAGTTTCCCAATATTAATGTGGCTGTCGCTATCGTGATCTGTCGATTGATCTTCTCTTAATGAGACGTGACAGCTCGCACGTGGGAAGACCCTTTCTTCCCCCTATATAAACCCCATTTGAACTTTAGAAAAGGCTTGCTGCCATTTTGCAACCACTCCACCACATTGAGAGCTCTATTTCGGTCCGACCTCCCAAACTACAGCAGACCGGGTCGGCTTGGTTAGACCGAGTCATCCGAGTGAGAACCGATCTTCGCTTGTCGACAGGATCAAATTTGGCGCCGTCTGTGGGAATCTTCGCCTGATCGAAAGCTGAGGATGAGTGACTCCAATCGGGTGACCGTTACTCTCTCACAAGAGGACTTGGAGCTGTTGATAGAAGCTAGAGCCAGGAAATTAGCGGAGGCCCAGCAGGCAGCCGCCCAACCTATCCCATTGGGCCCGACCGAGCACACTGCCCGCGTAGGCACTGAGGGAGGGGTTCGACAAGAGGGCAGTCTTCACTTCCACCGGGCGCTGTTCGGTCCAGCTGAAGGAGCAGGACAATCGGATCCCCATGAAGCTACATCTAGCCATGCCAGAGCTAGCAAAGGGAAGGCTCCCCTTGCGCCGTTCCCGACTGAGCGCACAGGATTCCCCTTCTCCAGCCAAGTCTTGAATGAGCCATTGCCCAAACACTTCAGACCCCCGTCCGTTGCTGAATACGGAGGAGCTACTGATCCTGAAGAACATCTAAAGAAGTTTGAGAATGCTTCGATGCTGCATCAGTACCCGGATGGTATTAGGTGCCGAGCCTTCCTGACCACTTTAGCAGGACCAGCCCAGCGATGGTTTGACCGGCTCCCGGAAGGATCAATAAAAGACTTCGCTGATTTCAAGAGATTGTTTCTACAACACTTCGCGAGTAGTAAACGGCATCACAAGACTAGTTTAAACTTGTTCACCATGAAGCAGGGCTCTAAGGAGTCCCTAAAAGCCTACATCAGAAGATTTAATCAGGTGGCCTTGGACGTGCCTACTGCTACGTCTGAGGTATTGGTCAGCGCCTTTGCTCAAGGTCTGCAAGAAGGCGAGTTCTTCAGATCCTTGATCCGAAAGCCCCCGAAGGACTTTGAGAGCCTGTTGGGCAAAGCCAGTAAATACGTGGATGTGGAAGAGGCGCAAGCCGCCAGACGACCGGAAATCCGACCCGCACCTGAGAATCCTCAACACCATCAGAGGAGTGTGCCCCCCGGAGGACCGCTCAGAAGCCCCAGAGCAGGAGGACACCGACAAGGGGCCGAACGAGGAATAGTTCAGCAAGTTGCTCAGGGTTGCTTTCCCACTAGATGGCGGCCCTACTGCTCCTTTCATGATAGCCACACGCATGACCTTCAGGACTGCTGGCAAGCTGGCAGAGGTCGGGGCCGCACCAGCCGAGGGAGTCCAAGAGGGGCTCACCAAGGAGGTGGTAGAGGTCGGGGAAGAACATCGTCTGGCCGAACCGAGTCCCCAGCCCGGCCAACCACCTCCGCCGCAAGGCAACTGTTCCCGACCCCCAGCTCCCCCGGGCGGGGAAATACCAGCGAGGAGCAGGCTAACCAGCAAAACTCTGTGCACGGGTCCATCAACGTCATCTCAGGCGGGCCCACCTATGGAGATTCCAACAGAGCTCGGAAGTCGCAGGCCCGACGCCTGGACATTTATCAAGTGGGCTGCAGTTCTGCCCAAACTCATGGACCGCAGATCAACTTCGGTCCCGCAGACTTACAAGGAATAGAAGTACCGCATGATGATGCCCTGGTCATCACGGCGGTCATAGCCAACTATCAAATCCATCGTACCATAGTGGATTCGGGCAGTTCAGTGAATATCTTATATTTGAAAGCATTTGAGCAACTACAGATTGAAATGACTGAGCTGCAGCCCGTGGCCACACCCTTATTTGGATTCACAGGGAATGAGGTCCAACCGTTGGGACAGATCAAGCTGGCCATATCACTTGGAGAAGAACCTTTAAGAAGGACCCGATGGTCTACCTTCCTGATAGTAGACGCCCCTTCAGCCTATAACGCCATCCTGGGCCGACCGGCCCTAAATGAGTTACGGGCGGTGATGTCCACTTTCTATCTGAAAGTCAAATTTTCGGTAGGAGATCAGGTCGGTGAAGCCAGAGGAGATCAGAAGGTCGCCCGCAGGTGCTATGTAAATGATGTCCGAGTAGAAGTAAGCAAGACCTTCCGAGCTGCGCCGGCCAACTGTAACATGGTACAGACCTCTCCGTCCTCTCCCTGGGCTGAGATGATAGAGGAGGAGGAAGAGGTCCAGCTCTTACCGGACCAAGAGGAAACCAAGGTGAAAATAGCTCCAGGGCTACCGCCCGACCTCAGGCAGTAGCTGATAGAATGTCTGACTCAGAACCGAGACGTATTTGCCTAGTCCCAACAAGATCTTAAAGGGGTCAGACCAGAAGTAATGGAGCATAAGCTGCACGTGTACCCTGACGCCCGACCCGTGAAGCAAAAGAAAAGAGATTTTAGTCCTGAACAGAATAAGATCATCCAGGCAGAGGTGGAGAGATTGCTGGGAAGCCGGGCACATCCGAGAAGTCCAATTCCCGGCCTGGCTGGCCAATGTGGTGCTGGTCTCCAAGCCAGGTGACAAATGGAGGGTCTGCATCAATTTTAGAGACCTTAATAAAGCTTGCCCCAAAGACTGCTACCCACTCCCCCGAATAGATCAGATGGTAGACTCTACCGCTGGGAGTGAGCTTATTTGCATGCTCGATGCCTACCAGGGATATCACCAAGTCCCATTATACCCGGGTGACCAGGAGAAGGTCAGTTTTGTCACAGCGGAAGGTACCTATTGCTACACAGTTATGCCCTTCGGACTTAAGAACGCCGGGGCAACTTATCAAAGGCTGATGAATAAAGTTTTTAAAGAGCAGCTCGGGAGAAACGTTGAAGTGTACGTCGATGACATCCTCATCAAGTCCGCCTGGGTTGCCGACCTCATAGCGGATGTACGAGAGACCTGCTGCACCCTGCGAAGGTATGGCCTCAAACTCAATCCTGCAAAATGTCTGTTCGGAGCCAAGAGTGGGAAATTCCTGGGCTACATCCTGACCGAGCGGGGAATAGAAGCCAATCCGGGTAAAGTAAAAGCTCTGCTAGACATGCCACCGCCCAAAAATCTGAGGGAAGTTCAGCGCCTGACCGGAAGGATCACGGCCTTATCCCGGTTTATCTCCCGGTCGGCCGATAGAAGTCTGCCGTTCTTCAAGATCCTGCGCAAGGCCTCCAAGTTCCAGTGGGATGCCGAGTGCGACCGAGCTTTCGAAGAATTGAAGGCATACTTGGTCAGTCTGCCAGTGTTAGCTAAGCCCGAGGGAGGAGAACCATTGTATGTTTACTTATCTGCTACCGAGGGAGCTGCGAGTGCTGTGCTTGTAACCCAGAAACAGACCGAACAACAACCGGTCTATTTCTTTGGGCACTTATTAAAAGAGGTCGAGTGCAGGTATACTACACTCGAGAAATTAGCTTATGTCCTTGTGTTGATGGCTCGGCGACTACGACCCTACTTTTTGGCTCATCCTATCCGAGTGCTGACCAATAGCACACTCGGGAAGGTCTTGATCAACCCTGAAGTCTTAGGTCGGATGGTCAAATGGACAACCGAGCTGAGTGAATATGATATTCAGTACCAGCCCCGAACGGCGATCAAAGCTCAGGCCTTGGCAGACTTCCTGAGTGAGCTTCATACCGAGGAAGAGGAGGAGGTCTGGAAAATATATGTGGACGGGTCAGCCACCCGGGCGGGGAGTGGCTTGGGAATCTTACTGATGTCTCCTAAGGGGGACCCCATTCATCTCGCCGTGCGGCTAGAGTACCAGGCTACCAATAATCAGGCGGAGTACGAAGCCCTCTTGGCAGGCCTCCAGGCGGCCAGACAGGTCGGGGCCACTCGGGTCATCCTACATTCCGATTCTCAGTTGGTGACTCAACAGGTGGCTGGGCGGTTTGAAGTAAATGACGCGACTCTACAGACTTACGTAGAGGCATATCAATAGTTACAAGCAGAGTTTCAAGAAGTTCAGATTATACAGATCCCCCGAGGAGACAATGCCAAGGCGGATGAGTTAGCTAGGCTGGCCAGCTCGGTCCGGCCATGGGTCTTTCCCAAGCCTTCACCTCAGGTCATGCTGGTGGCTCAGGTCGAGAGGGAAGTAGAAATGGAGATAGAGGGGGACTGGAGAGCTCCATTCATCGCCTACCTGAAGGAGGGAACTCTTCCGGACAGCCCCGAGCAAGCTCGGATACTGAAGATCAGAGCAGCCCGGTTCACCCTGATAGGGGACGCATTGTACAAGCGGGCTTTTTCCCGACCTCTAGCGAGATGCCTCGGAAAGGAAGATGCGGACTATGTACTGAGAGAAGTGCATTTGGGGTGTTGCGGAAATCATTCAGGAGGTCGGTCCATGGCTCGGAAGGTCCTGCTGGCCGGTTACTTTTGGCCGACCCTTCAAAAGATGCAGAGAAAATGACTCTTTCTTGCCTTTCTTGTCAGAAGTATCAGAACCTATCGCACCGACCGGTTGAGATGTTGCGAACGGCCACCATATCATGTCCCTTTGATCAGTGGGGCATGGATATAGTAGGACCCTTCCCCAGGGCGGCAGGGCAGAAGAAGTTTCTGTTGGTAGCAGTGGACTACTTCTCCAAATGGATCGAAGCGGAAGCCCTGGCCCGGATCACCGAACAAGCAGTGAAGAAATTCCTTTGGCAGAACATTTTGTGCCGGTATGGCATACCTCATAAGCTGGTATCAGACAATGGTCGGCAGTTTCAAGGTCGGATAATCAGAAATTGGTGCAAGGAATTTGGGATCAAGCAGGCCTTCACTTCCGTGGCATACCCCCAGAGTAATGGTCAGGCCGAAGTAGCAAATAGAGAAATTCTGAAAGGGCTCAGAGCTAAGCTGGATCAGGTCGGCGGATCCTGGGTGGAGGAGCTGCCTGGTGTCCTATGGGCCCTTCGAACCACACCCAAAGAGGGGTCGGGGTGCACTCCCTTCCAGTTAGTCTACGGGAGTGAAGCGGTAGTCCCCATGGAGGTCGGCTGTGAGTCAGACAGAAGACAACTGTATGGAGAAGACAATGCGGGGAAAAGACGAGCTGAACTAGATTTGATCGAGGAGGTTCGAGCTAAGGCTGCAGTCCGTATGGCCGCTTACCAACAAAGGATGCGGAACCAATATAACCAACAGGTCATACCTCGACACTTCCAAGTAGGGGACAAGGTATGGAAAAGAATCAAGCCCGTTGGAGAAGTAGGCAAGCTGGACCCTCCATGGAGTGGTCCGTTCTTGGTAGTTGAGGCGCTGGGATCGGGAGCCTATTATCTGCAAGACGCTCAAGGAAAGCGGCTCGGAAGACCTTGGAGTGCAGTGCATTTAAGATTGTACCGTGAGGAGAGCGGAGAGAAATGATTCTTGTAACTGTACTCAAAAAGAACGATGACAAAAACTCCAACTCTCCAAAAACAGCCAAAGCAAGTTATAAGTGAGCTTGCACTCACGCACCCACCGGACTCGGCGCCGATCGGGCGTGGCGTTCCACGTTCGGTCGGGCCCGGTCGGGCGTGGCGGTCCACGCTCGGTCAGGGTAAGTCGGACGGTGTCCAGACTCTTGCCAAAGCAAGTTATAAGTGAGCTTGCACTCACGCACCCACCGGACTCGGCGCCGATCGGGCGTGGCGTTCCACGTTCGGTCGGGCCCGGTCGGGCGTGGCGGTCCACGCTCGGTCAGGGTAAGTCGGACGGTGTCCAGACTCTTGCCAAAGCAAGTTATAAGTGAGCTTGCACTCACGCACCCACCGGACTCGGCGCCGATCGGGCGTGGCGTTCCACGTTCGGTCGGGCCCGGTCGGGCGTGGCGGTCCACGCTCGGTCAGGGTAAGTCGGACGGTGTCCAGACTCTTGCCAAAGCAAGTTATAAGTGAGCTTGCACTCACGCACCCACCGGACTCGGCGCCGATCGGGCGTGGCGTTCCACGTTCGGTCGGGCCCGGTCGGGCGTGGCGGTCCACGCTCGGTCAGGGTAAGTCGGACGGTGTCCAGACTCTTGCCAAAGCAAGTTATAAGTGAGCTTGCACTCACGCACCCACCGGACTGGCGCCGATCGGGCGTGGCGTTCCACGCTCGGTCGGGCCCGGTCGGGCGTGGCGGTCCACGCTCGGTCAGGGTAAGTCGGACGGTGTCCAGGCTCTTGCTCAAAATAAACATGAATCATTATCTTTCTGCAGTACCTATCGCCGAGTCAGGGTATTCGCCTGATCGAGCAAAATCGTCGAGTCAGGGTATTCACCCGACCGGGCGAAATCGCCGAGTCGAGTCGTACGCTCGACCGATCCTCATTGCTGAGTCAAAGTATCGATCTGACCAAGCTACAATCCCGAGTCTGGGAAGAGGCCGGGTTGGAAGAGTAACAGCACGAATCGCCCGAGCGCTTGACACTTAGCCAAATTTTCGAGTTGGCCTAAAAAATCAAACTAAGGAAACTAGGATGAACCTCCCGAGTAATCGGCAATAAGCGAGTGCGTCAAATAAGCAACACTTAGCGGAAATCTCGTGTGTCGCAAACAACTAAACGAAATAAAGAAAAAGAAAAATCCACAGGAATTAGATAAGGCCCGGGGCCATCACAAAGTCGGGCCTGGAAGGCCAAGTCAGGGAATTCGATATCATTACAAAATTTCAAATAGCCTAGAGAGACGGGGTAAGGGCGGACAGAGCAGCAGCTCGGGCTAAAGAAAGTCAAGACCGCCAAACTAAGTAAGTCTTGGAAAGTTAACCTAAGTGAAGGGAGGGAAGGCATCTTCAGGAATCGATGCCTTGATCCGCCTCAGCTTCACAGCGTTAGGGGGAGGTCCTCAGGAAGATGACCGGCCTCGGTTAGCTGCTGGATAGCACCTATTGCGCCGAACTTGATCATGCCACCCGTACGCTCCGATATCAGGTTCAGGAAGGAGTCCGACTGGATATAGGCTACTCGGGCAGCTTCAATCCGGGCCGACTCGCCCGACTTATAATCCTCCAATTCCTTCCTGAGTCGAGCAAGCTCGGCACCTTGCCCCTGGATAGTGGCCTCCCGAACAGCCAGCTGCGCCTCCTGGCCCACTAGCTGAATCTCTAAACCCTGAAATGCCTCTTGCTGAGCAGCCAGCTCTATCTCTTTGTTCTTCAGGGCGAGCTGAGTTTGGTGATGAGCCGCATCCGACTCCCTCAGTTTCTGCTGGAGCCCCTTCGCATCTGTTGTCATCTTAGCCAAGTCATTATGGGCTCGAGTATACCGGGCCCTGAGGACCTTATTGTCGCCCTCCAGAGGGCCACCCGGTTAGTTAGGTGCTCCGTCTCCACCGCTGACTGAGCCATCAATCGCTGCTCTTCCTCCGAACGGACCTCCAACTCTAACACGTGAGACCTCAGAGCGGTTATTTCCGAGCGCAGCTGGTCTAGGCCCTGGTCACCCGGAGGGAGGGAGCTATGCGCCACTCGGGCTTCTAGGTCTCTCACTTGTCTTTCGGCTGCCCGGCGTGCTCGGGTATTATCAACCAACGCTTGGCTAACCGCGTGACTCAGCGCCCATTGCTGCATAGGGATGTGAAGGTCATGAGTATAAACATAAACAGTCAAAGGAAGGAAGAGGGTACCTGAGTCAGCCCCACGAAGAAGTGGTCGGCCAGGGTAACAGGGTCCATTCTAAAAGACGCGGTCCACCCCTCCTCCCAGCCCGAGACCAACCTATCGTGCAAGTTCAATGGCTGAGGCTGGACGGTTGGAGTTAGAGAAATAGCCGATGGCACTTGAACGTCCACAGTTGACCGCGGCGGGGAATTCATGGATAGAAGGGCTTCAACGGCGTCGATGTGGGCAGTGCTCGACTGAGGGGCTTGAGGACGTGGCGCGGACCTTGAGGTCGATGCACCGGAAGGTATTGTCACAGGAGTAGGAGGTCGGGTTGTCGACCGAGGTATTGTTGGGGCCGGAAGTTGAGGGCTGGCCGCAGCTTGATCAGGACGAGAAGGCGGAGCGGCCTGACCCTCCACGATCGGTTCGGGAGATGAAGGTATGTCCACGCTGAGAGCCAACCGGCGGCGTTTTCGGACCAAGCTAGGAGAAGCTGCCGGTTCCACTTCTTCTTCTTCTGCCTCCGCCGGGGTAGAGGTCCCTTCGCCAGTTGTCTGAGTTGCCACCCCCGCCTCCTCGATCGGGAGACTCCCTCCGAGGTCACTTGCGGCAACTGCCGGCGGCTCGGGATCTGATGCAACGCTGACTGGTGGTATTGCCCGAGCGGCTGCTAGTTGGGCAGCTAAAGCCTCCATGGCTTCATCCTCCCGATCCAATACCGCGTCAATCCTAGCGCTGAACATGACTTCGGCTGCACAAAAGAAAAAGTTTTAGTTAGCATTAACAAGTTTATCAAGCAAGTAGGAACGTACCAAGGGTGCCAGGTAGCTCCGCCGGGACTTGACTCAGCCGGAAGAGATACAGCATACCCTCAATCAGTAGCTTGCCCGCATGATATCGGGCTCCCCCGAGTTTGGAAAATGCCGACCTGTAGCTCGGTTCTGAGCGAAGATTCTTCGGAAGTTGAGGATGATCGGGCAGGTTCTCCACCCATGCGGTAGGCCAGTTCGGTCGGGGGGTTGGTTGTATGAAGAAGAAGTGAGATTTCCAACCTTTGTTGGAGGAAGGGACTTTCTCTAGGAAGGCAGAGTTAATACGAGCTTGGAAATAGAAATTACCGGGTTCTTGCTTCTTAAGATAATAAAAGAAGTGGAAGACTCGGGGTTCTAGTGGAATTTTGTGGGCAGTGAAGATGATCACAGTGCCGCACAGTATGCGGATCGAGTTGGGGGCTAATTGGGACAGGGAGATCTGGAAGTAACGACAGATCTCTCGAAAGAAGGGATGCAAAGGAAAACGCAGACCAGCTAACAACTGGTCAGAGAAGACGGTGAAATGACTCAAGGGGGGCTCGTGCGCCCGAGCCCGACGGCTAGGCAGAGTTATGGGGTGGTCTTCAGGGATCATGTAATCTATACGCAGGGTTTCTACCTGACCTAGGGTAAGGGAAGACCGAGTAGACAAATACCATGGCTCGGGGGGTGCGGGCGGTGGTGCAGACGATGATGCCATCAAAACGAAATCAGAAGAGGCACGACAAAGGTTCGGCAAAGAGAGAGAGTACCTAGAAATGAGGTTCGCCGGAGACACCGTTCGTAGGAGGTCGGGCGGCGGAGGTCGGACAAGAATTGGATGAGAAGCGAAGGTCAGGATAAAAAGAGGCGAAATGAGAGGGCAAACCTATTTATACCACGGGTAAAACCAGGAGGACCGTCCGATGAAGAAAAAGAAAATGGCGGGGTAGACTCCTCGCCGTTCGATCCCTGTTATTTCCCAGACCTCGAAGCTTTACTTGCACGACACCCAGGCCACGCCGGTGACATTTCGCTGCTCGAGGCGTCCAGTCGGGAAGCGACACGCGCCCTCGCATTAATGAGGATTTGATGGGGGATACGGCATTAAAAGGAAGGATCAACCGTACGAGGTGACGCGCGGGAGGACGAAAAAGAGGCAAGCCGACCGAGCAGGGAGCCTAGTCAATCGGATTACACTCTTCCTTCGACTAGACTTGAGAGGGAGGCTTGTGATCCGGGTGTATGATTTTTAGAAGGGTTGAGAGCTCGGTCGGGTTCGATGGCCGATCTGAACCAGTAGTGAATAGGCCAGGACAAAGGTCACCTCAGAGTCAGGACCCTCGAGGTCGGTCGTCCGAGGTCGGTACCCTCGAGGACAGCCGTCTGAGGTCGGGACACTCGAGGTCGGCCGTCCGAAGTCAAGACCCTCAAGGTCGGTCATCCGAGGTCGGTATCCTCGAGGATAGCCGTCTGAGGTCGGGACACTCGAGGTCGGTCGTCCAAAGTCAAGACCCTCAAGGTCGGTCATCCGAGGTTGGTACCCTCGAGTTCGATCGTCTGAAGTCGAGACGTTCGGGGCCGATCATTCGAGGTCAGCCCCCCGAAGTCTATTGTCCGAGGTCAGGTACTCGTGATCACACGGAGACGGCCGAACAACTGCAAGGCTCTCCTATCGCATGAGTCTTTTTTATCAGATATTCAGAAGATAATCCCCTCTGGCATAATCATTGCCTGGCAAAGCTGTCAATAATTAAAGAGGGACAGAAGAGACAACTCCGACATGGTGTCAAGCGGCTGTGACAGTTTCCCAATATTAATGTGGTTGTCGCTATCGTGATCTGTCGATTGATCTTCTCTTAATGAGACGTGACAGCTCGCACGTGGGAAGACCCTTTCTTCCCCCTATATAAACCCCATTTGAACTTTAGAAAGGGCTTGCTGCCATTTTGCAACCACTCCACCACATTGAGAGCTCTATTTCAGTCCGACCTCCCAAACTACAGCAGACCGGGTCGGCTTGGTTAGACCGAGTCATCCGAGTGAGAACCGATCTTCGCTTGTCGACAGGATCAACTCTAGTTCTCTTATATAAATACAAAGGAGATGTACAAAATTGTGCAAACTATAAGGGTATTAAACTAATGAGTCATACTATGAAACTTTGAGAAAGTGTAATAGAAAAAAGATTAAGGAATGAGACCACGGTGATCGAAAATCAATTTGGGTTCATGCCTAGAAAGTCGACAATATAAGTTATACATCTACTTAGACAATTAATTGAAAAGTATCGGAAGCAAAAAAAAAAATCTACATATGGTATTCATTGATTTAGAAAAAACTTATGATATGGTTCCAAGAGAAATTATATGGAGAATTCTAGAAAAAAAGACGTTAGCGTAACATATATTTAACTAATTAAGAATATGAACGAAGATGTAACAACCATAGTGAAAACTTCAGGTGGATTAACTAAAGCATTTCCAATAAGGATAGGGTTACATCAAGGATCAGCTCTATGTCCCTATCTTTTTACACTAATCATGGATGAACTCACTAGACACATTCAAGATACAGTACCATGGTGCATATTATTTACATATGATATTGTTTTGATAGATGAGACACGTGAAGGAATAAATACTAAACTAAAATCTTGGCGGGAAATACTAGAAGTGAAAGGTTTTAGGCTTAGTAAAGTAAAGACAGAATATATAGAATTTAAGTTTATCAATATTAGACGTAATGAAATAATTGTTAAGATAGGAGATGACATGTTGTCTAAAATTGAGAACTTTAAGTATTTATGATCATTTTTGCAAAGTGATGGAGGGATTGAGAGAAATGTCTTAAATAGAATACAAGCAGAATGGTTAAAATGGAGGTTAGCGTTGGGTGTTTTATATGATCGTAAAGTACCTCTAAAACTTAAAGGGAAGTTTTACAAAATGACAGTTAGACATGCTATGTTATATGGTACTAAATGTTGGGCTATGACTCGGGCACATGAGCAAAAGATGAAAGTTGTAGAGATGAGGATGTTAAGGGGGATGTGTGAACATATGAGGATGGACAGAATAAGGAATGAAAACATTAGAGAGAAAGTTGGAGTTGCATCTATTGAGAAAAACTTCAAGAGACACGTTTGAGATGGTACGGACATATACTTAGACGATCAATAAATGTCTCTGTTAGGCGATGTGAAACTATGATAAATACGCACATTAAACGAGAGAGAGGAAGACCAAAAAAAGATTTGGTTGACTACAATAAAATAAAATAAATTTTATTTAAATATAGATGATGATATAATAGGGGGCAGAGCCTAATGGCGTAGAAGGTGTTGGGTATGGCTTGGCGGGTTTCCTAAGCGAATACTTGGTCGTCCTTGGGAGACCTCTCCATGTCTATGGATTAAAAAATTAATCCGAATGGAGACCCATCTCCCAACGATCATCTCGTTATCGTATCATTCGGTACAAATTACAACTTGGTCAATCATAAAGATCGAGTCTTGTAATTTTCCTAACCAAACGACCGCGAAAAAGATGACGAGTGGATCACCGATTTTTGTGTTTATTATCGGGGTTCAATTAATTAATTATTATCTACGATTAACAAATAATCAAAATAATTAATTAATCAACATAGCCACATGAAATGACGAGGCAAAATCAAAGGAACAAAAGGAGCCAAGGAAGAGAATTATACCTTCCTTTACCTCGTAGTCTTCTACCTTATGTCCCTCCTCTCCCGAACGTCGTGTGGGCGACGAGCTACCAAGAATCAAGATCACCAAGGCACTTGAATTGATTGCTTCTTCTTGCCTAGCTAAACCCTAGCCTTAGGGTTTGCTACCGCCGCCTCCTTCCCTTCCAAGCTGAGCGCCGTCGGCCACCAAGGGGGTGCCAAACACGCCGGCCACAAGGTAAGCTAGCGCTCCGAGGGGAAGATGAAGAAGGAGGAGGAGGAGAGAAGAAACTCCCCTTCACCTACACCAACCGGCCGAAACCCTCAACCCTTGCTTGTGTTGCCGCCGGCCACCAAGGGACCTTCTCCATCGCCGCCCGACCACTTCTCCTTCTCTTCTTGCCACACCACAAAAGGAGGAGAGATCTCCTCCTTGTCCTCGTGATGTCCGGTCACCAAGAGTGAAGAAGAAGAGAGAAAAAAAAAAGAAGAGAGGAGGATCCCCTCCTCTTGTCGCCGGCGCCCTAGGTGAGAGAGAGAGAGAGAGAGAGAGAGTAGTCTTGGTTGGATGATCAATTCAATTCATTCGCCTTGGTTTCTTGATCTCATGGGATATATATAGGGCTAAGGTAGGGACCAAGAGGAGGAGTTGGGTCTTGGCCCACTAATGGATCTAAAATCAATCCATTAATGAAGATCCATTCTACTAAAGGATCTCCATTGAACTTCCTCACCAACCCCCATATTTTCATATGAGCTCCACCTATTATGAGCACATTCATCCCCCCGTGTTTAAGATATCGAAAGCCCGTTGATTAATTTAAATTACTGACAATTTTAATTAATCAACTTTTGACTCCTTGACTAGTACCACTCAACCTTATCATCATGTTGGATCAAATTCACCTACAGAGTTTAACATGATGAACCTTATGAGCTCATCAAGGGGGCATCATCATCCCGACTCACCAGGACATGGATTCCGTCAATAATCAACGACGCACCATATAATTAATATTATTTCCCAACTTACCGGGTCTATCGATTTAGCAGAATAAATCTCGCTCATTGGTAAATCAAAGAAATAAATATTAACTATACGTGCCCGTTATTATATCGGTATTTAGGGATTATACTCCATAATAATCCGAGGTCCAATCTAATTATTAAGTCTGTACAAATTGGATGAACTCTGGTTTTGGTATGCTCAATGCGCACAAAGTACACTTGTGTAATTCTATGGTCAAGACAAACCACACCGAATTACACTACAACCATCCCGATGGTTTATCCAATTCCATCTCGGCTGTGAGCCTCTGCTTATACTATGCAAGGAATTGATAACATGGTCTTCCGTGTTTCACCACACACCATGTTATCTACAATGCAAAGTAAAGGACTTTTATGCATATACTAATATAAATACGTATCTCGTGTTGTTGTGATTCTCTTTTCAAAATGTAGATGATCTCATATAAAAAGAACAAGTCTTTTAGTATACACATCTAACAGGAGGATCCATATAGTCGACCTAGTGAGGTAATGTTAAATCCGACACTTTCGATTAGGTCCCGGCAATTTCCGGAGGATTATCGGGCAGGGTCCAGGGTTTCCGAAACCTTGGACATAAATTAGGGACTGAATGGTAATTAAAATAAATAGTTACAAGGGCTAATGTGCAAAGGAATTTTAAACCTAAGGATGGAATTGCGATTAGACTGAAAGTGGTTGGACTAAATTGCAAAAAGCCACACTTATATCCGTGACCTAGCTCTCATTCGGCCGATCACAGCCGACTCCCTCACCCGCAGCTCCTTCCTCACCCGCGTGCCCTAGCTGCACGCCGCTTCTACCCGATCGAAGCCAAGCCGCCACTGCTCTCCATCGCCTGATTTCCTTCGTCTACCCCCTGCTCGATCGGCACCGGCGAGGAACTCCGGCGCAGTTTCCTCAACCTTCTTCTCCTGCTCAGTGACGGGCGACGGCTGATCCTCCTCAGGCGAGGGTGACATCAGAGTGCAGTGGGTGCTGGGGCATCTCTTCCACCTCCGACCGCTCCACTGCAAGTCTTCTCTTGTCGGATCTACGCAAGGACGATCGAGCAAGTGGTCTGGTTAGGGCAGCAGCCATAATCTCCTCAGCCGCCGGCCACTGGGATCAGCTCCTCGTCCAGGGATCGCTAGGATGTTTAGAATCGACTAGGGCAGCCCCAAATCTGAGGTAAACCTGGCCTTTGCGTTAGATCCAGAACTGAATAGTTGGGGCAGAGGTTTGGAGCATGAAATTGATTCTTGTGTGGGATGGCAGGTCTGATTCCAGGAGATGGAAATTGGAAGTCGGGTTGCAGTTCCCTCATCGTCTACTTGTTGGGTGTGTCGGCAGTAGGAGCTGAGATAAGAGGTAATTGGCTCTATTTGTTTTGATTCAAGTGGAGTTAGGTTGTTAATTCTGCTGTGGTAGATTTTGTGGTTGTATTGAGTTTAATTAGAGTAGATTAGTTTGGGTGTATTGTAATGGATGATCTGGATTGAAGGGTTAGCAATGGGTTTTGATTGTTTTTACTCTTGATCGAGTTAAGCTTAATCTGGTATGGCATCAGCTAAAGCCTATGTTTCCGGTAGTGAGGTGCTTTTGGAAATTCGAGGTGCTTAAGCTGTTAAAAACATCAAGAACCATCGACGTTGGGTTAAGGTTAAGTCTAATTTGAGATTTACACCTCATAACCTAAACGTGCTAAGGTTGATGGGAATTAAACCTAGAATTTAACCTAATCTTAATTACGCGGGGTAATTAGAAGTCTTTCATTTAATTAGAAGTAATTAAATGGAAAGGAAATGGATTAGGTTAACCCTAGTACGGATTAGGGATTAATTAGCTAGTTACTATTTTTGTAATAGCTAATTAAATGTGTCCTTTATACAGGGACCTGATTGGATTCTTATCGTTGATTATTGGCGGGTGATTCTTATCCAGTTGATACGGACTTCATCTATTGGAGGCGGGTACTTCCTGCTTGTTTTCTTAGATCCAGTTTATCTTTATGCATGGCTTGCACATATTTATGCAGTAGGACCTTGTTTACCTTACCTGCTACCGTTTTGTTATCCTGCTTGATACTTATGCTTGACCCTAGAGTAATCTGATTTTACTTCTATACAGTCTCACCATTTGTTTATCTGAATCTGTATAGTATTGGTAAAAGCATAAGTCTGTAGATATTGATTAGCATGCCATGATATGATTGCACTGGTGGATTCTAGTTATACTTGCATGTGTATCTAGACATGATGTTTGGGTATGATTCATGATTATGACCTGTGCATATTAGATTGAGTCATGTGTCGATGACCTGGTAGGGTTTGCATGTATTGGAGTCATGCACCATACCTGCACTGTTTGCATGCCGGCGATCAGCGACTCCCTTGTGGTTGAGCCTGACGTCCTCTGGCACATGTTCTGCACACACGGCCACTCATGGGTTAGTGGATACCGTAGCGTGTGTGCATTTGCTCTGTATTGCTCCGCTCAACCGCTCATGGGTAGTGGTTTTGGAGCGTGGTAGCAAGCAGGGATCCCTTCTCTTCCCATAGACCAGAGAAGATGAGAGAGATATCTCCCCCATATATACATGGGGCGGAGTGTTCACTCCACCAGCATCTTGTCCACTCGGTCACTCAGGAGCAGTGATAGCAGGGTGCGTACAGTGTCACAGCTCTACCCACTCGGCCGACACAGTATCGCCTGTCTCGGTGGCTTGACTGGTGTTAGGGGGTGACCATGACATTGCATCATATGCATACGATGCATTGTGCACTTGATTGTGTTTGCTGCATTTATTTGCTGCACTTGTTTGACATGCACATACAGGATTTATGATATATGTGTGGTATACTGACCCTGCACTAGCTCGCATGGTACGAGTCCTTTATATGATCAGGATAGGCTGATTTACTGGTATGTATGTTCAGTTTTGCATATTCTGATATTTTCTATTGAGACTGTATCCATGTTGATTCCTTATAGCTTATTCAGCTATTATACTGCCATGCATATCTATCTATATCCGCAGAGTCCACTTGGACTCACCACCCGTCACCATGATTTTGTTTTCAGGTTGATAGTTCGACGGAGGAGCCCAGTTGCCAGTCCCAGGGTCCCTACTACTCCGTAGCTGGTGCTTCCGCGTTCTTTTATTTCTATTCTTCGCATTTGTTATGCATTGTAGTCGATTGTTATGTCACGAGTCTGTATTCGTGCTTTATTCATTCGGCGTTGTATTTTTGAGTCCTCTGTTGGACTTTGGGTATTTGTTTTGCTGCGCGTCTGCCCAGTGGGCAACTCTGGTGAGTTTTATAGTTTCCGCTGCATTATTTTTCGTTTTAGTATTCTTATATATCTGTATTGAGGCCTGAGGCCTATTATTATATGCGTGTGTTTGTATGTTTGTGTAAATTGTCCGTCGGACAGGGGAGGTGCTGTCCGATTCTATATTGGATCAGCAACTCCGCCGGTCTCGGGGCGTGACAATTTATTTTGGTATCAGAGCTTAGGTTTACGAGTTCTTTCGGGTTTTACGTGATTTATCTGATACCAATTTATTTGGGTATCAGAGCCCATGTTGCGAGATACCTCGGGAAATTTTTACGAGTCTTTTCGGATTTGTTCGGAGTTAATCCGATACCTTCTCGGAAGGTGTTGGAGCTCGGGTTTGATGAAGTCTACCCGAGTACATTGCGGATTTACGGAGTCGGCTTTGTAGCGTGATGTGTACGTGGGACCTGGCGGCGACGGGACATCTCCGGGCGACAATTGTAGAATCTGGTATGGTTAGTTAACTTATACCTTTAGTAACCAATTGGTAACATTGTAACAGGTATGACTCGGCATGGACGAGCTCCTTTACCGAGACGTGGTCGAGGACGACCACGTAAGTCCACTGCAGGATCTCCGGTGACTAGGTCACCCGAGAGACCGACGGAGACTGGGCCGGCCGATCATGGACAGACACCTCCCAGTGTTTCGAGGCCCCCATCTCCACTGTTATCAGCGGTTCCGACCGTTCCACCCGCGACCACGACACCGGTCATACCTACCGTGCCGGCACCGGTATCCACTGCTGCTTATCCAGCCGGACCATCTGGGGTACCCTTGGTTACTCCACCAGCAGTGCCTTCGGTGCCGTATCCTGTCGTACCAACAGCGGCACCACCTCCAGTGTACCCAGCAGTGCCTCCGGTTCCGTATCCAGCTGTACCACCGTCGGCACCTCCTTCAGCATATCCAGCGATACCGACACCTTCAGCGGTCCCTACAGTTACTCAGCCGGTGGTACCATCGTCGGCCCTTCCGACAGCACATCTAGCGGTACCCACACCTTCAGTAGGGCCGACATTTGCGGGTGCGTCAGTACTTCCATCCGTACTCCCTACGGCATATCCGGTGGGACCATCAGCAGTCCCTGCTCCGGCAGTCTACTCGGCTCCACCAGCGGTTATTGCTCCAGGATTTCCTGCGGCACCGCTTGCATTACCGGTTGTAGCATCTACTACGGCTCCTTGGGTAGTACCTGCTACTCCAGCAGATTGGGCCAGAGCCAGAGCACGGATCCCAGCACTTGCAGAGTCGGTGAAAGGCCGATTCACTTTATTTCATGGAGTACCAGACCCTCGGATTGCACGTTCTTGGATCGACACACTGGAGGGCACCTTCTATTATCTGGCGTGCTCAGAGTGGGAGAAGGCAGAGCTGGCTGCCTACCACTTGCGCGACGAGGCCGTTTCCTGGTGGGCCTCGCAGCGCGTCATCATCGGAGAGCAGCGTCTTACCTGGGCCCTCTTCCGGGAGGCCTTTGAGAGTCAGTACATCCCCGTAGCATATCAGATGACACAGCGGCAGGAGTTTATGACTATCCAGCAGGGGAGCCGCACAGTATTGGAGTATAGCGCAGAATTCAACCGTTTGGCTGAGTTCTGCCCCGAGCTAGTCACAGATGACCGACCGAGGATGTTGCATTTTACACGAGGACTAGCTGGCTATATCAGATCGCGTCTTGCGGGATTCAGTACCGTATCCTACCGGGAGGCTTTGGAGAAAGCCCTTCTGATCGAGATGACTCAGCAGCAGCTGAATGATGAGAAAAAGAAAGGAAAGGAGTCAGCGAAGAGCTCGACACAGAGTCAGCCACCGCAGACCACCGGGCAGAAGAGGGGCGGTCAGAGCCAACCCTCTCAGAGTACTTCTGGGGACTCTGCTCGGCCTCAGAAGACCAGACGTTCAGGAGGATCATCCCGGTCTTCTCAGCAGCATCAGAGGAAGACAGGCGGGCAGTATCAGTGTACTCAGTGTGGGTCCAGAGGGCACTCGAAGACTGAGTGTCCCGTAGGGCATGCAGTGTGCTACTACTGCAAGCTCCCGGGACACATGATTCACGACTGTGCATTGAAGGCACAGAACGAGTGGACTGGAGCCGCGACTCAGAGTGGACATACGGCTCAGTCAGGATCTCAGAGGGGAGGCCGCAGGACTCAGCATTCTTACCGTCCACCCCAGACAGCCTCTTCAGCTACCGTGTACAGTATGCCAGGTTACGAGTACATGGGCATGCCAGGGGTATCTCAGGATTCCTTCCCAGGACCACCACTACAGTATATGCCTCAGGCCCAGTACCACCCGGGATACCAGACTGCACCATACCAGCAGGGTTATCAGACGGTACCATATCAGCCTCAGCCACTCAGGGGAGCACCAGTACCCCCGGCTCTGCCACCACCGCAGCCGCAGCAGTGCCCACCTCTACCACCACCCCCAGAGACGGGGCGAGTTTATGAAGTTACACGAGAGGAGGCCCAGAGGGCTGATGGATCAGTTTTCCGCGGTATTATTTCTTTATACTCAGTTTCTGCAGATTTACTAGTAGATACTGGTAGTTCGTATTCTTTCATTTCACGTATATTCATGGCTAGGATTGGTAGGTTACCTACCTCTATAGCACGACAGCTATCTGTGTCTTTACCATCTGGTGAGACCTTGTCTATCACTCAGGAGGTCTGAGGATGTCCCTTGGACTTCGACAGTATGATTCTTACTGTAGATCTGCTTGTACTGGAGATGGTGGATTTTGACATCATTCTCGGCATGGATTGGCTCACAGTGTACCATGCCACAGTGGATTGTCGGACGAGGGTGGTCACTTTCAGACCTCCGGACCAACCCTCGTGGGATTTCACCGGCATCCGAGACGACGGCATATCGGTTATTTCTGCGCTCCAGGCGCAGAGATTGCTATCCCAGGGTTGTTCTGGCTTTCTATTATCCATGATCAGCGCAGAAGATAGCAGTAGCACATCTCTTCTAGATGTTCCAGTGGTTCGAGAGTTCTCTGACGTCTTTCCAGAGGAGCTACCCGGTCTTCCTCCCAGGAGACAGGTTGAGTTCACTATTGAGTTGATACCGGGGACTTCGCCGGCATCGAAAGCTCCGTATCGTATGGCACCGAGGGAGTTGGACGAGCTGAAGGTCCAACTCCAGGAGTTATTGGACAGGGGATTCATCAGACCTAGCGTTTCACCTTGGGGCTCCCCAGTCCTCTTCGTGAAGAAGAAAGACGGTTCTTTGAGGTTGTGCATCGACTACAGACAGTTGAATGCAGTGACCATCAAGAACAAGTACCCCCTGCCACGGATTGAGGATTTGTTTGATCAGCTCAGAGGTACTTCAGTGTATTCTAAGATTGATCTGCGATCCGGATATCATCAGTTGAGGGTCAGAGAGGCAGATGTCCAGAAGACAGCGTTCCGCACCAGATATGGTCATTATGAGTTTTTGGTAATGCCATTTGGGCTTACCAATGCTCCAGCGGTGTTCATGGATCTGATGAACCGCATATTCCTGGATTACCTAGATCAGTTTGTGATTGTCTTCATCGACGATATCTTGATCTATTCACGTTCTGAGCAGGAGCACGCGCAGCACCTTCGCATTGTTCTGGAGATCCTCCGTCGAGAGTGCTTATATGCGAAGTTCAGCAAGTGCGCGTTCTGGCTACACTCAGTTGGTTTTCTGGGCCACGTAGTTTCCAGTCGAGGTATTTCAGTAGACCCCCAGAAGATCGAGGCTGTCACCAGTTGGGAGCAGCCGAAGTCTGTTCAGGAGATTCGTAGCTTTTTGGGATTGGCCGGTTACTACAGACGATTTGTAGAGGGATTCTCGAGGATTGCTATGCCCTTGACACGCTTTACCAGGAAAGGCGTGAAGTTCACATGGTCAGAGGCTTGCGAGTCCAGCTTCCAGGAGCTGAAGCAGAGATTAGTGTCTGCACCCGTCCTCGTTCTTCCAGCAGGAGAGGACGGATTTGTGCTATATACGGATGCGTCCTATCAGGGATTGGGCGCTGTTCTGATGTAGCATGGGCGGGTAGTGTCTTATGCTTCTAGACAGCTGAAGGAGCATGAGAGGAACTACCCTGTTCACGATCTGGAGTTTGCAGCCATCATCTTTGCTCTGAAGATCTGGAGGCACCACTTATACGGTATCACGTTTGAGATTTTTACTGATCATAAAAGTCTCAAATACCTATTTACGCAGAAGGAACTCAACCTCCGACAGAGGAGGTGGATGGAGTTCCTGAAGGATTATGATTGCACCATTAGCTACCATCCAGGGAAAGCTAATGTTGTGGCGGACGCATTGAGCAGGAAGTCCAGAGGGACTTTGGCCTGCTTCCGGGCATCAGTTACTGAGATTGTTCAGGGTTTCTCAGAGTTGGGTCTAGAGGAGCAGGGTCGGACTGAGCAGGGTATTCTAGTGACTATGGTTGCTCAGTCTTCCATCCGGACGAGGATTCGAGAGGCCCAGGCCACTGATCAGCACCTGCAGTCCCTCGGCAGCCAGATAGCTTCAGCACAGCAGTCTGAGTTCACCAGAGATGACGAGGGTTCTCTCTACTTCCGAGGGAGACTTTGCGTACCCGAGTCACATCCGGTCCGAGAGGAGTTACTCCAGGAGGCTCATCGCTCCCGATTTGCCATCCACCCGGGCGGGACCCGTATGTACCGAGACCTGAGGCGTTCCTACTGGTGGAACGGCATGAAGAAAGACATCGCGGATTTTGTAGCTAGATGTCTAGTTTGCCAGCAGGTTAAGGCCGAGCACCAGAGACCTGCTGGACTACTTCAGAGGATTCCCATTCCCGAGTGGAAGTGGGAACACATTACTATGGATTTCGTGGTGGGATTGCCTAGGACCAGACGAGGCCTTGACGCGATTTGGGTGATCGTTGACCGATTGACCAAATCCGCGCACTTCCTAGCTATTCGGAGGACCGATTCATTGGACAGATTAGCAGAGCTATATTGCAGAGAGATCATCAGATTACATGGCATACCATTGAGTATCATCTCTGATCGAGATCCGCGTTTCACCTCACGCTTCTGGCAGAGTCTGCAGAAGGCCATGGGTACCGAGCTTAGATTTAGTACCGCCTTCCACCCGCAGACCGATGGTCAGTCAGAGCGTACGATCCAGACCTTGGAGGACTTACTACGAGCCTGTGTTATGGATTTCGGAGGCAGTTGGGAGGATCATCTGCATCTTGTCGAGTTCGCCTACAACAACAGCTATCATACGGCTATCCAGATGGCACCGTATGAGGCGTTGTAT
Source organism: Boesenbergia rotunda (assembly GCA_024364735.1). Classification (NCBI taxonomy): domain Eukaryota; kingdom Viridiplantae; phylum Streptophyta; class Magnoliopsida; order Zingiberales; family Zingiberaceae; genus Boesenbergia; species Boesenbergia rotunda. Next base: position 342,820 of record JAGFNQ010001138.1, read on the forward strand.
GGTAGGCCTTGTCGGACACCCACCCTCTGGGAGGAGGTTGGGGAATCCCAGCTGTTAGGACCTCAGAGAGCTCAGCACGAGGCAGAGTTAGTCCGTACCATCAGACGTAGGATATCTGAGGCGCAGGATCGTCAGAAGAGTTATGCCGACCGGAGACGGAGACCTCTGGAGTTCTCCATAGGTGATCATGTGTTTCTGCGAGTTTCACCTACGAAAGGGGTGAAACGATTCGGTCTTCGAGGTAAGCTTGCTCCGCGTTACATTGGCCCTTTCCAGATTCTGGAGAGGATTGGAGCAGTGGCTTATCGTCTAGCTCTTCCACCATCTATTTTCGGGGTACACGATGTGTTTCACGTATCTATGCTGAGGAGATATGTACCCGACCCTTCACATGTACTATCAGATGTCTCAGTTCCACTTCAGCCTGACGCGACTTATGAGGAGGTTCCCGTCCGGATTCTGGGTCACCGAGAGCGTCAGTTGCGGAACAAGACAATCCGACTTGTTAAAGTCGGATGGCAGCATCACTCGGATGAGGAGGCTACCTGGGAGCTTGAGGATGTCATCCGAGCTCGCTACCCCCACTTATTCACTTGAGGTATGTACGGTTAGTTATTGTTCAGTTTTTCTATCTACCTACTTCCTGATAGTACTTACCATGGGGTGTATCGAAATTTGGGGACCAAATTTTTATTAGTGGGGGAGGATGTTAAATCCGACACTTTCGATTAGGTCCCGGCAATTTCCGGAGGATTATCGGGCAGGGTCCAGGGTTTCCGAAACCTTGGACATAAATTAGGGACTGAATGGTAATTAAAATAAATAGTTACAAGGGCTAATGTGCAAAGGAATTTTAAACCTAAGGATGGAATTGCGATTAGACTGAAAGTGGTTGGACTAAATTGCAAAAAGCCACACTTATATCCGTGACCTAGCTCTCATTCGGCCGATCACAGCCGACTCCCTCACCCGCAGCTCCTTCCTCACCCGCGTGCCCTAGCTGCACGCCGCTTCTACCCGATCGAAGCCAAGCCGCCACTGCTCTCCATCGCCTGATTTCCTTCGTCTACCCCCTGCTCGATCGGCACCGGCGAGGAACTCCGGCGCAGTTTCCTCAACCTTCTTCTCCTGCTCAGTGACGGGCGACGGCTGATCCTCCTCAGGCGAGGGTGACATCAGAGTGCAGTGGGTGCTGGGGCATCTCTTCCACCTCCGACCGCTCCACTGCAAGTCTTCTCTTGTCGGATCTACGCAAGGACGATCGAGCAAGTGGTCTGGTTAGGGCAGCAGCCATAATCTCCTCAGCCGCCGGCCACTGGGATCAGCTCCTCGTCCAGGGATCGCTAGGATGTTTAGAATCGACTAGGGCAGCCCCAAATCTGAGGTAAACCTGGCCTTTGCGTTAGATCCAGAACTGAATAGTTGGGGCAGAGGTTTGGAGCATGAAATTGATTCTTGTGTGGGATGGCAGGTCTGATTCCAGGAGATGGAAATTGGAAGTCGGGTTGCAGTTCCCTCATCGTCTACTTGTTGGGTGTGTCGGCAGTAGGAGCTGAGATAAGAGGTAATTGGCTCTATTTGTTTTGATTCAAGTGGAGTTAGGTTGTTAATTCTGCTGTGGTAGATTTTGTGGTTGTATTGAGTTTAATTAGAGTAGATTAGTTTGGGTGTATTGTAATGGATGATCTGGATTGAAGGGTTAGCAATGGGTTTTGATTGTTTTTACTCTTGATCGAGTTAAGCTTAATCTGGTATGGCATCAGCTAAAGCCTATGTTTCCGGTAGTGAGGTGCTTTTGGAAATTCGAGGTGCTTAAGCTGTTAAAAACATCAAGAACCATCGACGTTGGGTTAAGGTTAAGTCTAATTTGAGATTTACACCTCATAACCTAAACGTGCTAAGGTTGATGGGAATTAAACCTAGAATTTAACCTAATCTTAATTACGCGGGGTAATTAGAAGTCTTTCATTTAATTAGAAGTAATTAAATGGAAAGGAAATGGATTAGGTTAACCCTAGTACGGATTAGGGATTAATTAGCTAGTTACTATTTTTGTAATAGCTAATTAAATGTGTCCTTTATACAGGGACCTGATTGGATTCTTATCGTTGATTATTGGCGGGTGATTCTTATCCAGTTGATACGGACTTCATCTATTGGAGGCGGGTACTTCCTGCTTGTTTTCTTAGATCCAGTTTATCTTTATGCATGGCTTGCACATATTTATGCAGTAGGACCTTGTTTACCTTACCTGCTACCGTTTTGTTATCCTGCTTGATACTTATGCTTGACCCTAGAGTAATCTGATTTTACTTCTATACAGTCTCACCATTTGTTTATCTGAATCTGTATAGTATTGGTAAAAGCATAAGTCTGTAGATATTGATTAGCATGCCATGATATGATTGCACTGGTGGATTCTAGTTATACTTGCATGTGTATCTAGACATGATGTTTGGGTATGATTCATGATTATGACCTGTGCATATTAGATTGAGTCATGTGTCGATGACCTGGTAGGGTTTGCATGTATTGGAGTCATGCACCATACCTGCACTGTTTGCATGCCGGCGATCAGCGACTCCCTTGTGGTTGAGCCTGACGTCCTCTGGCACATGTTCTGCACACACGGCCACTCATGGGTTAGTGGATACCGTAGCGTGTGTGCATTTGCTCTGTATTGCTCCGCTCAACCGCTCATGGGTAGTGGTTTTGGAGCGTGGTAGCAAGCAGGGATCCCTTCTCTTCCCATAGACCAGAGAAGATGAGAGAGATATCTCCCCCATATATACATGGGGCGGAGTGTTCACTCCACCAGCATCTTGTCCACTCGGTCACTCAGGAGCAGTGATAGCAGGGTGCGTACAGTGTCACAGCTCTACCCACTCGGCCGACACAGTATCGCCTGTCTCGGTGGCTTGACTGGTGTTAGGGGGTGACCATGACATTGCATCATATGCATACGATGCATTGTGCACTTGATTGTGTTTGCTGCATTTATTTGCTGCACTTGTTTGACATGCACATACAGGATTTATGATATATGTGTGGTATACTGACCCTGCACTAGCTCGCATGGTACGAGTCCTTTATATGATCAGGATAGGCTGATTTACTGGTATGTATGTTCAGTTTTGCATATTCTGATATTTTCTATTGAGACTGTATCCATGTTGATTCCTTATAGCTTATTCAGCTATTATACTGCCATGCATATCTATCTATATCCGCAGAGTCCACTTGGACTCACCACCCGTCACCATGATTTTGTTTTCAGGTTGATAGTTCGACGGAGGAGCCCAGTTGCCAGTCCCAGGGTCCCTACTACTCCGTAGCTGGTGCTTCCGCGTTCTTTTATTTCTATTCTTCGCATTTGTTATGCATTGTAGTCGATTGTTATGTCACGAGTCTGTATTCGTGCTTTATTCATTCGGCGTTGTATTTTTGAGTCCTCTGTTGGACTTTGGGTATTTGTTTTGCTGCGCGTCTGCCCAGTGGGCAACTCTGGTGAGTTTTATAGTTTCCGCTGCATTATTTTTCGTTTTAGTATTCTTATATATCTGTATTGAGGCCTGAGGCCTATTATTATATGCGTGTGTTTGTATGTTTGTGTAAATTGTCCGTCGGACAGGGGAGGTGCTGTCCGATTCTATATTGGATCAGCAACTCCGCCGGTCTCGGGGCGTGACAGGTAAGGCTTGTTGTTGTTGTTTATATATTTCTATATTTTATATTTATAGCCCCTAAATATACAATATGGCCTAACATAAACCCTATATTTTATTATATTTTATATTTTATTTCTTATATTTTTAATCTATAAAATCGATTTATTTATTTATAGTTTATATATTTTTATATTTTCTATTTATATTTTTATTTTCTTTATCTCTTTATATATTTCCTTTATCTTTATCTTTATTTCATATATTTCATATATTTATTTATAATTATTTTGAAAAAAAATATTTATATTTTGGATATTAGAGGACCTGATATTCTTAGATTTTAAGCTCCTAAAATCAGAGAATATCAGGCCCCGCGGGACTGATATATTGGAATTTCAAGCTTAATATGACCTAATATTTTTTTATTTTAAAAATATATATAATCATCATTTATTAATTATTTATAGAATAATCCTTTAATTATTTCTTAATTTTTTCAAATTTTTTTATTAAATACTTAGGTATAATCATATCTTGCTTACATTCATTTAAACTTTAAACAAGCTTAAACGTATCGTATATTGGACAATATCTGAAAAGCCCCTAAATACACAATGCATAACACAATTCGAGTCCTTGCATTACCATAAACTCATAATATTTGAAATTGTTGCAATTTGATTTTTCTAAGTCCATCAATGAGTTTTCACCGAAATTCACTAATGAACCTAGGATATTTAGATTTCTCAATAGTTTATATCACTAAGTAGGGTTGAGCTACGGGAAAGTATTTACGGTGCCAAAACTTAGTTTTAACGACTAGTAATGAAATTCTCATACCGTGTCAGTTGACAGAGAATAATGCAGTAGCTGAATTTCAATAAACAACACACAATTATTTTTCTTAACATACAATTAAATAGATGTGACAACACTAACCACAATTATTTTTCTTCTGGTGATAACACTAACCACAATTGATATATATACAAAATATAGAATTTGCAAACTAATACAACATCATCCTCTAATTCAACATTATTAACATAATATTTTAGTAACTTCTCAATTCTTGTTCTGGTATATTATTTTCTTTTGAGAAATAAGTAAGATAGAGGTTACCCGATGTTTTAGTTGAATTAATAGAGACTGAAATACCTCGATTTGTTATACCAAGTAACAAAGCAACATCTCTTTTAGTGAACACAACCAATACACTTTAAAATTTTAAAATAATTAGATATCTTCGAGAAGATAGGCTTAATATGATCTTATATCAGATCCAACGTGGGCCTGAAATAAAATAATTTCAGGTCTAATATGGACCTGAAATGAAATAATTTTAGGCTCAAAGAGGGTCTGAAATAATTAGATATCTTCGAGAAGATAGGCTTAATATGATCTTATATCAGACCCTCCTTGAGTCTGGTATGACGATTATATCAGACTTTTTTTATCCCTATTTTATCTTACTATAGTTCGTGTTTAAAATTCATAACTAAAAGATGTACTTAAGAATCTAAAAGGTTGCGAAGTTGAATCTCAATTTTCAAATACATTGACCAAAATTTCATGGATATGTTACAATTCTTGTATGTCCAAGAAAATACTGAAAAGAGACTCTTTGATCTTCATAATGTGTCGACCATGTAAAATTGTGAATGCTTCAAAAAAAACTATTAAAGTGACCCAAAACATTGTATCAATACAATTTTTATCGAAAGTCATCTGAATCCTACAGGTTGTAAATATTAAAAATTTATTAAGAACTAAATGCAAACTTGTTGAATTTTGAAAAAAAAAATATTTCAATTTTGGATATTAGAGGGTATGATATTCTCAAATTTCAAGCTCACGTTGGGGTTTATATTCTCGAATTTCAGGCCCAACACAAGCCTGATATACTGGGATTTCAGACTCAATGTGACCTGATATTTTTTATTTCAAAAATATATAATCATCATTTATTAATTATTTATTAGATAATCTTTTAACTAATTCTTATTCTTTTCACAATTGCAGCAAAATGACACTCCCGCTTTCAACTCCTTCTTTTGCAATCGCAATAAAATGCAGTAAAAGGCTCGTGATAAATCAAGTTGTACAAGATAGGAAGAGATATATATGATGAGAGAAAATGAGTATAATTGCATCTGAATCACAATCTATTATTTTAAAATCAAAACTATGAAAAATGATTCGAATGTCTAGGAAATATAAATAGAAAGGAGGTTATTGGCGAAAGGGATATAAGAGAATAAAATAATTTTTCATATGCCCTTACATAATAAATAAACCGATATTTTTTTTTTGATAATTATGTATTCCCGTATGCATCTTTTGGTAAAAAGTTAGAAAGAAATCAACAGTTTGAGAACTAAAAATAATCAGTCGTCAAAAGAGTATGAAGATTTGATATAAAAAAATGAAGGGAAAAAATATCCAGAACTAAAGAAACTCTAAAATTAGATGTTTTGAGGATAATTTAGTAATAAAATAAACTTCCAGAGGAAAAATAAAAATTTTCGAAGTTATATTTCTTAAATATCATGGATAAAAATGTAAAGTACACCTTTATATAAAGCTGGACCGTAACTAAATGCTGCTTCTCTTCCAAACCCTAAGCACGAAAACTAGCCGTCGTCGCCCGCCGCAATGCCGCCCAAGTTGGATCCCACGCAGGTGGTTGACGTCTACGTCCGTGTAACCGGCGGCGAGGTCGGGGCTGCCAGTTCGCTGGCCCCAAAGATCGGGCCTCTGGGTCTCTCCCCGAAGAAGGTGGGCGAGGACATCGCCAAGGAGACAGCTAAAGACTGGAAAGGCCTCCGCGTGACGGTCAAGCTCACCGTGCAGAACCGGCAGGCGAAGGTGTCCGTCGTCCCCTCCGCCGCCGCCCTCGTCATCAAGGCCCTCAAGGAGCCGGAGCGCGACCGCAAGAAGACCAAGAACATCAAGCACAACGGCAACATCTCGCTCGACGACGTGGTCGAGATCGCGCGCGTCATGCGGCCGCGATCCATGGCCAAGGATCTCACCGGCACCGTCAAGGAGATCCTCGGCACCTGCGTCTCCGTCGGATGCACCGTCGACGGAAAGGATCCCAAGGATCTGCAGCAGGAGATCTCCGACGGCGACGTCGAGGTGCCGCTCGAGTGACCGGTAAGGCTGCCCATCGATTCGAAGTCAAAATGCTTCATTTCCAACAATTTCCAAGGATTTCCAGACTGATTGAATCCAGAACCATTCATTTGAAAATCGTGATCTGGTTATGTATTTCACAGTCAAAATGTGATTTTGATTAGGCGATCTGCAATCTCCTTAACGTCGTGTTGCTTTCTGTTCTTCTCCGAACTATTGGAGTTGATGATTTTTAAGATATATTTTTCCCTTTCATTTGATCCTCATGCTTAATTCCACATGGAATTCATTTCATTTTCGTTTATTGATCAAATTGAGCACGAAAGATTATAATTAACCATCGACTTATCATCGATCATTGTGTAAGACAAAGGAAAAAAGATTATAATATAATTCTTATATAATCATCAGATTTTATTTCATTTTGTCCCGTATACTTGAATTCAATATCATAATATTATGGTTACAACTTGCAACATGAAGGAAGACTCGAATTAATTTTCTTAGCCATACTTAATTCTTGATATTGTTTGATTTTTTTATTTTTGATTGGTAAATGTGTGAATGTATATATCCCTGTAAAAAGTTATAGGTTGAACTTGAGTGTCTCATAAGAGGAGGGGTTTTTTTTCAATTAATGCCTAATACAACCCTAAACTTTTATGGTTTAGGATTAATATATTAAGCCCGGTATAATCCTTCAAATGCTGGTGACCATCAATCACCATTATCACTATCGAGACATAAGTGCTCAACTAATTTTGTTTTACAATAATATAATCAATCGTGAGTTAAACTATCTCTCATAATTTGGCTCGGAGTAGTTGACAGTTAGAAGCTCCTGGCTTAATATATGTTAAGCCCGGTATAGTCAACTAATTATTTCTCACCAACCAAACATAGTGTAAAAAACAACAAGGCGACGAGCCTCGATCAAAACTCTAGTCCCACGGTAGGACTGCTTGAAGATTTGTTGCATTTACCACTCTCAATCCATCTCCACAACTCAACAGCAGGGGTAGTGAAAGAAGATGTACTCTCTCTTGCAACTCCTGTCCTCGAGGTAATGCTCTACAATGTCAACCCCGCCAATCTCTCCGTCAAACACCAAGCGACCCATTATCTGAACAGCAACCTCCGAAATCCCAACAGCAGCCAATAATTGATAGCATATATGCAGTAGCCTCTTCATCAGAGGCGACAAGATATTGTTTGATCAAGATGGAGAGAATAATGCTGCTTGAGACCCATAATTTTCATTGATTTTATAATTAATTTCTTAGAACGAGATTCTGTAAAAAAAAATGATGATAAATGTTTATCTTTAAAATTTTAAAATCTGGCTTTTGAGACAAGGATAATAAGAAAAACAATCACATGATCATTATTGAAACAAATAACAGAAAAAAGATAATACCATGGAGAAATCAAAACAGACGTCTAGATAGATAAGATTGCATTCTGTTCGATCTAAACAAAAACTACTTCCTTTGTGACTTGAAAAGGGATTCATCAACAGTATTTTAATCTCTGTGATGTTCTTCAACTTGGCCAACGAAAGAAAAGCAACATCTCCAGTTAGACCTCATGGAGTGAGTCTCTGTGGATCGCGGGGGAAGAGCGATGTTTTTCGGATGTTATTAAGGGCACAAAAGAGCATGACCACACGCTCCAAGCCAACACCAAACCCACCATGAGGCGGCGCACCATATCTGAAAAATTAACCCTAAAGTTAGCTAGTTAAACCCAAAAATGTGAGCATTCAATTTTCAAAAACATTCCAGATTATAGAACTGGTTCCTTCTATTGACATTTAACAACCTTGAAAGAATTTCAAAAATGAAGTATACAGTTCTACAAGGATTTGCATCATAGTATATAACCCTCATGCTAGTTCAATAATATTTATAACGATCATACACTAGAAATTGTTTTCCGACTAAACATGTTTTTAGAGGAAAATATGCAGATCAGTTGAGTATTTCAAGTGGGGTAAAAGGAGGCATTATATGTTCTTTCATATTATGCATCTCCTAGAAGCACAAAATACTTGTGGCTATGTGCCAACCAAAATATACAACATGAATTTTTCGAATCCACGCAATTCACAAAGGGAGTGGTCATTGGAAGAGATAATTTATAAATAGCAAGTAATCAAGAATGATAAATACCGGAAGGAGTCGATGTAGGATGATATCGTTTTTACATCGATTCCACATGCCTCTGCACGGGTAGTTAATAGTTCTGGGAGGTGTATTCTTTGAGCGCCAGAGATTATTTCCTCACCTAGAAGAGAACTCAGAAAAGAGAAATTATAATGACCATAGGTAGAATTGTCCAAGTAATTTAGATCACATTCAATCCACGCAACAAATTGAGTAATATGGATTGAACATATTTTATAATAGATCGTTTTTTGCTACATAAATGGCTAATTGGGCATGAAGTTTACAGAGCTGTAGCATGTCAAAATGCACTTCTAAGACAAATGCTAGGGTTCTACACTACCACCTATTGTTTCAAGAAAGAGTAGCCCTCATGGGCTGGCGCAGATAGTTCATGCAGGGATGTTGCCACAAATAAGCCTGGGTCGATCCCCAATGGGTGCGAAATGTCCTGCTAGTTGCCTCGCCCCTCCCTGCATGCACTATTGTTGTTGGGCGAAGCCCCCCATGATTTATCCCCGTCCAAGAAGTGTGGGACCGCCAAGGTGATGGTTTCACTTTTTGCCACAAAAGAAAGAGTTCCGGGATCTCTCTTCGTACTCTGTCAATGTTTTATGAAGCAATTTTTGGGATGCACATTATTATATGATCAAGTGGCAAAAAAAGATGACTCGCTCACCCTAAGGGCCCTCATCATTGGTCCCACAATGAAATTAAGGGAATAATTCATGGTGGCCAAGCGGCCTCTTTAAATGGGAGGGATTTTATTCCCCAAGGAATTGTTCCCCCGGGAATTCGATCCCTGCTCCCATGTGGCAATCTACCACTCAAGTACCAACTCGACTATGCTCGTGGGGGCAACATTATTACATGATAAAGAACTGCGGAATGGTGGTTAAAGACAACTGCTTTCACCATCATGGAGTTTTCCAGTTTATCTTGGAAGAATTTCAGCTTGCATTAACTTGCTTTTTTGTGTGCACATGAAAGCCAACAATTAGACACACTAGAATTTTTTTTTTTCAAAATTAGTTAAAATGCAGCGTTTCTCACCTCGAATAAAAACATCAAATGAGTTACTGTATGCTGGATTGTCATAGCAAGGCATAGTGTAGAAAGGTCTTACAGCCAAAGGATACCGGCATAGTATGTAGAAATCAGTGTCATACCTGTGTTGCAAGGTAAAATTGTGAATTTTCAGCAATGCTTCTGGTACAATTAGGAAATGAATCAGGTGAGGAAGGGTAAAAAGAAAAAAAGAAACTACTTCTCGCGGACAAGCCTGCCCAATTTCCTCTCAGTCTCTGTGTTCAGGTCACCTAGAGGATCAACTTCTACTCCAGCCTCCTGTAGAACCAATCAAACTAACTTCTTAAAAGGTCAAAAAACATGGGAATAATATTAAGAATCTATGGAAAACAGGTGAGGGTGGTAACTATCCTCAAAAGGTTTGAGAAAGTGTAACTGTCCAGCTCAGAGCGGCAAAACTTGTGAAGTATTTATACTGATGAATTTGATTTTAATTTAGCAACTACTAAATTCTATTAGTTCATATTGCAAAGAAAAATGCTTTCAACATGCATGCCCGACAGTATTTGATTCAACACACTGACATCTTTTACTCGATAAACATAGTGTCATAACTTGCATATTGCACCACTCCACAAGTTAAAGTTTGATTTCATTTAGTGCAGCAACACACCACAACATAATGGCAACTCTATCAGCCTATTCTTCATTACATTAGCTCTTTAAATAACTAGGAACGCAACACACACCCATGGCCCAACATAATGGCAAGAAGTGGCTGCTGATAAGTGATTTCAACAAGGAGATATAAAAAAAATGAACAAGTTCTTAAACTGTAGTAAAGGATATTCACCTTAAGCATTTGAATGCCTTCCTCGAAAGCAAGTTTCAAAGTCTTTCTCAAATACTGAAAGATGATGATAAAACATCAGAAAACACAATAAAAGAAAAGGCACGTTACTGTGAAGAAAAACATGATATAGTACTAGACAAAAATTTCTAGAAGATAATGATATAGGTTTTCAACTATCTTTTGACAACAAACGCTAGTTTCACCTTCAAAGGTTCAAAAGGGTATTGTCTATTGATGGCATCAAGTTCCGTTTTGCAGTTCTCATTCAGGTCATCAAAAATTGCAACAAATAAACGATCCACAATATCACAAACCTGCAAGAAACATTAAGAGATCTTCAAAAATTGCATGAATAAACAAACTTTGTCAGAGGATATAATCAGTCAATCCCACCTCGAAATAGTGCTCTTTAATCTCCATTTCAACATCAAGTCCAACAAATTCACATAAATGCCTATGAGTGTATGAATCCTCTGCTCTGAAAACAGATCCAACTTCAAATACACGTCCAAAGCCCCCGCATATTGCCATCTGTTTGTAGAGCTGTGGTGATTGTGCCAAACATGCAGGTTGCCCCTTGTAGTCAAGCTTGAATACAGCTGCACCACCTTCACTAGAACCAGCTATCAACTTTGGAGAATGTATTCCAACAAATCCCTCAGATCGCAGAAATCGCCTAAACACCTAGATATACGGTTAAAAGTTTATAAACATGTTTTTCACATGATAGTCTCAATCAAATGCATTCCAGAAACAGGTATTTTAAATGTAATGGACACAAAACGGGCACTCGTGTTTGATGAAAAATGCTACTTTTATATCATGATTGCAAAAACAGGTTAGTTTTAGTTAGTCTCAAAGAATTTGGTAAACAACATACAGACAATATATCAGCACATGGCACAAATGGATGGCCTATGGAATTTTTTTTCTACAAAGGGCCAGCAATAAAACAAAAGGAAATAATGTTACAAGTTGGAATCTAAATTTAAACAATATTTACTGATGTAAAATTTATAGTATGAAAAAAAAACATTTGGAATAGCCAGCTAAAGAACTTGATAAGAACTTACATCCTCGACATGACACTGAATGCGAAAAATTGCCTGATTTGCAGGAGTTCGTATGTCAAGAACTCTATAATTCAAACGTGTATCTTGACCAACACGAACGAGTTGCTCTCCAGTCTGTCATCCGTAAATTAAGTTTTCGATTTATTTCAGAAGTTTACTTCCAGTATTAAACTGCAAAATTTTTAGCTGATCGGCATTAAGTAAAATTGAGAATCTCATGTTTCTCAACTCACCTGTTCTGCTTTTTCAAAGTCTTTCTCGCTACGTGCTGCATCTTCGATATTTATAGGAAGATTAGGCACAGCTCTGTTGACACAATAGAGTTTCTTAATTTGAAGTTCCACCTGCAAATAAGTTTCAGGTGATTAAGTCACCTTCCCACTTAAATGTACATTTACTAAACTGGCCATCATCTCAGTTGTAAAAGACATAACAGACTGAGCTACTGATTTCAAGCAAGAAGCATGGAAGAAGAGTAAGACCATGCATACAACTAATAAACAGGTAAAATTGATGTGTAATATTAGAAAATTTACTTAAGCAGTTGGCTAGTCGAGCAATCTCGTATGGCATGTGAAGTAAGATATTGTGATTCGTCTGATAAAAGTTGAAAACAGTTCGGCTAGAGGGGGGAAAAACAAGATACCAAGTTGAACAGAGATATTCACGTGCTCCGTCATTACCAGTAGGTACTCTCAGATCTCTGAATTCCTTATGTTATATTATTTGATAAATGGTACAATTCACACTCTAGGACTAATTTCTGCACATCAGGCGTCAATTTCATAGACAAAAACTGAACTTTCGAACATAGCCGACGGCAAAACAAAGTAAGCGACTTACTTGTTGAGTCGTTCCCGTTATCGGGTCTTTGGGAACTGAAATTATCCCTTCAACGTCCACAATCGATTCCTTGTTCAGTGCTGTTGCAAATTTCACCATCTGGGAGCTCACGGATTCCTTATCGACGGAGAGGACGCACTGCACGGTGCTCGTGAACTGCCTCAAAACAAGAAAAGCCATTTTCTTGCTCACCGGCCTAATCGTCTGGGCAACTCCTCGGATGAGCACCGACTGGCCGGAGAGCTGGGCCTCCAGCGAGCCGATCGCGGTCCACACCCGGCCGCTGACGGCCTTGGACTGGATCTCCTCGACCGGTACTTCCCCGTAGTTGGCAGCGAAGGGATCAGCCTCCGCGGAGTCATCCTGGGCGGCGGTCGCCGACGCGGAAGTCTGCTGCTTGCGCTCCTCCTTGGCCTCCTTCTTGGCCAGCTTCTTGGCCTGCTTCTTGCTGAGGTTCGTGCCGGCCAAATCGTTGGCGACGCCGTCAACGGACGACGGGGGCGCTTGGGAGGCCGTCGGGGGTTCGGATGACGCCATGGCTACCGCGAGCAGGAGAAATGCTGAAACCCTACTTCAACGTTCCGAACCTTTTTATTCCTCAACCGAATAGATGCTTATGCATTTCGGCAAAAATAAAAATGCGGCTCCATTTTATTTTTCTCCAATTATATTTTTCATCCAAAAAATATTTTTATTTTAACCCCCTCCCTATTTTCCCTAATCCTACGAGTAGCATTAATTAAAATTGCTTAGATAAACAAAACTGAAATAAAAGAATAATAAAGTATATATTTTTAAATTGGATGCAATTTTAATAACAATAAAAAAGAGACCCTTTTTAAATTTATTGTACATATTTCTCTAAGTAAATATTATTATTGGCAAAAAAAAAAAAGTACACAAGGTTGAACTTGAGGAGGAATAGGGCTACAAACAAGTTGAGTTGAGTGAATCTAAATTTTAAAATATTTAAATTTGTTTGATAAGATAATCGAGTCAAATCGAATTGAGTTTAAAATGAACTAAATCTTTGAAATGATTGTTCAATGTTGGATTAATTTATTTTTTATGAGCTTGAGTTTATTTAAAGTTTGACTTAAACTTGATTGATTTAGATGTTATCGAGTTTTTAATTCAAGTTTGACTTGAATTTGGTTCGTTTAGATATTATCGAGTTCTCAATTCAAATTTATTTAAAATATTTACTTGTTTGATTGGTTATTGAGTTTGATAATTCAAACTTAGTTTTTTATTTTATTTTATTTTTTATTTATTTAACATATTAATAAGAGTTTTATTAACGAATTTGTTCGTAAATATTATTCACGTTATTCACGAATATTAACGAGTTGAACACATAAATGTTCAAGTTCGTTTGTTTAGTTTAATGAACTATTCAAGCTTGTTTATTTGATATTATAAATATTGAACGAATATAAGCAAGTTCTTATCAAGCCGAACATCAAATTTATTCACGAACGTTTGATTCATTTACCATCATAAGGGTGATCTACGCAAACATAACTAACAATAACAGACAACAATTAAAGTTAATTGATGAACTCACATGGTTCAACTTACTAATATTTGTAAATAATATTCATAAATATATTAACGAATATGTTTACAAATAAAATTTGATAATAAAACTCTTATTAGCATACTAAATAAACAAATGAACTTTTAAAATAAATAAATAAATATATAAATATATATATATATATATATTATCAAATTCAATAACTAACCAAACAAATTTAAAATATAAAAATTTTAAACAATCAAATAAACTTAAATTAAAAAACACGATAACATCTAAACAAAATGAGCTCAAATTAAACTTAAACTCATTAAAAAAATTCAAATCAAACTTGAATAATCATTTCCATGATTCATTTTAGACTCTCTCGACTCGACTATTTTATCAAACAAACTGGAATAATCATTTCCATGATTTATTTTAGACTCTCTCCACTCGACTATTTTATCAAATAAACTTGAATATCACAAAGTTTGACTTATTTATAACCCTAAACATAATGGAGAACACACGTTGTTCATCTCATAAATATTCGTAAATAATATTCATTACGAAATTGATTCGAAATTGGGCAAATGGCCAATGGACACGAGGTTGAAGTTGAGGAAGACGATCTACACGGTCGACATAACTGATGTACAACGGCAGGTGACAATAGAACATAATGGATGAAAGTTCACAACAGCGAATAGCAAGTTAGCGAAGTACAAAATTACACGATTAGAGAGCAAATGTGCGAATATGTTTGATCAACCAACTTGCTGAGAACCTGGTTGAGAGTTCAACATGCTTGCTTTATTCAACAAAGAGGCGCGAAGGAATGAGTTTTCAACACTAGGGACCATTCCTCACTTGCAAATAGATGAGTCGATGAGCCCAAAAGTAGCCTCCGCAAAAGGAATAGCTAGAGATCTAGCGTCGAAACGAAACCTGTAACGAACAAAATGGTCTAAGCGAAGTAATTTACACTGCGTAAACCGATAATCTGGATGGAAAACTGACCTGAGAATCAAAATCAATGCAGTGGTCAAGCATATGGAGTTTTAGAGTATCTGAAAGAGAGCCTCCATGTGGTGCTTTCAGCAGGTGGAATTGGTAATTGCTATTTTGCAAGTTGAATGACAGCACAGTCGATTGTTCGAGGGGTTGCTGGTATTGTAGCATTCCTGGAGTTGAATCGATCATATCTGTTGTAGGATCAGCAATGCTTGTGTGGTTTGCGTCAATGAACTTGATACCAGAAATTCGCACTGGCTCTGCTGGACTGCGAGAATCATACGACAGAAGAGAGAGAGCATGCCGAAGATCCAATGTTCTTTCAGAGTTGGGAGAAGAAACAGATGCTCCCATATCTGCAAGGTCAAAAACAGATTTAAAAATAAAATAAAAACTACAGTCATTGTAACCAGTAGCCATTGCTGCATAGATATATATCGAATGCCAACTTAGACACACAACCTGGATTGAGGACATCAGCGGTGGTGCACTTAGAGGGTAAGAGCTTGTTCAAGTCATCGCAAGCAGTAGAACCCATAGGTGTTCGAGTAGTAGAAAACTGCAGCTGCCAGTCACTGCCTCTAGCTTTATTTGACTTTATCCCAGTGGCTTCTGGTTGATGTAAATGGAAACTGGTCAGACCATCCCATGAGGAACTGCCCATAGGCGCCTGACCAAAAACAAGATCCATCTGACGTTCATCATCTGAAACGAACAGATGATGATCAACCAACGAAATAGAACATCTTCATATAGCTTAGAGTGAAGAACTACCAATGACTTTCATATGAATATTTTGTCATATAATTTGCAGTGAGGAAGTAACAATTTAGGAATCTATCAGCAGCAAGCATGAGACCACAAGAAACAATTTTTCCCTCGACTTGTCACGGTGTCAGGAATGGCAAAGCAAGGAACAAAAATAAACAAGAGCCAACAAATTTCCATAAAGACAGATCCTTTGCTTAACATGGATGCATCAGAATAGCTCGAGGAGAGGGATAACGAAATTGAAATCCATTCGGAAAATGTCAGAGAAGAAGTCTACACAGTGGAATGTTACAAATAGAACCTCTAATGCTGCAACTATACAGTTTAAGAATCCATGAACCAATCATATGTTGGACAAATGCTTGTTGGAAATAAATACTAAATTGAAATTACACAATTTAATTTCAACTTATTTGTTGAGTGACCTGCACTACCAATTCCATGCTGACAAGCAGGGAAAGAGCTATTTGGAATTGCTGAGTTGGCTGGAAAAACTTGAGTTGTCTTGTATGTCACAGTGCAAACTCCCAAGTACAGAGTCCAAGTTCTGAGTCTAAGTGCAGACTCTCGACTTGAGCTCCCGATCTGATCTCCCGAGTTGGAGACTCCCGAGCTAAAGACTCCTGAGCTACAGAGTCTAAGTTGTAGACTTCAAGTGCAGACTCCCGACCTGAGCTCCCAAGCTGGAGACTTCCGAGCTACAGAGTCTAAGTTGCTGACTCTAACTGCAGACTCCCAACCTTAGCTCCCGACCTGAGCTCCCGAGCTGGAGAGGAAGAAAGAGTTGTTGAGGTCTGCGTAATGTCATTTCCATAAAACAGATTCGTCCTCCTCCGGCTATGCTTCGAGGTTATAATGGACGTCTGTTTCCCATGAAACAACAGCGAAACCACGCACATAACCAAGCACTGATTGCTCGTGGCGAACTGAGATAGTACCCGATTGCTACCACGGTGGAAGAAGATTTGGGGAACAAAGTTGGAAGAAAATCTTTGCTATTAGCTCGCAACCTCTCTGTAGCCTCTACCTGCTCTCTTGGTCACAATCCCTTTATATAGGAGTTTAGACCAAGCAATATTTAATGACCGAATTAATCGTCATTTACTGCTCATTAACCCGTCCAGATCAAAACGTCTAAAGGTTACAGATCCTTCATTAATCATCGATTAATGCATCTGTTACATTTAAGCAACAAGCAAAAATTATTCAAGTAGCAAAACGTTGATTTATTCACTTAGGCAAAGTTTGCCCCGACCGGTCCAGCATTCAGCGCCCATAGGTCATGCTCGCATACGAGTCAACTTGGTTTAGTGCAAATCGGGCCTTGGATTTGCACTCCTTTATGCATCCACGTGTAAGAGAGACCCTCTCCCAATAGATTTGATCACAACTAGCATGCTTGTGAATCAATATAAACCAACCAAAATATCTTAAAACTACCAATGTGGGACTAAAAGTCTCGTTCACAATGGAGTCTCTTTCTTTTCCATCTCTTTTCCATTCACTTATATCCAACAATCCCCACATGAATGGAAATAGGATATGTGATAGCATTCAGCAATTGAGTCCAGTATAGGATAGGTAGGTTTTACCTTTTGAACCTTCCCTTGTGATGATCTGTTTGCTTGCTAGCTGACAGTAGACCCGATGTCCTTGAACTGTTCTGTCGTCTATGTAAGCATTGACATATCTCACCAGGACTCTCCCTGATACAACTCAGTTCTCATGAGTGTGTTCATTCTTTGGCCATGAACACGCCTGGTTCTATGAGAAATTCTAAGAATTGTGCCTCCAATTCTCTTCGAAGCGACCTCACTTCTTTCTCACATATGTGATCTCTTAAGAGTATTCACATAACTCTGTTGGATCATTAAAAGTCGTGTGCTTAACCTCTATCCTTCACTTTTCCACTGGGTTGTTCCTCCCACAGTGAGCAACTTTGTTGGTGCAGTTAGGTTGTCCCTTTGAACCTAATTCTTGGGATTCTAATCTGCATAGATTGAGTTTCCTTTGTGCCAACTTTTTCCATCGACATCAAGTTCATCCCTCTCGATGAGCTTGAAACTAACTCTCGATTTAACCCTTTGGTTAGCGAATCCGGTAGGTTATTCTTTGACTTCACACAGTCAACAGTGATAACTCCCGTTGAGAGTAATTGTCTAATGGTATTGTGTCTCCGACGTATATGTCTAGACTTACCATTATACAGATGGCGTTGTGCCCGGCCAATTGCCGATTGACTATCGCAATGTATGCAAATTGTCAGCACAGGTTTTGGCCATCTCAGAATATCTTCTAAGAATTGTCGTAGTCATTAGCCTCTTCACCACATTTGTCAAGAGCTACAAACTCAGACTTCATCGTCGATTTGGTTATCACGGTTTGCTTAGAAGATTTCTATGAAATAGCTGCACCTTCTAGAGTGAATACATATCCACTCATAGACTTCGAAGCTTTTATGTCAGATATATAACTCGCATCGTTGTATCCTTCAATTACAACAGGATATCTCATATAGTGCAGTCTATTTCCACGAGTATACCTCAAGTACCTCAGTACTCTTGTTATCCCTTTCCAATGCTCAACATCGGGATCACTCGTGTATCTACTCAGTTTACTTACTGCGTAGGCTAAGTCTGGTCATGTACAATTCATCAAGTACATCAGACTTCCAATCACTCGAGAGTACTCTATCTGAGAGAACTTTCTCCTTGATTTTTCGGTAGATATTGGCTTGTATCTATCAGCGTTCGTGCCAACGCAGTATCCCCATTGCCGAATCTCTCAAGAATCTTGTCCACGTAGTGGGACTGACTAAGAATAAGTCCTTCTGCTGTTCTAAGAATTTGATTTTAAGAATAACATCAGCTAGGCCTATATCTTTCATGTCAAATCTTGAGTTCAACATGTCTTTAGTGAACTTGATTATCATATCATTACTTTGAATGATAAGTATATCATCTACATATAGGCACAAGATGACAAAGTCATTCTCTGTGGCTTTCATGTAGACACATTTATCACATTCATTGATTTTAAATCCACGTTCCTTCATGGCATTATCAAATTTCTCATGTCACTACTTGTGAGCTTGTTTCAAGTTATATAACGACTTAACCAATTTGCAAACCTTATTTTTTTGTCCTGGCACAGAAAACCCTTCAAGTTGCTCTATATAAATCTCCTCTTCTAAATCCCCGTTTAGAAAAGCTGTCTTTACATCGATCTGATGTATTTCCAGATTCCATAGAGCGGGCATAGCTAACAACACTCTAATGGAAGTTATTCTCGACACCGGAAAATACGTACCAAAGTAATCAAGGTCTTCCTGTTGTCGGTAGCCTTTAATTACCAATCTGATCTTATACTTATCAATTATGCAATCTGATTTTATTTTCTTCTTAAAGATCCACTTGTAACCTAGTGGTTTACTTCCCGGAGGAAGATCCACAAGTTCCCAAGTATGATTTTGCATGATAGATTCTATCTCAGATGCAATTATCTCTTTCCAGTGAAGTACATCAGACGAGGTTACTGCTTTTGAGTAACTTTGGGGCTCACTTTCCAATATGAAAGTGATAAAATCTGTTCCATAAGATTTTTCCACCCTTGCTCTCTTACTTTGTCTGAGCTAAGCCTCAACTGGTTCATCATCGTCTTCTTCCTCTTGTGTTTTAAATGTCCATTTTGAGAAGCTAGCATCCTCTCGGGTCTTATATGGAAACACATGCTCAAAGAATGAGACATTTCTCGATTCTATTATCGAATTCTTGTACATATCTGGTATTTATGATTCATACACTAAAAACCGATACGCACTGCTATTATGTGCATATTCGATAAATATGCAATCAATAATTTTTTGTCCTATTTTAATCCTTTTCGGATCAAGCACCAAAACTTTGGCAAGACACCCCCCACATTCGCAAATATTTGTAGGACAGTTGTCTTCCATTCCACAACTCATAAGGGTTCTTATCTATTTGCGTTCGGGACACCTTATTTAAAAGGTAATTAGTTGTTACCACAGCTTCCCCCCACGTAGAGTCTAATAGTCCAGAGCTCAATAGAAGAGCATTCATCATCTCCTTTAAAGTTCGATTCTTTCGCTCAGCAACTCCATTTTGCTACGAAGTATAAGGAGCTGTTGTTTTGTGTCTGATCCTATGTTCAGCACACAATTCAACGAATGGTGATTCATATTCACCGCCTTTGTCGCTTCGAACCACTTTAATCATCTTATTAAGTTGGTTTTCAACCTCATTCTTAGAGAACAAATTTCTCTATAACTTCATCCTTACTTTTAAGAAAATACATATAACAATATTTTGTGTTATCATCTACAAAAGTGATGAAGTACCTATTCCTACCATGTGTTGGTGTACCTTTTAGGTTACATATGTCAATGTAAATGAGGCTGAGTGGTTCGTTGTTTCTTTCAACATGTTGAAAAGATGACCTTGTCATTTTCGCTTCAACACAATCTCACACTTGTGTTTCAAGTTAAGGTGAAATGTTGATATGCTTTGCATGTTTATTAATCTACGCAACACATCGTAGTTCACATGTCCTAGTCTACCATGCAACAAACATGAAAACTCAAGCATATAAGTGGAAGAACTCTCAATTTTATTTATCTTAGGCCTAATAGCCATTACAATAAGCTTTAAAAACCTATCAGATACATAGCTCTTTCCCACAAATATTCCTTTCTTGGACAGTACAATTCTGTTTGACTCAAACACAAATCGAAAGTCATACTTGCTTAACAATGATCCGGACACTAGATTCTTTCGAATTTCCGGAACATACAACACATTGTTCAGAGTAAGGTCCTTGCCCGATGTAATCTTCAGCGCCACTTTTTCTTGGCCCATGATATCCGAGGTTGTTGAGTCCCCCATGAACAACTTGTCTCCACTGATTTCTTCGAAGTTGCGAAACAGCTCCTTGTTGCAGCACACATGTCTAGTGGCACCAGTATCGATCTACCATTATGGCAGGTTTGAACCCACCAGATTCAACTCGGAGACCACGGCGTAGAGGTCATCCATTTCTGGTCCCTCATCCAAGTTAGACTCCTGCTTCTTCTTCAGCTTTTTGCATTCCGAAGAATTGTGACCGGCTCGGCCACAGTTGAAGCACTTCCCAGAGAACTTCTTGTTAATGCCTCCTCTGGGTCCCATCTTGGAAGATTTGAAATTCTTCCATTTCGAGCTTTGACCGTGCTCGACCACGTTGGCTTTCACAATAGCCGGAGAGAATAACTTTCTCTCTGAACCCTTGTTGTCTTCTTCGATGTGAAGTCTAACAACGAGTTCTTCCACATTAATCTCTTTCCTCTTGTACTTCAGGTAGTTCTTAAAATCCTTCTAGCCGGGAGGCAGCTTCTCAATGATTGTTGTCACCTGGAAGGTTTTACTCAAAATCATACCTTCTGAGTGAATCTTATGCAGGATCACCTGAAAGCTCGTGGACTTGGCTGATCACCGTTTTGGAGTCAATCATCTTGTAGTCCAGAAATCGACCCACGATGAACTTCTTAGCCCCCGCATCCTCCATCTTGTATTACTTGTCCAAGGACTCACATAGCTCCTTAGTTGTTCTCTTCATGTTGTACACAGCATACAATGAGTCGCCAAGGCAGTTGAGGATATAGTTTCGGCATAGAAACTCAGAATGAGTCCAAGCCTCCATTGCACTGATGATCTGAACATCAGCATCCTCAACATGCTTGGGAGGGCCCTCGGTCAAGAACCGAGCCAGATTGAGTGTGGTCAGGTAGAAAAGCAACTTCTGTTGCCACCTCTTGAAGTTCAACCCAGTGAACTTATCTGGTTTTTCCCCCGTGATTGATTGGAACATTCTCAATCGGGGCAGAGGGGGCCTTGTGATGAATTTGCTTCACCTCAACACTTCCGTGGTCATCTCAACAGAATTCAATCTGTTTTAAGTTTGTTGGGCAAATACTTGCCGGAAATCAAGACTAAATTGAAATTACACAATTTAATTTCAACTTATTTGTTGAGTGGTCTGAACTAACAATTCCAGGCTGCCAAGCAGGGAAAGAACTATTTGGAATAGTTGAGTTGGTTGGAAAGACTTAAGTTGTCTTGTATGACAGAGTGCAGACTCCCAAGAGCAAAGTCCAAGTTCAAAGTCTAAGTGCAGACTCCCGAGCTAGAGACTTCTGAGCTACAGAGTCTCAATTGAAGACTCCAAGTGCAGACTCCCGACTTGAGCTCCCAAGTTGTAGACTCCTGAGTTGAAGACTTCTGAGCTGCAGAGTCTAAGTTGCAGACTCCAAGTGCAGATTCTCAACCTGAGCTCCCGAGTTGGTGACTCCCGAGCTACAAAGTCTAAGTTGCAGACTCGACTCCCAACTTGAGCTCGTGAGCTGGAGAGGAAGAAAAAATTACTGAGACCTGCGTAATATAGTTTCCATAAAATTGATTCGTCCTCCTCCGGCTGTGCTTCGAGGTTATAATAGATGTCCGTTTTTTAGGATACAACAGCTAAACCACACACACAACTAAGCACTGGTTGCTTGTGGCGAATTGAGAAAGTACCTGATTACTACCACGGGTAATCCACCGGGCGGAATGCACAGTGGAGGAAGATTTAGGGGAACGAAGGTGGAAAAAATCTTTGTTATTAGCTCGCAACCTCTCTACCTGCTCTCTTGGTCACAACCCCTTTATATAGGAGCTTAAACCCAGCAATATTTAATGACCGAATTAATCATCATTTACTACCCATTAACCCGTCTAGATCAAAATGTTTCCTTCATTAATCATCGATTAATGCATCTGTTACATTTGAGCAACAAGTACAAATTATTTAAGTGGTAACATGTTGGTTATTCGCTTAGGCAAAGTTTGCCCCAACTGGTCCAACATTTAGCACCCGCAAGTCGTGCTCGCATACAAGTAAACTTGGTTTAGTGCAAATTCGAGCCCTAGATTTACACCCCTCACGCGCACCTACGCGTGAGAGTGAGTCTCTCCCCATGCATTTGTTCACAACTAACATGCTTGTGAATCAATATAAACCAACTAACATGCCTTTAAACTCTCAATGTGAGACAAAAAATCTCATTCATAATGAAGTCTCTTTCTTTTCCACCTCTTTTCCATTCACTTATATCCAACATCATATAGATGGATGTGAGGCAGTAAATATAGTATTCAATATAATCACCAAATGAAGAAAAAGACATTTTCAAAAAGAATCTAAGAAATTCACTGAGAAAAATCCTTCAGTTTACAATAGGAAAAGAGGAATAACTTCTAGAGAAGCCAGTGCCAATCTTTAACCAATTTCGATAGATCCAAGAAAGTTCTTAAATAGAGGCAAAGTTCAAGAAATACCATAATTTAATGTAGATAGGCTTGACGAACTAAATGAGATTGTAGCTGTTTGTGGCTTCCTACGACGTGCATTATGATCATATAAACGCCTGCGACAACTTCTCTTTTTCTGATCAAACTCTGACAAATCATGGAGCCTGGAAGGTCAAAAGGGATTTTTTTTTTCAGAATAGATGGATTTTCCAACTAGAAACATCACAAAACAATGCATCATAAAGTCATATAGTTGCACGATACAAGGCAATCCAAGGCATAGAAGAATTTATCATGGAGCACACTATAGAATACTAATGCGCTGCTGCTAAATCCACGTACTCTGCCACTTTTAGCATTGCATTTGTTCAATCCACTATTGCCATCTAAGTTGCAGTAACTATTAGACAGACGCCTCATAACCACAATGGGAAGCAAAAGAGGCTAAATCAAAACTGTAACACACTGCTATCAGCAACTGATATATAGTACATACAGAAATTTGTGCCAAAAAACCTCACCTGCTACATTGCTGACAAAACCGGCGTTCTTGACCAGCTATGATCACCTTAGGAGACTTTGAATGGCTTTCACAGATTTTATGTTTGCGATGATAATCCTTAGCTGTTGTAAGGTTAATATTACAACCTTCAACAAGGCAATAAGGGCCCTGTACGTTCTGCTGGGACAATCTGGACTTTTTGATTGTCGCTGAGCTTGACGCCAGAGATGCAGAAGGAAAGTTTTTGATGCTATTCTCTGCATCAGCATCCTCAAAGTTCCTTCCAAGCTTCAAACCAGTAAGAGGCTCCTTAGGCTGGTCTGTCTCCACTGCCATCGGTGAAGTTTGAGAATCAACTACCCATGGATAAATATTCCTGTCTGAGAATTGAAGCATCCTTTCTGTTGGTTGAATATTCGACTCTGGTTTTCTCCTTTCAGTATCAGACACAGAACCTGTGGATGCATACAAGGAGCTTTTGTCGGACCAGTTACTCAATTCTAGAACAGAGGAGGCACCATAGCCGGATGGACATAAGTCTTCAATTCTCGAGTCTATTTCTTGTGCATGCGTAGGAATGTCAATTTCCCTATCAGTGAATGCTACCGGGCTTCCCCAGTCCCACTGGAATGGAGTTTTGGAACCCAATCCATCCAAGAAGTCTTTGCAACAAATTGAAGGTGTTTTCCTGCTCGAACAAATGACCAAAATACCAAGTACAAATTATAAGTTGTATATTAAGCAAAGTTGGTTCGACCCAAAAAAAAAAAGCCAAATTATCAAGATAAAAGAGTGTTATCAAAAAAAGATTATTCTGAAAACTATTCCACCTTCTTCTAGGTATGGACCACCAGGGGGCTGGAGAATCACTTAACAAAGGTTGACTGGTTCTCAGAAAAGAAATCAAAACTGAGCATTTCTCTCAAGTTGTTTCCTAAATGAGATAATTAGCACTCTCTGGTCACTCTTTCCCACAGCCTCCATGCTTCCCAATTACCATTTCCACCAGATATCTACTTGTTTTTTTTTACCTCAGAACATTCTTCAGCCTCGAGGAAGAATTATTTGAAATAAGAAGGTGCCACTATATTTTCTTTGATGTCAGTCAGAACTCAGAACCCTTAAACCAGAAACCCAGCTAGTAAGGTCCCAACTTTTCTTTCACCAAGCAACGCACTGAATCTAACTCGATAAAAAATTTTAAAAAGACACCCGAAAAAGGAAAAGCAGGCATTTCAGGAGAAGGACACGACTGCATTGATTATCAAGGGCCAAGTTGTCGTCTTTTCCCTTTACCTCCACATGGGGAGCAAAAACCGGATTTTTACTCAGTTGAGAAGAGACGCAGCGACCAAGACGAGAAAACAATACTAAAAAGACGGAATCCTCAAGTCCAATTACTGGCTCCTCGCTAGGGTTCAAGCCGAGAAGAGGCGAGACCAGCTAGTACCACTTTGCTTCGATCAAAACAAAGGCATCGCGCGGCGGAGCATAGCAAAAAGGAGAGGGAGAAAGGCAAGCGAGTGTCACCTTTGCGCAGTAGAATCGATCGCGGGTGGGATCCCGGCCTCCAGGTCCCGCATCTCCCCTTCTCGCTCCCCTCCTCTCTGCAACGAAACGGAGCGGGGCAGAGTGGAGGGGCCGCACCGGGAGTAGCAGCGCCGAGAACGACCGCTGCTTCCTCTAATGATCTCTGCGCTCGGCCAGGAAGCAAGCCACTGCGAGGAGGCGACGCTGGAAGCGACGATGTCAGAATATAAAGGGCAATCCGCTCAACCAAGCGGGGGACAGGATTATACAATCTATTGTTTTTTTTTTACGACATCAGTTGTCCAGCTCACTGTTCCTGGGTACGGATTCAGTCCGTGAAAATTTACAGTTGATACGCGTAACGGATTATCCATCAACCCCGTTAATTAATCATCAGTCTAATATTTTTAATCAACTATTCATTATAAAAAATTTATCAATAATTTACTAAAATTAAATTCATCTATTCATTAATTAGACTCGATTCTTAAATATATATAAAAATTTAAAAATATATATATGCTACACAATGGTCTAGTCGATATTAAAAAAAAAATGAATACATATCCAAGCTTGGTGGCTACGCTATGGTATGGATCCGAAGCAAACGTACAAAATCAAGTCATATTAAAACAGATAAAAAAAATATGACTGGTAATTCTGGGATAATCGATCTGTTCTATGAAAATTTTCGATTAACTTAAATCAGGAAATACTTGTGGCGGCCATCCAGAAGCCTAATGTTACAGGGTTCGCGTCCATTTAAAAGAAATTTTTTTATAAAATATGATATTAAAAACAAATAGGCACGGACTATTTAAGTTTTTTGGTTCAATTAATTTTAGAGTGGTCGATTTGACTCTATCAAAATTTCCTATTGATCACCTAATAAATTGAAGATGCTGAACTAAGCATGATCCTTAAATATCTTAGAAATTGGATAGATGAGCTACACAATAGACTTAGGGCAAATACAAAAAATCAAGTCGATATTAAAAAAGATAAATACCATATGTCCAACCTTTGACTTGATTAATCTTGATATAACCAATTCGATTCTATAGAAATTTATCATTAGTCATCTAGATAAATTGAAAACATACAACTGGAAGCACATCCTAGTCTGCTACCCATTAAGGTCACAAAAATTTCTCATTGAGCATTTGGATAAATTAGAAAAGTACACGTGGAGACTCATCCTGATAATCAACGTTCTCAAATCCACTATCCATTAAAAAAATCTCCATAAGAGCATTTACATTGGTATTAATATATGAATATTATAATATCCAAATAGTATTATAAATCAATATGAATGAGTATTATAACACTCATACATTACTCCATATTCAATTCTTTGAGCGCGATTAATGATGATATATATGCCCTCGAGGATAGGGTGTCATAACTAGGCCTTCCAGTGATAAGTCAAGAATCTAGAATTCGAAACTCAGCTACAGTATATTGTCGGAAATACCTGAGAATGGGTTCCTTGTATCCTTTTATGATTATCTTGATATCTAAAGAAAAATTTTTATAGGATCAAATCGATCACCTCAAATTCGATGTGCTTAACCTGATTAATAATCTTTTGAAAATATATATATATATTTTTTTTTTTTTTATATTTTTTTTTTTTTTTTTTTTTTTTTTTTTTTTTTTTTTTTTTTGATATCATTACATGGATTCATTTTTGTGAATAATCCATGTATGTAATCAAATTGAGAGACCTCGTGATGACCCCCCCCCCCCTCCACCCCCGCCCCACCCCCCCCCCCCCCCCCCCCCGCCCCCCCCACTAAGTATGTATCAATAAGTGGTATCCGAACTCATCAGTGAGATACATTAATACAATAAAAAAAAAAATCAAATGTAATTATTATAACAGGAGATAACCTAAACCAGCAAGTGAAAAAATGCATTTGAGGCTAACCACGACGTGCTGCCTAGTGGCAATCAAGTCGATATTAATAATTATATCATGTGTCGATAAAGACGTGCCTAAATGATAACTTAGGTCGAACCTAAGTCGCACTATTTTGTATTTAAAAAAAAATATATAAAGTTACAATGTACATTTTTTCCCAATTTAAAATGGTTTCAAATTGTGTATATTAATTTTAGACGAAACATACTATATACAAGACCCTTAATCTAAAATGTACTTATTTTGAAAATGTTTAGAGTTTATAAGTTAGAAAAAATATTTTTCTAAATAAATTAAAAAATAAATATATAGACATAAATGGAGAAGAAATAAAAATAGGAATAATAATTAACAATATACATTAGGAGAGAAAATTTACAACGACAAGGATATGAAGCGACATTTATTAATTTGGTGAGATTAAAAGAATACTAATTTTATTTGGACCAAGAAAAGATCGAGTTGAAAAATGAAAGAATAATAAACGTGGTCATGATTTGTATTAGTTTAATAGCAAGTAATAACATTTAAAAGTAGTATAATAATTTTTAAATTTATTGAATAATATCACATGTTTTTATTATATAAAATATATAGTGAGAATAGAACAAAATGATATAAATTTTTATAGAGACCTTTTAAGATTTTTTCAAATATTTGGTATAAATTTTCAACTTTTGTTGAGTTGTTACCTTAAATAAAAAAGAAACAAATAAATATGCACACTAATCTATAATATTAATGACTAAGGTAAACTACAACTCCTAATAAACATGTCAAAAAGAGTTTACAAATAATTAATTACTCATTTTGCAACTAATAATCATGTGAAAAATCAATCCTTTCGAAACTATTTGAGAAATTAAATTCCAAGGAATAGTTTAGTCGAAAACCAAAAAGAGAGAGAAACTATTTAAAACTAAAGATTTACTTGTCACGCGATTAAGAAATGTACATAGGATTCAAAGTCAAAGCTAAGGTTGAGATAATTTTTATGAAATTATATTTTTTTTCTTTATTCTAGAGATAGAATATAAATTATAGGCATGCCTGTCATATGCTAATAAAATATTATTGATTTTCATATGCATTGAGACAACTTGATAGTTGAGTTATTAAGTTCCAAATGGGAATAAAAAAATATTATTTATTGAATAAATAAAATAATAAGAATAGATTAGCTAACTACTAAAAAATAATAAACAACTCAATCAACAATATTTATTATTATTTTTTGTTGCTTTGATGAATGAAAGAACTAGATTGAAAGCTAATTAAATCGATTCTTAGTCTAGGTTTAAATATCGCTAAAAAGTATACAAAAGAGATTAGTCAATAAACAGTACAGATTGAAATTTCTAACCAAGAACGTATTAATATGAGTTTAGTGTTTAAAAATGAAATTTAGGCACAACTAAATGAGTGATGGATGACACCAAAGAGAGGTTGGAAGCCCTAATTAATAATTTTCAATCATTAAGTCAAAACAAGAAAGACAAGTTGGCATAAAAATTTGAGTTAGATTCATATGCGACAAGTTGAAATATTTTAGTTATTTTTAAAAATGTTATTTTGGGTAAATTAGAGTGTTATTTTATTATAAAAAAAATCTAGTGTTATCTTATGTTTCAATATAATGTGAAATTTTATAATTGTCCTAGTGTTACCATAATTTTTTGTTTCTTGCGTGAGAATTAATTTAGACAAAAGTTGTTATATATTAAACATTGGTGAGTATGGAATTGCTTGATTAGATTGATAAAAGGATAATGTACAAATAAAACCTCGGATCCAATTGATAAGATTAGTTCAAGCGTAAAATATATAATAAATAAATATAAAGGAGAAAATTTAGTCTTCTCACTACATAGATACAAATTAAATCATAGACGATAAAGATATTAAAAAAAGTTTTAAAAATTGACAAAACCTCAATATTTGCCTGTTGCTTTGACATTTAAGCACTGAATTATTTTCCCAATATTAATAATTTAGAGAGCATTGTCGAAAAGGCAAAAAAAAAACATAGTGATTATTTTAAAATAAAACTTTTTGCTCGAATTATTTTCTATTAAGATAAATAATACATACATTTAAGTATATGTAAAATTTATATAGTAAACATATCACTTCCGTTGTAGTCTAGTTGGTTAGGATACTCGGCTCTCACCCGAGCGACCCGGGTTCGAGTCCCGGCAACGGAATAATATTTTTTAAAATTTATTTTGACTTTTTCTTCGTTAGTTGGGCTCTATTGGGCCGTTAAACCGACAGCCCAAATTAAGTGTCTGTCATATCTCCCGCGGAGGTGGAAGAACCCGTCGAAGCTTCCAGGCGGCTCCCGGTCTGTACCTAAATGGCCGCCAGAACGACCGGTCTCCTACTCCGTCCTCCCTCGGAATCTTCTGAGTCTCTCGTCGTCCGCCTCAAGATCTTCAGTTTCCATCGATCTTCGTCTTTCGCGGCGCGGATCGGCGGTCGTCTTCTGTCCCGGCGGCGTTGATATCTGCATGGAGGACGGCGATGTGGTCAAGAAGCAGCAGACGTCCTACACCTACTGGGTGAGGGACATGCGGGAGGACGCTGCGCCACTCCCGGTGCCGCGAAAGCTCCCGTCCGATGACATCTCCAAGCCGGCGCAACCCAACACCCTCGGATCTGTCTGGAATCAGGTCCCTTGCCCTTCTCCTTCCGATCCTAGTTTTCACCACAACTTTGTTGTTTTTTCTCGTATTGTTGCTTGGTGGAAGAGAAATTCATCTTGAGATGATATGCTGCATTTTGAATCTTCTAAGCCGTTTGTTGGAAAACAGTAACCTAGACGAACTATGCCCTACGTTGTAACTGGATGCGGGAAGTTTTTTCTTATGGTAACATACAGAAAATCACATAAAAATTCTGCCTTTCCTTCTTTTAATATCGCCCTCTGTTTTCTTTATTTTATTATTACTCTCTGTTTCTTCTGTTGTTACCTGTCCTACCTATATTGCAGATCATTATGAATCAATGTATCTACCCGATTATTTATCGTTGTCTAAGGATTTTCCAACATGAGTTAGCAAGCCATGGGTTTCAACTTTGAGAACACCCGGTAATGGATGTTTTTATGCCAATATGAGGGCTTCCCTTTCTTGTATACTTGAAAAGAGAGGAAAAAAGAGTAACTCAGACAGAGGAAATGGCAATGCTAGGCTCGATTTTAGTGGGAAAAGAAGATCCAAATTGCTCTCTTTTTCCTTCTGTCTTAGCAAACACGTCTTTGATTTTATTTTAGAGTTATCTTCAAACAAGAAGTGTCTATTTAGGCTAAAGGACAAACAAATATCATTAAAATGATTTCTTCTAAAAAAATATCTTTCCAAATACGTTAAATATTTGCTTGTTTTCAAAAGTTTCTTTGGGCATTACATATTACTAAACTCAAGGTCAATTTTTGTCATATTTTACATAACCTTTTGGTCATCATTATCTTTATTTAATTTAATTAATTAATTTATTTCGTTTTAGTAATAGAAATAGAGATTCCATTCCATTTGTCAACAATGCTGACTGCCGAGTAAGAAGAATTCATTTACGGCTACTGCACAATTCATTCTTTGATCCACTAATCCTGGATTGACTTTTCTTTGGATGAATATGCAGGCTGGACTTGGGAGGAGAAAAACCTGAATACATGGGCAAGTGACAGGATAAAGGTATATAACCTTATGGAGATGGTGTGGCCCTTTTATGAACACCAGTTTGCCTCTTCGTTTATGACAGTGAAAATGAGTTTAATCTCTTCAGGAATTGCTCAAGTCTTTGGACTCATTGGAGTTCTCCAATGGTAAAGCATATATTGAAGGCGTGTCCAAATGTTCAGGAGATGTGAGTGGGGTTTGAGAGAATTCCATCTGTTACCCAAGCTTTAGTTGTTTGTTCGATGCTTTCTATTATTTTATACCATGAATAACGTCAGCAGCTACCTGCTAGAATAAATAGTTTATATATAATTCTTTTCAAAAAAGAATTCCTCAAATACACACATTTTGCTCAAATACTACTCTAGTTCTTATAGCTGATTTTTTTAGGTTAGTTTCTTAGCAACTAGGAGAAATATTATATGCCTGAGAATATAGTTGTAAAATTTGGATGATAGTCATAATTGAATTAAAAAAAAAAACTGTGTCAATTAGTCAAATTGTTTACTGGAATGAGAATTGATTTGGACAAGTTAACTATTCGGATGGGTTCTGATTAACTGGTTGAATTCCATAACTATTGCGACAATTTCATATTTTATTTATAAAATCATCTTTGTACATAAACCATTAACAATATAAATATAGTTTTTCAATAAGTGGCCGGCTCCTGGTTTGTTAAAAAAAAAAATCTGGCTGGTTCAACTACTTTCTATTCAGATCCTGATGCCAAAAATATCACGGGTAACATTTCCTAATGTCTCTGCATTGCAGGCATTCCTTGTGACTGTAAGAAATAAGAAGAGAGTTGGTTATACATATGAATTGAGTTTAAAATTCAAAGGTACAGAAAAGTATCTGAACTTATTGCTTGTTTGCTCTAGTTTTACCCTTCTTTTTTCCATTTGGTATTAAGCTCTCAGTGGTTATGGAACAGGTGAATGGCAAATCCAAAATGCATGCAAGAAGATCAAAGGCCACTTAGATATACCTGAGTTCTCGTTTGGTGAACTCGAGGATCTGGAGGTACGATGCCATCTTGATTCATGCCCCTACAACCCAATACTCTAATCATATGGCAATTTGATCACCTTAATTGTCGCAAGAATTTTAGATAACTTAGTTAAGATTGACGTGAGGTTATTTAAAAAAAAAAATAGATCTAGGGGTTAACTTTGTTGAGATGATGTAAACCAGTATAAAGTTTATCAACAGATTCTATGGTTCTCATTGAAGAGTGAGGAATTGATATAGATTTTTAAAAATAATTATAGCCAATGTGATACACTGGCTATTTATCCCTTTATGTTGTGTTTTTAAATTTTTGCCGATAATAAAACTGCGTTTTAGTTAACTTGTTACGCCACAATGTATTACTTCTTTCGTCTTATATTTTTTTTTTTGAATTTTAAAGAATGGGATTCTATGTTAAAATACCTTAATACTAAATGATCAATACTACAATGGATGAGCGACAGGCTGAATTCTTAAATTTATCATTTTTTCAAGTATGTTCTTTCTAGGTCGTTAACTGCTCTTGCAGATGATGGTGAGGCTTGGCGAGGAAAAGGATTTAGGAGCAGTGGATAAGAGCCAGATATGCATGGACATGAGATCGTTTTTGGTACCCATCCGTGAGAAACTACACAAGTTTGAACAAGAGCTAAAAGAAAGGTAGAAATACTACCACCAATTTCCTTGCTTCGCGGTACATCAATTGGACAGCAATTATCATTCATGAGATGAAACGGTTTTGGGAAAAATTGTATGTGCCTCTTGGGTCACTTGCAACCTGATCGTGTCCTCTCGGCTTTGTTTCAATGTTCATGATGGGGATCTGTCGTGATTATCATCGTTATTTTTTTCAAATGTCGTCACTGCGTGTGTATCATCTGTGTGTCAAACAATGAGACTTAAAATAGATAAATTATGTTATAACTTATCTCTGACTTTCATATTTCAACACCGACACTTGATAATTGTAGGTTAATCAATGATGATGATTAGGGATAGAAACATGTCGGTTTTTCCTTAATAAGTCAGGTCTATATAGTAATAAAATAATCTAAGCTTGACCTGTGACTGTTATAGGTTTTGTTCTTGGTCTAAATCTGACCTGTTTAATAACTTGGCTTGCAGTCTGTTTACAAAGTCGGTAAATTAAAATATTTTATACAGGTCAAAATATTAAACAGATCAAAAATCAACTTTAATAACATTGCATCATATAGGGTTCAAAACAGGTCTTGCATCATACAAATTTAAAGAGGTCAGATTACAAATATATGTACGTGTATCTAATTTAACATGCCTAGACTACCTATCAAACTTGGTAGTCTTTATATTAAATCTGAGTCTGGTCTAATAAAGAAAATAAACTTTGAAACATGTCTAAATATTACTATTTCTAAATAAGCCATACCACCAAACCCCTTGGCCTATGTCCATCTCACCGTCTTCTTCCTTAATGCTACAATGCACTAAAGGTCCAAGTCGATTTTTTTTCTTCTTACATATGCAGATTGATTGGATGGACCATATAGAGATAAACCAACTGAGTTGATGACATCTATTGCATTTAGCAAAACAGAACAGTCGTTTTAATTACAAGGCCAAGAAGACAACAAATAAAGGAGAACAGACAGATCACAATGCAAAAGGGAGAGGGATCAAGAAAGAACTAGAACACAACTCAGAAAGTGATTGGAAGGTTGAACTCAACACTCCCAAATTTTTTCTCCTATCCATCCACAGCTTTCTTAAGAACAGCGCGCGCGCGCGCACACACACACACTGCACCATCTACAAAAGACAAAAGCAAACCATTTTTGTTTTGTTTTTCTTTTCCTGCAACTCCTGCTTTCAGTTCTCATCCTTCCAAGCTTCATCTGTCCAGTGCACTTATCACCACCCTGAGAATGCAAATTCCAGTGGTTTCTTTCAATTGTCGAATTGAATGGAGAATACTGACTCATTTCCGTACTTTTTAGGGTTGATATACGAACCAGTCATAGACGGTTGGCGCTCTCGGTACAGCAATATCCATTCCCTCCGGCGCCGGCGCCGGTTTTCTACAAAGCCTTTTCCAGTCTCCCCGTGGCCCCGGAGCTGCAAATCAAAGAAATTTACCATCAAATGAGATCTTTTTAACCCCCACTCGGTGTCTCTGCCGCTAATAGAGATAAACGAAGGGGGTTTGAAGTGACGGGAACTCACAGGAGATAGGGGATTCCGGCGCACTCTCCGGGGACAGGGGGGACAATGCAGCGTTGGAGAGCGGGGTGCGGAGGACCGTGACGCTGCGGGTGATCTGAGCGGCGCCAGCGTTGGAAGCGACAGAAGAGGAGGAGGAAGCGGGGAAGGAGGTGTACTTGCGGAGCTTTCCGAGGGGCGGCGGGCCGGCGACGGTGTCGTCCCAGAGCTGGAGGAGAAGACCCATTAGGGTTCCACGGAAGACAGAGAGTCGTCCCCTTCAAAATCACTTCTTTTTATTCTCCAACTAAGTAATTAATTAATTGATTCAGATAAGGTGCATTTCCCCCCTTCTTTTGGTCTTTTTTACCCTTTTTTTGTCTTTTTTTATTTATCTATTTAATTCATTTTAATTCCCAAATAAATAAAATGGATGTTTCTCTCATTAATTACTTTATTAAATCTCCTATTTCTTAATTATGATATCATCCATAATTAGTAATTAATTACCTCTAATTAATAAGGTTATCAATAAAATAAATAAATAAATTTAAAAGAGAAAAATGGTATGTTAAAAAATAATTTAAAGAAAATTTTAAAAAACTGACGTGATATCACAATTACAATAATAACAATTCTGATATAGTTTAAATCGAGACGATAAATAAAAGTCGTGGTATTTAGACGATAATTATATATATATATATATATATATATATATATTTAAACGATAATTAAATATATACATGTTAACTATCACGTTATTTTTTTTAAATTTTCGTTCTATTTTTTTAACTAATAATTATTCTATTTAAAATTCGAAACTCATATAAAAACTGGATGAAAAATATAATTTTATTTTATATGTCGTTTTCTTTTTCTCCCAATTATTGGTTAGTTTTTTTTTTTTTCGGATTGGTTACGCTTCGCCTCACGATCGAGACAACCTCCCTCTTGTTCCACCCTTCTATCCAATCTCTAAAACCAAGCACTGATGTAGCTCCCTTTGTTGTTTTCCTCCTCCAATTCCGTATCCGAGCAGCAAAAGTTGGATCTTTGCCTCGCAGCATCGAAAATTCCCCTTTTTTTTTCCGTGTTTTTGTTTTGTGCAGTACATGTTCCTTTTTTGCCTTCTTGGGTGGCTGAGCCGAAGAGATCGTGTCGCGGACGCAATTTATGGAGGAGGAGAAGGGAGGAGGAGCTGCGAGGTGCCACGGCGTTTGAGGTGGTGGGCGGATCTGGAGATCTGGCTGCTAGTCGTCCTCTGATCTGCCAGGACTGGAATGCGCTAGTGATTTGGCTTCCAGATGGCAGTCGAGAGCGGGGCAGAAGCTGGGATCGAGAGCCACGTCGACGCCTCGAGCTGCTACCTCCATAAATTTAGGCTCTACGAGACTCGATCGGTGAGGAACTTGTATCCGCGTTTGATCCTTTTTTTTCTTCGTTAAGAGTTTCAAAATTCTCAGGATGCGTTTTTGTAGTTTTTTAATCACATTTTTGTTCCTTTTCTATGTCAAATGGGATCATTTGGTAATATATTCATGAACTTGGCATTGCCCTATTGATTCGTCAACTGCCTTAGTTAGAAATTCACTCCATAGAAACACTTATCTAGGCAAGCGTATACGCAAGCCAATAACTATGTTTACAACATTGGGATAATCATCTCGAAGTGAATGCTTGAACTCGAATCAGATGAAGTTATATGTACTGATCTCAGTATGTTCCATAAAGTGAATTACTCAATGCCATAAACCCCATGATTTTTTGTTTCTTTTACTTTCAACTATGAAATTATAAATTTGTCAACACCAACGTTTGTCAATGATATTTTTTGTGCAAATATGCAATAGACACATAAAAGAACTGGTTTTTGTCTTTCACAAGTTTCATTTGTTGGATGAATAATAAACTAATGTTCTTCAAATCTTCGATTAGGAAATAGTTTAAATTCTGTCACACAGTTCAAATTTTTTTCAGCGATGCTAATTTTAATATCTAACTACTGAAAACTGTGCCCTTGACTCTGGATCAGCACTAAAAGGTTAATAGATGATTGTTAGAGATGTAGTTTGTATTTTTTTTTTTCAAAATGGAGTTGAAATACAGGCTGTATATATATATTAAAATCAAACCAACTAACTAAAAGTTTGATCTAGTTTGAACGCTTGTGAAGTTTGGCTTGGTTTGAAATTCTGTTTCACATTGAGCCAAGCTAAACCATGCCAGTCCAATCGCATTGTCCTAGATATCACTAACCATTTGTTCTAATTGTAATAGTAAGAGCCATGTAACACATTATCAAGGGAAATTAAATGATTGGTTGTCTCATTGGTTTTTATATTTTGAACTTGAAATTTTCATCTCATAAGTTTGTCGTTGCTTGCGTGAACATTTTTTATGTGTGCAACAGAAATTCTATATGATTGGAAGAGACAAAAATAGAACATTCTGGAGAGTGTTAAAGATTGACAGATCTGAACCTTCAGAGCTTAATATCCGTGACGATGCCACTACATACTCAGAAGGTGAATGCAATGAGCTGTTGAAGCGAATAGATGAAGGAAACAGGTCAACTGGTGGACTAAAATTTGTCACTAATTGTTACGGTATCATTGGTAGGTTAATTGTCTATTTGTTATTTATGTTGTTTAGTTTCAAACATTATGTGTTTCAAAATTAAATTCTTCCATTGACAAGTTCCATTGTCATTTCAGGATTTGTGAAATTTTTGGGGCCTTATTATATGCTGCTTGTCACCAAGAGGCGTCAGATTGGTGCTATATATGGCCATGCTATCTATGCTGTCACCAAAGCCGAGATGATTGCACTTCCTAATTCTACCATTCTTACCAATAAGGCTTATTCTAAGGATGAAAATAGGTTTGTTCTTATCAATGATGTCAGATCATGTTGTAACTCCAGGATTTTTTTTTTTCCTTTTTTGAAGTCTAGGTTTTCTCATATTATAGTATTAACTGATTATGTTTGTACCATAATTCTTTATTCATAATCTACCAAAAATATTTGCTAATAATTAATCACTTTTGGTTTGTTGGTCCAGATACAAGAAACTATTATGTTCACTAGATTTGACAAAAGACTTCTTCTTTAGCTACTCATACCATGTCATGCGAAGCCTCCAGAAGAATATTTCTGATAGTCAGACAGGACAAGTGTTATATAGATCCATGTTTGTCTGGAATGAGTTTTTGACACGTGGAATCCACAATCATCTTCAGAATACTCAATGGACAGTTGCTTTGGTATATGGTTTCTTTAAGCAGGTAAATTTTTTTCTTCTACAAACTATGTTCTAACCCTGTTCTACATATTTTTATGAACACACACATGGTAGTTTATATAGAATACTGCGTTGTGTATCTATCTTCTATCGACAAGATGATGAGATTTTGATTATTTTAGCACATTAAAGAAACTCACTGAAACATAGGATGATTATTTAGAGTTGTTTAGGTGTATCGGCAACAACTGGCTGCTCGGCTGCTGGATCTTGGTTGAACTTTTTTTTATATTGATGTTTTTCTCTTCTTGGTCAGCCAACTATACTAACAAGGTCCAATTATAATTCTCCTGTTATAGTTTATGAATTTGAGTAACTTTTTTGTAAGTGAAGACTTAAGCTGTATTTTTAAACAGCTAATTGTTTTTAATCAGAGGTAAATTTTGTGGAGAAAATGCCTTATGTTATTGATGAATGTTATCAATCCACAGTTAATCTTTCCTCTTTAATGTCATTTGTTGTTTCTCATTGGTTTCTGTTTTGTTTATTCAGGCAAAACTTTCAGTATGTGGCAAGATTTTTAGGCTGACACTAATTGCCAGGCGCTCGCGTCACTATGCTGGAACTAGGTTCTTTTACCTCTCTCTCTCTCTCTCCAAATTTAGGTTAACCCAGGCGGTCAACAAAATTATTTTTTGTAATCCAAGAGATTGACAAGTTTATAACTTTTTTTTAAAACTTATTTGTTCCCCTTGAATAATCTAATAACATTATGTCTCTATTAATCAGATATTTAAAGCGCGGAGTTAACGAGAAGGGTAGAGTGGCAAATGATGTTGAGACGGAACAGATTGTATTTGAAGACATTCCGGGAGAAATACCAACACATATTTGTTCTGTTGTTCAGAACAGGGGTTCAATACCACTGTATTGGTCCCAGGAAACCTCGAGACTCAATCTTAAGCCTGATATTATTTGTAAGCTTTCAAACATGCTGAAGCACCTCATCAATATTTTAGAAATCTGTGTTTTTACTGTTGTCTTATTTTCTTTTGTTTTTTACAGTGCATAGAAAAGATGAAGATTATGAAGCCACTCGACTTCACTTTGATAATCTGTGTTAAGATATGGGAAACCTGTTATCATCTTAAACTTAATTAAGGTACATTCTCTGTTAGTAGCACTTAAAAGGTTTCTTCTTTATGTGAAACATGAAAAGTGAGTTTTTCAGTATAATAGCATTTCATACTTCTCTGTGGTGGTTATTTTGCCAATCATCTTTTGTGTCACTTTTCATCAACAGTCACAAGAGAAGAAACCTCGAGAATCTATTCTTCGCGCAGAATTTGCTAATGCCATCGAATTCATAAATAAAGATCTTCCATGTGAAAGTCATTTGAAGTTTCTCCACTGGGATCTTCATAGACATTCTCGGAGGTTACTACCTGATTGTGACTTGTATCTTTTACCTTCTCTTTCTAGATACTGCATGGTATGTAAATCTAAATCATATTGACTTTACACATTTCTAAGCCAATAAATTATTTTGCAGTAAGGCTAAAGGTGTGCTTACTTTACTGGGAAAAGTTGCTGCCTATGCTTTGAATATAACAGGCTTCTTTCATTGCAAAGTGTCACCAACTTTTGGGTGTGACAGTGATATAAAAGAACCCATTATTCTGTAAGAATATTATCCCTTTCATTTCTTATTTACTCTATTGAATTCGCTATTTATTTTCTTTGGATGATACTTGAGTGCATTGATCTATGCTCCATCTCTAAGAAATTGCTTTGATGATCCCTTTATTTTGTCCAAGATGGATGCAGTTACAATTTAGATTTTACTTTTCTAATTTCCGACTTACTTTTTGTTGTCACTAAGATAAAGGTATTGTAATTTCTTGTTAATCCACTTGCGATGGATGTTTAAAATTAAAATATCCAGAATTCATCTTTTCAGTGGTCCTTTTCTTGGTGTTGTCGCTACGAAACGGGTGTTATCAATAAGAGATAATTAATAAGATAGCATGAGATGATAATCATGTTTCCTTGATATTATTTGGATACACATGGAACAACATGGTAAATGCAGTAACAACTCTTGCTCTGGAAACACAATTCTGCTATAGAAGAACTGGTGATTCTATGGATGATGCCTTGTAAAGCACATAAACAAGTAAAGGAACAAATGACAGATACTCCAGAACATAAATTGGTTTATAAAATCTTGATAGAAGTATACAACTGTGTCTTTACTTCAAAATGGAAAAAAATGAATACATCAATAACCTTAAATAAGTTTTCAGTAAGCAGGTCTATACTGTAGGAGAATAATCATCAACAAAAGGTTAAAATTCACCCCCAAAAAACCATTAATTAAGACAAGACTGGCACCTCTAATATCAAAGTTAACTAGATTAAAGGGAAAATAGTATGCTAATGACACTAGATTAAAGGAAGAAAAGACATGATATTCAAGTAAACAAATATGCTTTTATTTTAACAATCTGATATTTACCAATATATAATTTGGTACGTCAAGTTTGCATACTTCACACTAGAATCT
Organism: Boesenbergia rotunda; assembly: GCA_024364735.1. Taxonomy (NCBI): domain Eukaryota; kingdom Viridiplantae; phylum Streptophyta; class Magnoliopsida; order Zingiberales; family Zingiberaceae; genus Boesenbergia; species Boesenbergia rotunda. Next base: position 382,880 of record JAGFNQ010001138.1, read on the forward strand.
AATCAGTGAGGACGCTAATGACCAAGACAATAATGTCACTAGTAAAGGTTGATGGTTATAGTAATTGAAGCATTATATGAGAGTCAATCGTCTAGCCATGGATGCTGGAGCAGAGTTAGAGGATGATGGAATGATCTCAATCTGCAATGCGGTAGCATGGCATGTGAAGATGGTTGTCCAAACATAGTGTGGTGAATGGTTGGTGTGACCATATTAAACACATGTATATGTATGAATGATGTCTGCCACCATGACCACATCTTCCAGCTCCCTACAACCTCATCTAAGAGCAACTGCTTCAGATGAGGGCAGGGAGCTGCAGGAGTTTGAGCAATAGAGAGAAGGCACCTGCCCAAGGAGTAAGTTTTGTAGAATCACTGTTATAACAATCAATCAGTCTGTTGTTTAGTGAATTATCATAACATGCCACTCACTTGCATGGATGCACATCTGGCTTTTGTATTTTGACACCACATCCGAAATCTAGCCATTCTTTGGCATGCTAGGAGACTATGCACGCACCCTAGTATAGAAGATGCTTCCTTTTAAACATTTTTTTTTATTCTTTTGCTGCTGCTGTTCTTTAGGAAGGATTTTGGTGGTCTCTGGTCTTCTGGTAGTTTCATTAACATGGGCAATGGCAATAACACAACACAGATGGTGATATCATCATTGGAGATGGTTTGCAAGAAGATAACTTGATAGAAGTTGCTTCTCAAGAAGATAAAATGTTGAAGGAAGCTTCTCAACATTATAGCATGGAAGACTGTGTTACATCTGAACAACAAACTGCACAAAACAAAATCAGTGACTCTGGAATCTTCTTGGCTAAATTAATTAGATTGCAGCAAGGCGTTCTGCGAACAAATTGCATTGATTGTTTAGATCGGACAAATGTTGCTCAATATGCATACGGTTTAGCTGCTCTTGGGCATCAACTTCATGCTTTACACCTGATACAGACACCAAGGATTGACCTAGATTCTCCTTTGGCTGATGATTTGATGAGTGTGTATGAAAGGATGGGTGATACTCTTGCTCTACAATATGGTGGTTCTCCTGCTCATAATAAGGTTTGCTTTCAAATACATGTTTTTATTTCAATGTAGTGAAGCAAAAAAAAAAAAAAAATCTGCATGCATTAAAATCTTCTTGTGTTCTTTTAAACTTAACATATGTTTCTAGGGCTTTGGTTTTGTTTTATTCATTTTACAAGTTACCCAACAGATAGTGTTGCTCCCAAGTCTACTGTATCAAAAACTTAACATATGCTACATTCTTTTCACATTCTTCTTCACATAGGTAGCTTGACTTGTGATTCTGTTGTTTCGATTTCTGATATTTGATAGATATTCTCTGAGAGGAGAGGCCTCTGGAAAGCTGCTGTACAATCTCAAGAGTTGTTTAGAACCCTTCAAAGATACTACAGCAATGCCTATATGGATGCTGAAAAGCAGGCTGCAATAAATTTGTACGTTGAAAGCAATTTGTCTGCTGAATTTTATTGCCATTTTTTATGTTTGCAAGTGGATTTTAAGTTCTTTTCCACATCTAATTATATTCATTCTGCTGATTCTTGCTTGACTGGCCCTGTAAAATGTAGATTTCTGGGACATTTCCGACCTCAACAAGGTAAGCCAGCATTATGGGAATTGGACTCTGACCAACATTGCAATTTGGGAAAAAGTGTTCATGCTTTTCCTGATGAAGATTCTAGGTACTTTACTTTTACAGATACTTTTGTTCACAAATTTTAATATCTGTCGGTTCCTATAACCATGCTTAGAAATCAGTCTCATTCTTTATTTTTCTTCTTTTCTCCTTGCTTATATTTAACATTTATGGACTTTGCGATGTCAAAAACTTTGGTGATTGTAGAAGGTTTTATCTTAAACTGGCTTTTAATAGCAATTTGTTCATCACCTTTTTGGTAAAATTTAACTAATAGTAAAACAAATAGCAATGTTGTTATGATGTTGAATATCCTTGATGGCATTTATGGACTTTGGTTGTCCCTTCAAATTGAATGGTGAATATATTGTTTGTTTTAGCTGATATGGATATGTTTTCAGGCAATTCGTCAAAAGGTCCTTCTCCGATGGCAACATACTTTGTGAAAGCGATATGCTTTTATCTTGTATTGACCAGAGAAAATCTTTATCTGGGCAAAATGTTCAAGAGCATGGAAAGGACCTTTGCTGTTCAACACCAGAAATTTCAACTTGTGGAAGTGATGTATCATATTCAAGGTCAGTTGCATTACTGTGAGTAATTGATGTATAAAAAATGATTCAGTTTCGCCAATAAAAAACAATTATTCTAGCAGATCATGTGTGGTCAGAATAATATTAAAGGTGGAGTGACGTTTCTACTAGATATTCATGGTTTGATAAGCTAGATGGACTAGTGCCTACTGACCTGCATCTATCGGTGTCTCCCCAAGCCCAGTTGACTGATTTTATTCAGTATATCATTCATTTCAGAAATCTATTTAGTAATGTTACTTTTCAGTATATTGTTCTATCAATACCTGAACCTAGTACCTGATTTAGTACTTCAAACCATGTTATGATTTAACCGACAAGTTATTTTGGTGCTGCTTTTGTTGTGTACTCATTGTCAACTTTCTTCTTCTCCAACCTTGTTTAGGTACACACCCACGATGTCGGGGAGGCAACTTTTTGCAGATTGTGAACAGAATTTTGTCTATGAACATGGGGAATCAAATTTTCTGGACCTCGACTGGCTGTCATCATCTGGTAATTCATGCGACGATGAAATTTCTGAGAGGTAATCTTTTACTTTTTTGCTGCATGGGCCTATCCATTTTTTTTTGGCAAAACAGCTGAAATGAAATGACGCCCAACCTCGGAGGCTTAAGTTTTTATCTTCATTTTCCTTTTGAAAATTGCTTAGACGAACATTCTGTTAATATTTATTCTGTGGTGCAGGTTTAGCTCAATTGAGAATCTTTTAACTGAGAATATCCATGTCATAAATGCCGAGGCAACTCTGAATCAAAATGGATCTAGCATTAAGGTTAGTGTTCTTTCTCTGCAAGTAAACAAGATCAAAGTTCCATTTAAGAACTCCATTTAAGCATATGACTTTTCAAATCTTTTTTTCATTTTGGATTCAGTCGTAAGCTCATAGAATTTGTGATCTTTTCATATTTACTATTGTCTGCACCACCTAAAGTCTGAAAGAAACTTGCAATTCCCTCGGTTAATTGGCTAGTTAGGAACCATTTTGGATGACAGTTTAAGCCCTATCGAGTTAATGACTAGATTAGTGTTATAGATTGTATCAGTTCCAACTATTACGGTCGACATTACTACAAACGATTATTTATTTTACTTTCGTTGCTAACGTGTAGTCAAGAAGCATAAGCTTATGCCTATCTTTGTTGCAGGGAACCCAAACGCCGGGAATGGGAATGGCTCATGTTGCTTTCCGAAATGCTAACACTCCCCCTGAATTCTCCGATAGCTTTGTGCGATGGGTTATCTACGGCGAAACATTATGCCACTAACTCTAAATGTTCTTATCACGTTTTGTGCCCATCCTCCTAGTTGCCGACGGCTGAGTGTTCAATGATCGAAAGAATACAATCGAAAAGGAGGGAAAGTGGTGCCAACATGCATTCAACAAACACGTCAAGGTATCCATCTCACCCCGATTTCTTGGAGAAATTTGCGAAAAATTCATTAATTGGCTGTGCTACTACTTTCTCCTATCGATAGAGCAATAGGAGTATGAGAGTGTATAGTATATATTCTTTTGGGATCCTTTGAATCGGAAACCCACCCTACCATTCCAATCATACTGTAAATATATTGATGATGACAACTACTTCAATAATCATCCATTCTTTTCTAGACATTTCAATGTTCATAGGAATCATTTACTCATTCGGCAAGAACAAGACTTGTTCATTTCCCATGCGAGCTAGAGCCGCAGAGACCTCTTTGTCCTCTCCGAGTCCCTTTGCCTCATCTAGTAGCCCTCCTCTTCCTTATGCCTTGGTAATTCTTTTGCCTCTTCGCTAATCACTCCAATAGCTTTCGATGCTTTCTCGGGGCAGAACTTGATCTTGTAAGCTCCATTTTACGCGGAGCTCTTAGTGCCCTCTCGCCGCCTCCCGTGTGGCTCCTCCCTCTTGTAAGTTCTCCCATGAGAAAGTAGACGATGCATTCTCAGGGCAGAACTTGATCTTGTAAGCTCCATTTTACGCGGAGCTCTTAGTGCCCTCTCGCTGGCTCCCGCATGGCTCCTCCCTCTTGTAAGTTCTCCCATGAGAAAGTAGACGTCATTTGTGAACTGAGTTTCCCTTTTACTCAATTTAGCGAATCTAGTGGGTATCGAAGCAAAGATTGATCTCAAAGAAAGTGTGGGTCAAGCCAATAAACAAGGCTCGGATCAAGGTGTAGTTTGATTTGATGGACATTCGATCGGAGAATAAAAAAAAATTTTGCTATAAAATTTTTTCATAGAATATACATTTTGCACTTGTAAATTGTTTTTCACAAAACAAATAATGCCTTGAGGTTGCAAATTTTCAAAATAGCTCTACTATTTTTGAAATTGTTCACACTAGTAAATTCATATCCCCCACAGTTAAAACCCTCCTAAAATGCTAAACCCTAAAACATTAAATTTTGATGCCGTTGGAATCTTAGATATTTATTATTAAATAGTCGGGAAAAATGTAACGATTGGGTATATTTTTACGCAGTGCAAGCAAGGTTGAGAAGTTAGCGGCTAGAGTGTAAATCAGAAAAATCTAAAGGGTCTTTCTGTCAAACTTGATAAGGGAGTTAATCGGAGATGTACGTTTATTGATGTGCGATTAAGTCCTTGGATTTAAATAAATTTACTAAATTGTGCCCTTTAGTATTTTTTTTTGGCAGATGATGTCAATCTATAATGATGGGAGATTTGAGTCAATGAATAAGATATCTACCTTGCCAATTAACTGACTCTTCGAGCCTCCTACTCATTTTAACACCGAAAATAAGTATGAAACTTCATGTAACTCAAGGTAGATCCAAGGATTAAACTTTCACTCACTGAGAAGCGAAAACCTCTTACCTATATCATGCAGATGTGACTCGAAGAAGTTGCATATAGAAGTATGATTGCTTAGAATAAGTTCATAGACTACCAATGTTAAGGGCGAACGAGTGTGCATTATTTATCGATAAACATAACGCGGTGCAGAAATGTAATTACAGAAAACCAACAGCTCGCTACGACACGCGAATTCAGTACTTAAAGTAGACAAACACACTAGGCGATACCACAACGATATATATAACATCGAAAGATGATAGCATAAAGAGAAGTTCCTCACAATCATAGCTGATATGTCTTCTTCACCGTTCTTCTAGCGCACCGATTCCTGATACAAAATCAGAGGACAAGTTCTTTAGAAAGCGAAACCGAAGATTCGTGTAAAAAAGATGCAGTAGATCTTGCATACTATTCACAAAACACCATTGCTGGAATGAGATCCCTCAGTAACCATTCACTGCCATTGGAAGAAAGTTTGCAAAGCTCCACAGGTCCTCATCGTTCACCTCTTGAGTCGTTAGATCGCTAACGAGAAGGCCTTCAGCCAACACATCTGGGCTTCCCTCCAGATATGGTTCTTGCAGAAAGTTCATGTAAGACTCAAAAACAGACAATTCCTCAGACAAACTCCCGGCTGCAGAGACTACTTCCTCAGTGTTGCCAAAAAGTTTCTTCACTGAAACACCACCTACACTTCCAGCACTCGCTGCAGCAATAATTGATGCGATCTCGGGTGTCTTAGCCTCACTTTCGCATCTTCCATCAGAGTAAAACTTATTCTCCACAAAGGAGTTCAAATTCATGGATTGCTTGATAGGTTCCTTATCGTCGATAAAGTCAAAAAGGGCAGATATATCCTGATCTGCTCCTTCCAAGTAGTTCATATTCTGGTTAAAATTAAGCTTCTCCGAAAGGTTCAGTTTGGGGGCATTTGAACTAGGCAAGAAGCTTTGAACACTTGGTGGTGCCTCCTCAGGGAAGTTCACCTTGGCTTTTTTGCCACGGATCCGACGGGCCTCTGCATCATATGCTCGTGCAGCTTCTTCGGCAGTGTTGTAGGTTCCGAGCCAAACGCGAACACCCTTTCGGGGATCTCTAATTTCAGCTGCCCATTTGCCCCAAGGACGCTGCCGGATTCCCCGGTATTGATTCTTTCTGTTCCTCTTTGCAGACCTGACTGCAGGTCCATTCAATTTGACATCTTTGTGACCAAGTGTTCCATCTACTGCGATGTTAAAAAGGAATTAGTACATGTTTTTGAAGGAGATTTTTCTATGCTTAGCAAGATGAAGAAAGCTTTGTAAGAGCCCTAAACCAATTTGATTACACTGATTCTTGATAAACATCAGAAGAAAAGCTTGATGAACAAATATGCAAGTCATACAGATCACAAACTAAAACTAAATAAGCGATATAATGAATGATCCCACTGAAACTAAGATTTTAGCTATGATACTGCAGAATAGTCTCAATAACAAGCGTGTACACTGTGGGTTGTCGGAAGACTGCAAGAGCACAAAAAAAAAATAAAAAAGCGGGACAGTTGTTGCAAATAAAACGAGAATTGCTTTGGAAGATGTTGGATCTTACGAAGAGTAAGTGCAAATTAAAATCTTGGGAGAAAGTTGTTCCAAGTAAGAAAGATACTCCAAGTAAAGCTAAAAAATTTTGCGGAACAACAGAACTCAATACCTAATTTGAGAATATCAAGATAAAAAAAAAACCTAGACGACGAATTAAAGATCCATCATGAATTCATAAGTGGAGCGGCAGGGAGAGAAATAGCTAGCTTCTATCAATCGGAATCCCTTTGTTTGTTTTTTTTAATCAAAAAGGGGTAAAATCGAAGTAAGAAAGAGGGGGAAGGGAAAAAAAAGATTGCCTTTCGAGCTGAAAGCGAAGGGTTTGGCTCCGACCATCTGCACCTCGTGGTCCGCGCCGAAGTCCATCGACTCGCCGTCGAATTCCAGGAAGTCAGCCTCGAAGTCGTCATCGGTGACCTCGGCCGCAGCGGCTCGGCGGCGTCCAATCTTCTTCCTCCTCGAGCCACTGGCTCCCCCTTTCTTCAGCTCCGGCCACATGTAGTCGGAGGTGACCAGATGCGCGGTGGGGATGAAGTCGGAGATGATCGCTCCGCCGCACATCGTCCAATTTCGTCTTTCTCCTCCTCCTCGCGTACAGAGCACCAGTGCAGAGAGCACGGAGTAGCGTTGAAGCCAAAGACTCCACCTTATGAGAGAGAGAGAATATTCTTACAAAATTAAATTTGTTAAAAGTAATTTACTAAAAGAGCCCTCTTAATTTGTACGGCATTTACGGGAAAAATTCAATATTACCCATTTATTTTTATTTTATTTTATTTTTTAAATCTATATATTTAATATTTCAAACCGACTAATCATCCAGATAATCCATGAAAATTTTCATTGATCACAATAATGAATTCGGATATACACAGAGAAAAAAATCTACTTCAATGAACTATAATATATTCAAATCTTAGATGACTTGGTTATCTTTTAAAGGATTTAACAATTGCATTGAAAAAAAATCATTTCATAGCCCTCAATCTTGTAAAAAATATGATTTATTTGTCAAATAAAAAAACCCAATTCCTAAGTAATGCGCATCTATGACGATTAAATTATTAGTAAATTTGAAACATCACGTCACATTTATTAAATTTATTTGATAGGTGAAATAGGGAATCAGACTGTCAACCTCAAATTAATCGTAAGATTTAGATATTTGATATATATATATAAAATTATTCATTTCATGTCAAATGTCTAAATTTTAATTTTCAAAAAATAAGTAATACTTTTTCATTGTATCTCTCCATTCAATTTTTTTTCTATCCATTTGAAAAGTCATTGTCAATTTACATTATAAATTTAGATCTAAAATTTTAATTTGAAATGATTTAATCATTTCAAATCAAAACCAATATACTCTTATAAACCTTCTTAATATATTCATGTTTTGAGATTGGAATTCGATAGAACAAATTAAAAATATTAAAATTTTGAACTTTCAAAGACTTAATAACAATTATCACAAATTCATTATAAAGCCTAAGATAATGATCCTCACTAATCGACCCTACCAATAAATTTCAAAAACTCTCCTAATTTAAAAATATTAAACTTTTAAATTTTTTAATTAATGCAAGTCTATTAGGAAAGAAGGGAGGGATTAATGGAAAAATACCGTGTGTTTTTGAAATTTTGAAACTGAGATATGTGAAACGGGTAGTACGGAATTTGCAGTGGTAGAGTAAAATGCAGTAGTTTTTACATCGAAAAGAAAATTGTTTAAAATTATTTTGTTATTTTTATACCTTCTCATTATATATAAAAAAACAACGATTAATTAAAAAAAACTTCCCAATCTCAAACTTATCTTTGCATGCACTCCCTACTTGATAAATTCTTTACATTCACTCTTTGATGGATTGAGTATAAAAGAGTAAAAACTCAGTATATATTGTAAAGATTTGAGTATAAATTGTTTGAGATTGAGTATTAATTTAAGAAATTTGAATACAAAGTTTCGGTGACCTCTCATGTGAAAATCTTAATGTGGTGAGTATAAAAGAGTGAAAACTCAGTATACATTATAAAGATTTGAGTATAAATTGTTTGAGATTGAGTACTAATTTAAAAAATTTGAGTATAAAATTTCGGTGGCCCCTCATGTGAAAATCTTGATGTAGTGGATGCAACCTCATATACTCAAATTTCTAAATTTTATACTCAATTTTTTTTCTTCAAATAATACTCAATCTAAATCAATTCATACTTAAATTTAGATAATATATACTGAATTTTTTACTATATACCGAAACAATATACACTTAATTTTTTTCAAATAATACTCAAATTTCTTAAATTAGTACTCAATCTCAAACAATTTATACTCAAATCATTACGATTTATACTGAATTTTTACTCTTTTATACTGATAAAAAAAATAACACACAAAACTATCTTGTCAATCCCATCAGGGAGTGCATGTAAAGAAATTTTCGGTTGGGGAGTACATGTAAAGCTCAGTTTGATGTTGAGAAATTTTCTCAAATTTTTCCAAAAAAACAACGGCAATTTATCAAAGGGCGTACCCAAGAATAGGTATTTACCAAAAGGCGTACCATGGTTTCAATGTTACCAAAGGGCGCACATATTTTAGTAAACTTCCTCTTATACCCTTACTGTCAATCAAGTACTACATGCAATTCTCTTTCCCTTTCTCTTTCTCTTTGTCAGTAACGAATTTCGAGATGGACCATAAAAAGATGTTCCTTTATATTTTGATAATAATATTATGGAATCTTTTTCAAAACAAAAAAATATTGAAATTAATTAAAATATTTTTATTAAATTAAAACTAAAAAACATTTCAGCCGGCCACGTTTTCCATTTCAGGCCCAACGTGCCCAATATTAAGGGTCTTTTCTCGATTCTTTGATATTATATTTTAACACCTCGGAGAAGTCCAAATAAACAATGGATAGCAAATTTGAACTCCTTGTAACCTCAGAAATCCACAGGAACTGAAATTTTTACAATCGGAGCTCTCTAGGTCAATCAGTGGCCTTTTGGAGTCATTGGGGCCTGAAATGTTTCATTTCAGGCCCACGTTGGGCCTGAAATGTTTCATTTTAGGCCCACGTTGGGCCTGAAATGGAAAAATTTCAGGCCAACGTGGGCCTGAAATTTTTCCATTTTAGGCCCCAATGACTCCAAAAGGCCACTGATTGACCTAGAGAGCTCCGATTGTAAAAATTTCAGTTCCTGTGGATTTCTGAGGTTACAAGGAGTTCAAATTTGCTATCCATTGTTTATTTGGACATATCAGTGGGTTTTGATCAAAACACACTGATGGACCTCCCATATTTGGATTTCTGAAAATTCCATATGAATAGAGAGGTTAGAGGTAGGAGATGATGTTTTAGGTGTCCAAACATCTATATATTAGATATCACCAATCAAATAGGAGTAGTTTAGAAATATCAGTGGGTTTTGGTCAAAACTCACTGATGGATCTCCCATATCTGGATTTCTGAAAATTTCATATGAATAGAGAGTTTAGAGGTACGAGATGATGTTTTAGGTGTCCAACCATCTGTATATTAGATATCACCAATCAAATAGGAGTAGTTTAGAAATATCAGTGAGTTTTGGTCAAAACTCACTGATGGACCTCCCATATCTGGATTTCTGAAAACTCCATATGAATAGAGAGGGTAGAGGTAGGAGATGATGTTTTAGGTGTCCAAACATCTATATATTAGATATCACCAATCAAATAGGAGTAGTTTAGAAATATCAGTGAGTTTTGATCAAAACTCACTGATGGACCTCCCATATCTGGATTTCTGAAAATTCTATACGAATAGAGAGTTTAGAGGTACGAGATGATGTTTTAGGTGCCCAACCATCTGTATATTAGATATCACCAATCAAATAGGAGTAGTTTAGAAATATCAGTGAGTTTTGGTCAAAACTCACTGATGGACCTCCCATATCTGGATTTCTGAAAACTCCATATGAATAGAGAGGGTAGAGGTAGGAGATGATGTTTTAGGTGTCCAAACATCTATATATTAGATATCACCAATCAAATAGGAGTAGTTTAGAAATATCAGTGAGTTTCCCATATCTGGATTTCTGAAAACTCCATATGAATAGAGAGGGTAGAGGTAGGAGATGATGTTTTAGGTGTTCAAACATCTATATATTAGATATCACCAATCAAATAGGAGTAGTTTAGAAATATCAGTAAGTTTTGACCAAAACCCACTGATGGACCTCCCATATCTGGATTTCTGAAAATTCCATATGAATAGAGAGGTCAGAGGTAGGAGATGATATTTTAGGTGTCCAAACATCTATATATTAGATATCACCAATGCAATAGGTGTCCAACCATTTTAGGCCCAATGACCCTAAAAGGCCTAATGTGTGATTTCTTCTCGATTTTTCATTATTACATTTTAATACCTTGTAGAAGTCCAAATGAATAATGGATAGCAAATTTGAACTCCTTGTAACCTCAGAAATCCACAGGAATTGAAATTTTTACAATCGGAGCTCTCTAGGTCAATCAGTGGCCTTTTGGAGTCATTGGGGCCTGAAATGGAAAAATTTCAGGGCCTGAAATGTCCATTTCAGGCCCAACGTGGGCCTGAAATGTCCATTTCAGGCCCTAATGACTCCAAAAGGCCACTGATTGACCTAGAGAGCTCCGATTGTAAAAATTTCAATTCCTGTGGATTTCTGAGGTTACAAGGAGTTCAAATTTGTTATCCATTGTTTATTTGGACTTCTCAGGTTTCTGTGGATTTCAGTTCCATTTCAGGCCCAACGTGCCCATTTCAGGCCCAACGTGATGTTTTCTCGGTTCTTCATTATTACATTTTAACACCTCGGAGAAGTCCAAATAAACAATGGATAGCAAATTTGAACTCCTTGTAACCTCAGAAATCCACAGGAACTGAAATTTTTACAATCGGAGCTCTACTGATTGACCTAGAGAGCTCCGATTGTAAAAATTTCAGTTCCTGTGGATTTCTGAGGTTACAAGGAGTTCAAATTTGCTATCCATTGTTTATTTGGACTTCTCCGAGATGTTAAAATGTAATATCAAAGAATCGAGAAAAGACCCTTAATATTGGGCACGTTGGGCCTGAAATGGAAACATTTCAGGCCCACGTTGGGCTTGAAATGGAACCATTTCAGGCCCAACGTGACCGGCTGAAATGTTTTTTAGTTTTAATTTAATAAAAATATTTTAATTAATTTCAATATTTTTTTGTTTTGAAAAAGATTCCATAATATTATTATCAAAATATAAAGGAACATCTTTTTATGTTCTATCTCGAAATTCGTTACTGACAAAGAGAAAGAGAAAGGGAAAGAGAATTGCATGCAGTACTTGATTGACAGGAGGGGTATAAGAGGAAGTTCACTATTATTAAGTGTGCCCTTTGGTGAAAATGAAATCATAAGACACCGTTTGGTAAATACGTATTCTTGGGTACGCCTTTTGGTAAATTGTCGAAAAAACAATGCATCGTAATTCCAAAAAATTGGTAAAATGCGAATCGTAAATATTAATTGCTAGAATTTAACGTCGGTAGTTGCCATTATTAATTAATTTTTTAATGAAGTGGTGGATTTTGGACTGCTTGTGTAAATTATAGAATAATGCGCGGCCCTTTTGCTAAATTTTGTATTTTCTCATCAATTGATCAGTGCGTTAGTCATTAATTTATCTGTGCAATATATATTTTATTTTATACCTGAATTATTAATTATTTACTGCTTTTAACCTAACACTTTTTTTGTCATATTTTTCTTATTTTTAGTTTTTATTTTCTATTTATTTTTTTTAAGAATACATTCACATCCTCCAAATTTGCTGATTTATGTGTTAGTTTTAGTCGCCGCGTGCGGATACAGACAATAGATTTACGTCCGCGGCCAGAAAAAAGAAAAGAAAATATTTTAGTATTTTAATAATAAATATTCCTACACAATAATGAATATGGCATCATATAAAGTAAAAAAATAGTAATATTATTTCACAAATTTAAACTTTTAATCTTTATATTATTAAAAAAATTCATAATAAAAAATAATAATATTCATCTTAAATATCCCTTACCGTCCGTCTAAAATATTATAAGTTAAATTTGAGCACTAGTTAAGATTTAATTTTAGGGGGCGCTTGATATATATTCAAGAATAAAAATAGAAATAAATTTGATTGAGGGGTTAATGAAATGAGAATGATTATTGGATTATTGATGCTTAGTAAAGATATTAGAATAGATATTATTCTCATTAGGGATTGCTCAAAAGGGGCACTCACCTTTGTGATGCGCCGGAAGGAATCACCTTTGCAAGGAAGGAGGGTCGGCGTTGCTCAAACCAAGAGAAGAAAGCCGTGCGTGAAGAGGGAAAGAGAAAGGTTAGGCGTCGAACGATGAGGAGAGAAGAGGGTAATTGACGATGGAGAGGGAGTCAGAGTTGGCGTTGGGCTCACTTGCACGAGGACGGAAACCATAGGAGAGCTTCGGCGTTGGCGGAAACTTACGAAGGAGAAGAGAAACTTTCTCTCGAGCGATGAAAAAAGAAGAGGGCTAGAGTGTGACGAGGCTCGCGCGCGCGTGCTTAGGCGACGGGGGAATGGAAAGCTGATATTCAAGAGGGAGAAAGGAATCAAAATTAAAATATGATATCCTTATTTTGATTCCCATTGAGTCTTTTCAAACATCCACAAAAAAAAATGATGAACTAGGCAGCAGACAAATTGAACCTGGGTGACCGGTCCGGCCCCACGGAAGTTTCCCACCGGTCACCAGGGTAAATCGGGAAGCGCTCACGGTGGGCAGTCTAGAAGTCCAGCGTCCCAGGGTTCGCACCCCATTTGGAGGAAAAATTCTTCCAAAATGCGCCGTAGCTGGGGATCAAACCGTGAATACCTAGATTAATAACTAATTACTCTACTACTGTACTATATCTCCGGGGGCCTTTCAAACATCCATCAAGTATCATATATGAGAATGAATTCTCATTCCTTATCCCTAAGTCTCCCAACCAAGTAGCCCCTTAGATTTTAAGATGAATACAAGTCAAGGGTCTATTTGTTAGGGAGAAAAAAATCGTAATAATTATCTTAGATAGAGTACTACAAAAGTTGACCTCATATTAATCTATATGTTTAAATTAAAATGGAGTTAAAATATATGCAACTTTACCATTCTGTACATGGAGAAAATATTTTAAAAAATGCTCAGTCAATTGTTATTTATAATGATTTAAAATATTCGATGAGCAAAAATTTTAGACATATTCCTTGAGCCAAGTTCATTGAATTTGTAACGTAGGGCTAGTGACCATGTGCCCTCCACACTCCTTTTGATTTTAATATTGAATTTGTACCATGTGCCCAACACACTCCTTTTGATTTTAATAATAGTAGCAGAAAAAACAAGAGAGACAAGATTCAGATTTGTGTTGTTAATTAATTTAATATTTTATTCACATAATGCTTAATAATAAAATGATCAAAGTTCAAAGAATCGTTAGTGCTTTCAAACTTATTCCAAAAGCACAAGTATCAAAGAATCGCTTGCGCTTTCAGATTTATTCAGAATATATAAATTATATTTTGAATTTATTTGATAGTGAATTAGAGAAAAAGTAATCTAATTCTAAAATTAATCGAGCAAAGTATAAAAAAAAGGTGGGAATAAAAATTCTAAATCTATTCAAGAGCAAAGTAAATGAAATTGTAACAACACCCACAATGATGCAGAGAGGCACTCCAAGAAAATTCGGGTTCCATCAAGGAGGTCTCAAAGGATGAGATGAAAAAACTTCGCGAGAAACAAGACGACATACGGGATCAACGAGGAGTAGCCACGGTAGCCAGAAGCCATGATTTGATAGAGAACCCTTCAAGGATAATTGCAAGCTCGAAAGAACTCAAACAAACATGACGACAAGAGATCGTACTCGGGAACATTTCAACACTACAATGAGGCACTCAAGTGTAATATGCAATCAGATTTATTGTGATTGAAATGTACATATTCTAGTGTTGCTACTTACTTTACACACACTTCCCATACAACAACCATGTTCATGGACACAAAAACAAATAAATGGTAGACAAACAGCATGTTTATGGATCTTGATGCAACATCCATGTCGCATACCTTTGACAAATAAATGACCCAAAATGTAGAGAAAACAACAAATAGGAGGCAGAAATCTAACATACTATATATGATTGTTTGTTGAGATTTTATATGAGGTGGGCTTTGGTGTAAAATGACCCAAAATGTGGGCAATCACCCACTATACATCTCAATGGCATTCACATGAACATCATGTTTATGGTTTTGGAGAGTACCTTAAGGCAAAGAACGATCGGACTGCAGTCGCCATGGTATTATGGTAGGATGTAGCCAGTTCAAACCTTAAAAATAAGCTGATACTGGCATTTATCAATTTGGAGAAGGGGCTAGTAGATCGTCTTGGCAAAGGTCGGACTGTGATTGACTTGGTATGATGGTAGGTGGCGACCATTGATCCGGAACCACAATGAAGTATGCTGACATTGCTTTCCTGAATCGTTTTTTGTATTGTTTAGGTGAAATCACAGTGGGAGATGCGTCTTTGGGTCCTCCCAGAATCCCTGAGGCTTTCACCCATGTCTCGAGATGCTTGTCCCATGTGTATTGCCGCATGAAATCAATGATCCCAAGAACCAGCTCCTGCTTGTTCTCATCAACCCCCACGAGCAAAGAGTAATCCATCACATCAATGGACTATGAGAAAACAAGAAAAATGTCAAAAAGAGTTATAGCACAGAAATGGTTAGAAACTAAGTTAGAAAGAACATTCATTGTTAGCAGTTTAATCACATTATTATTACTAGATAAGCAAATATCACAATTCTCAGTTAAGAAAAATACTGCATACTTAAGTCTCTCCTACCCCTTCTCACCTTCAATGGGCATAACATATGTGGATGTGCAACAGGAAAAAAAACTCAGTTGATGGAAACTCAAAATTCCCATTGTGCAATTTAGATTCATGTATGAAATTCATAAACTCAATAGCAAGGAGAGACCATGAGCACAACTACAAAATAAAAAAACAAATCTCAATGATGATGATTTCCACATAACTTTGATGCCAATTTAAACTTGCACAAGATAGGAACCTTATCTTTGTTCTTCTCTTGCAATTTCTTATGGAATAATAAAATTCAGTTGTGTTGATTGGTAATTTTATGTTGAAGAGGAATGGCTTGCAATAGGAGTGGTTAGAAAAAACGTTTTTGTTGTGCTCATACAAATTGCATTTTATGAGATTGGGAAAGAAACCAAATTTCATAGTACAATTTGCTTTTGGATTCAGAGAAAACTTAAAGATAATACGAACTTGGGCTTCCTCCAAATGGCAAATGCTTCCAGTGGAAATAATTCATATATATGTGGGAACTTATTATGAGATTAGATTAATAATTCAGTCATCGTTTACTTTCTCAGTTTTCATCCCTGTCCAAGTAAATATAAGATTTACATTTCATAATCCCGATAATGTGCAGAACGAGGTGCATTACCATATTGTTGTGCAAATATAAAAAACATGTTTCCTGGAGGATATTAAAAGAGTTCTGTTGCAGATAATTGTAATGTAAGGAGCATACCTATCAAAACAGTTCACTTACCGCAAGAAAAGATGTGTCATTCCAGACAGCTCTTTCCAGAAGTCTCTTTGCTTTGTTTCCAACAAAAATTGGAGAAGTAGGCATGGCCTCGATCAAATTTTGATCAAGAAGCACCTTATTGTTACCACTTGAATCTGCATTATATCGAGACCTTGAAGATCCTTTAAGGTCATACAACCACTTAACACTCCTTCCAAATAAAAGGTTCTCCATTACAAGAACATCCATCTTTGATTCTTTTCCACCTTTCGAGTTTTTGATTAGGACCTATATTACAATATATGTATAAATATATAAAACAATTTCAGAAAAGGATAAATTAGAGCTTGCACATGGAATGGTAAATAAACAAGGAGAAGATGTATCCGGATTGGTGGTAACAAACAAGAAAATGTTCTTTTCACCATAGTAAATAATAAGGATGCGTGGATAAATCAGAACTTGCACATGGAATGGTAAATAAACAAGGAGAATATGTATCGGATTGGTGGTAACAAACAAGAACATGTTCTTTTCACCATAGTAAATCATAAGGATGCGTCTCTACTTCAGATTAACAAGAACAAAATTAGTGCTTTCAGTTTATCCTTGCTACAAAAGGTGTAATGTCAATGGTTAAGAAGAGTAATGAATTTAGGGGAGAGACACATTTTGGTCCCTAAAGCAATCAAAAAATATGAGGGGCAAGATTTTAGTCAGGAAGGTTGGGATATTTGGTTAATGCACCGACACTAGTTTCACGAAGACGATATGGAAAATCAAACATGAAAAAGTGGAACAGGGTCAGATACCTGGTAAATGCCAAGAACCTTTGCCAAACATGTTGGACACCCAGTGCTTATGGATTCTGTTAGATACTTGAAATACTCCGGTGCAAATTTAATAAATGATTCTAACTCAGTCTTGGTAACCTGCTTTATAATGAACCTATCATCCAGAGACTTTGCAAAAAAGACATTGCTCTTCCCACCTTGTGCGCCCCATTTTTTGCAACGACTAAGAGACCTTATAAAGTCAAGTTCAGATGGACAGCAAGTTCTCCTTAATGCTTCAAAATGTTTTGCATAGTAGCTAGTCACACTATACCTTGTTGCGAAAGAGACTCTGACATGCATTGATTTAGTGGATGCAAGTGGATCTATGGTCAGGGGACTCTTGCTACCAGGGATGGATGAAGTGCTATCATCAGTGGACCCGAGACTCTTGAAAGTTTCAAAAGGAATATCATCACATGACTGAAATATGAAAGAGTTTCCATAATCCTGAATGGTAAAAGAAAGTGGAGATTCCCTACCATCTCTTAACTTCTCAGGCTCATCAGATATTTGAGTGTGATAATCAGCGCAAACAAGAGCATAAGCAATGACACTTGTTGGTTCATCATCATATATTGGAATGGCAGTATCGTTAACACCAAGGGGAAGAAAAAGCCTACCCCAGCCCTTCTGCAATAACTCCTTAAATACATGTATACTTTCAGGATGGTACGCACTAAGGAAACCATCAATATCCTTGTTGAGAGAAGCATAGAGGTCAGATACAGACGTCTTGATAAAAACAGATACATCTTCAATGTGTTCACATGATCTAGAAGTGTTTGTAGATGTTGAATTTGAATCAATGTGAGAGCTTTCTTCAACATTCTCAGATGAATCAATATGAGTTGTATCATCTAGACCTGATAGGTTCAATTTGCTTGCATCAACTAAAGTAGGACCATTTTCACCTATCCATTTTGTATCCAAGGTGTTAGAGAGCTCATCCGTGATTGGGTATTGCCCTGCAGAAACAACCCTATGTCGACCATCATGTGATTCCACGAAATCAGTCTGATCACTTGCAGTTATGCTAGTAGAGAGGCATTGGTGCTCTCATGCTCTAAATCTAGTTTTTGCTGATCTGAAGGTTGCTTATACTGATCATCTTCATCTTTACTCCCACTCCCATTATGGGGTCCAGCAGAAGCTACAGAAACTGAAGAGTCTGAATTTGTCAAGCTCCTCCCAACCCTAGGAGCTAGTTCCTCTTTATTCTTAGTTGGCAAACCTTTAGTACACGCGTCAGTAGAAAATTTTATTTGTTTATCCCATACATAGGACTGGAACAGCAATTTCCTTTGCAACTTATTAACTTCAAGAATATCAACAAATGGCTGCATATCTGTCTCCCCTTTTTAGTTACTGTCCGAACAGATTCCTGAAATCAGTAAGTAGAAGATATCCTCATTGATACGAGAAGGCCATCGTTTCATGAAGACATGGAAAATAATATAAAAAGGCATGTATTTATGTTTCCACACCTCGAATTCTGCTCTCTCTTTCAGCAAAATACCTTCAAGGACTTTCATGTTTACATCAGGAGAACCAGCATTAGAGATTTTCTCTTCAAGTTGGTGCAGTGACTTTTGTACTTGACCGAAGAGATCAAGCGCAATATTACTTAGCTGTCAAATTAAATCAAAACAATTAACTTCCAAGAGTGCCAAATAAATCTGCACTAACCAAACTTAGACCAGTGAGACCTTATCTGTTTCTTCTTGTACCCAATCTTGATGCTGGTAATTAAAATCCAATATTGAAGGTGGCAGATAGACAGAGTGTATATTTATCGGTGCATATTTGAAGCAAGCAACCATTTCCCCATATCTACTCATGTTCGGACAAAGATCAATGAACAAGAAAAATACAAGTTACCTTATAAAATGCCAAAAAAAGGGTAAAGAAAATTACCCATAAAAACGTAGACAATCCCTGTGTAGTGAATGTCCACAGCTAGCTACTCTACTTGCAGCAGCATGATTTGAAAAGCTAAGCTCTAAAAATTTACCAAACGATAAACCCCAAGCAGCATCAGACATTACAATTCTTGGAGTTGCAGGTGGTAGCCCATTAGCTCGAGGGCAGCACAAGCACCTGTGCCACATCCATATCTTGCCATCACGTGCTCCCGGCAGAACAAATTCTTCAAGCTTCTTAACAGATATTGTCAGGCTGCCTTGGCGATGTGTATAACAATATATATGAACTTCTGATGGCATCTCACAAGTACGGCACTTGTAACTCTGAATACATTGTTAGAGTAGAAAGCTTTTTTATATGTCACTCTAGATACACATTTGTACAGGAAATAAAATAAAATTAAAAACATAAAAAACCTGATTAAATAGGTGGTCTCGTAAGTATCTCCCAAGAGGCCTGTCAAAACTGCCATAATATTTGAAGCGGAATAGATGTGCACGCTCACAAACAGTACCTTCTTTCCAAACACAGCGGGAAGATAGAGAAACCAAAATGCTCTGATGATCTGATGGAGATGGTGGGAATTCTTCCTTTGTAACCAAATCATCATTCCTTGAATTATCTCGATGCAATTTTATAGATTTTAAGTCATCTCTTTGCACATCACAGTCTATCCCCCACCATCCTCAAAGACTCCTCTATTTTCATGAAGGTTAGCTGTTTGAACTTGATGACTGATACTTGTTTCTTTATGAGTTTCTATGCATCCAGGTTCATTACCCTTTAAAAAGTCTGCCATAATTTTTTCTCCAGTATGACAGGCAGAACGACCAAGAGAATAGCTTGGAGCTGTAACTGAGTGAGACAGAGAAACAAAAGGGACCAGGCATTGTTCTCCCATATTATTCAGTTGGTTGCCTTTATCAACCAAAAGATCATGCATATTTACAACTGCACTATCAGAGTTAGAGAGAGACAAAAGAGTCTGAGAAGTATTATCTTCATAAGAAAGTGGTAAAGCTGATCCAGTTTCTGGTCCTAAATTGGGATCTGATTTCCCAGAACTTTGCACAACACTACTAGATTGTGACTTATCCTTTGGAGATATTGTGAAGCCAGGAATTGTGGATATAGATCGGTTTACCATAGAGGGTTTATCTGGAAGTGCAACAGTTATGGGAGACTTCAATGGAAGTTCCGGAAGAGATGCTCCCTCATCAGCAAGAAAAGATGTTTCCAAAGCCAAATGATATGCAGCAAATACTCCATATTGAAGAACGTGCTTGACTTTCTTCAGCTCATTGCTACAGGCACCCTTAAGCAAAATCTGTAAATCAAAAAGGGAATACAGATAAATCTTTGTGACCTTGGTGTGCTTATAAACTCCAATGACATTGATGTAGCCATCTTTAGAAACATAAAATTAAAAAAAAAACTTGAAGTAAACTTCAATTTAAAAAAATAAAATTTAAAAAAAAGTGTAGCAAAAGAATTAAGTGCAACTAAAATCAGTTCCTGAGAAATACATCTTTTACTGAAATTGATTTCATAATGAAATATCTTGAGTTTACTTGCATGAAGAATTTACCAAATACAAAAGTCTAAACTATTGTTTGAGGATTTCATAGCAAGAAGTAGCTAATAAAACAATGAAACTTGAGCACTTACAGTACAACCCAAGGGTTTGGGGCATCCCCTAAAAAACATCAATGTTTTTATGAGTTTTTTTCCATCTTGGCAGGCAATACCATGTTCTTCAACGAATTTCTCGACATGAAACAGTTCGCAATGCCCCAGCTTTGGAGATGAAAGATGGTCAATTGAAGGGACAATCTCCGCACCAGTGCAGCGTGCTATGCGCTCTAGAAGTGGCCTTTTTACATTCAAAACAAGTGAAATGTTTTTAGCAAGAAGATAATCTTGAGCACAACGAGAAACTGTTTTCTCTACCAAAAGAACATTGGGGTGGTGAGAATCTATCTTTGCAATTGCCATTTTCAAGTGATCCATTTCCTGAATAAAAAAATCATGAAATATGAAACTAGTGAAGCATCTCTATAAAACATGTTAGCCAAGAATAAGGGCCCAACAAACCTGCTGCAACAGAGTATCAATACTTGAAAGCAAATTTGATACTCGCTGGTATTCAAGAGCTCCACCAAGGATTAGAACGCGGGCTTTCTCAATCTTTGAAGGCATACGACGGTTGGCCACATTCTTCTTGCACACAACTCCTTTCACCACCATACTAAAAGAAAACAAGGGCAAAAGTTATGTTAAGAATTAAGAAACGTCCAGAGACAAACCAATCAAATCATAATACTTGATCCTGCAACAACATTATTTTATTATGAGGGGTATGCTCCATCATGGGGAAGGGTCATTAGTAGGTAGTAACTATTAGTAAAGTCAACAAAAATCTAAAAATATTTCTCATGGGGAAGTATTAAATTGGCTTGGAACATTTTACTTCTCATGGCATGGGAATTGGTGAGAATGTTCATAAAAACATGTTCCATATATCACTGCAATGGATGATGGGGTGGGAATTAGTTCCTACCCAATGGAATTTTGGATGGGAATGAAAAACCTGACCAAGATGATTGGCCTCTAGTCCCATCTGTACAAACTTAGGTTATTCTCATTTTTGCTTTTGTAGTTTCATACATAATCAGTTTTATACAATTCTGTTTGTTATTTGTCAAAGCGAGAATTGCTATGATGGTTTAAAATGTGCTTTTAAGATATTAACACTTTTAAGTGCTTGACTATTTTTTAATGCACTTTTGTATACCAGCTGTTAGAAGTATTAGTAGTAATTAACTAGTTACAGTTTTCTTAATTAGTTGTTGTCTACTTAAGTATTTTAAGTTATCCAAAGCTTAGTGTTTTTTGTGTATTTTATTTGTATTCCTGGAAAAAATTTCAAGGACATAACATTTCAATAAACAATTTTTTGCAGGAATGATATTGCTGGGTATTTTAACCTCCATACCAAACGATCCCTAAAGGTCTATTCAGCAATTTAGAAAATTAAACTTAGCTAACCTATCACCGCGATGCCCACAAGCTAGGCACTTAATCTTGACATATAATCCAGGGTCCATTCCTCCACCACTACTGGTGTCTGGTTTAAGAAGCGTTGCTGCTTCCCATGACAAAGAGGTTAGTATATCTAACCAGCCCTCCTTGCCATCTTCAGAAATAGGTAAATTTTCAACTTGAAGAAGTTGAGCCACTAAAGCCCTAAAGTGACCTTCAACAACATTTTTCATGGCTTTCTTGTGTTCCTCAATTGATTGATCTCGATTTCTGTGCTCAAAACTTCCAAAGCTATTCAATGAACGCATATAGCGCCATTCTCCTGTAGCATCATCTTCTTCGTCTTCAAAGAAAACAGCTTCTTTCTCGTCTTCTTCGTCTTGAGGCTCCGGAGGGAGCCAAAGTTGTTTATTGTTCTCAAAATCCATAGGTTCAGCATCAGTAGTGTCCACACCAAATATGGACGATGAAGTATCACATTCAACATTATTTACAGTACAATGTTCTTCTACCTTATTAGTGCTTAAATGAGTGTGGTAATTTCTGTTGTCAAGCAATGGAACGCTGATTTCTTGAGTGTCAATATCTCCTTCAGCAGGATGTGCTTTATGTGATCCACATCTCTTCACAGTTTCGTCAAATTCAAGTGGCCCATAAAATTCATCAGAGTTGGCATACCTTTGTTCTTCTGAATCCCACTGACATGTTCCAAAATCATCTTCATCATCATCACTCCTATAACCAGAGGGAAACTATGAATTTTTAGTTTAATACTCTGAATCAACATGTAACATAGAGAGTCTCCAATAAATAAGAAGACCATATACTTTCAGGAAGAAGCAAAAATGATATAATGATGAAGACGAGCAACATATAGACAATTCTATTTTTCAAAATGAATTTTTTACATACAGAACTTCTTTAGGCATCAGAAAACCAAAATTTAGAATCAATACACAAAAATTTAAACAAGGCCATTTTTTAGTAATAAGAGATCTAAATTTGCAAAACAATTTTATTCGGCACAATCACTACTATTTTGCAAATGAATTTAATAGTTATTTCTATTATATCTCTATGATATAATTATTGAATTCAATAAATAGTTAATATTATTATTAATAATAATTATAGCACACCTAATAATTATTTAATAATAGTTTAATTTGATTTTAGATTTTCTTTTCTTTTTAGAACAAAATCAATGTGTTCATGATAGTAGATATATCGATAATTCCTCAATTCAAATTCACATTAATCAATTAATAACACTAATTAATTAACAAATATTTTAAGTTGATATAAATAAGTGGAATCATCAAAACGACAAAGCAAGAGCCAAGGTAAAACCTTAGGTACTTGACTGTATTATCACATCCATTCCAAAATTTAGGTATTATTTTAACGGAGATATATATATATATATATATATAGAATTCTGTTAAACTGCGGACCGTCCGTCATGCGCCCGTGCGCGATGCCACTCAGGGTGCCTAGAATAAATCCATGCGCCCCGATTAAATATTTGTTTAAAAAAAACAATCGGGATGCTTGGATTTAACTAGGCACCCGGAAATAATTTTTTTATTTTATTTTTTAAAATTAAATTTCCTAAATATAAACCCTAAATAAATTTACTATACCTCGTGAGCATCTAAAATTTTTTGTCTTGAATACTATAATCCAAGATAGAAGTCGGAACCTTAGAGGAAAATTTTTATTGGCTTAAACTCACTATAACCCAACCCCTAAATCTTAAACTCTAAATACATATAATATAACCCGTGAGCATCTAAAATTTTTTATCTTGAACACTATATATAACCCAAGAGGGAAGCCTAAACCCTAGAAGGAAAATCTTATTAGCTTAAACTCATTATAACTCAACCCCTAAATCCTAAAATCTTAAACCCTAAATACATATAATATGCCCCAAAAAAAAAAAATAAACAAAAAACAAAAAATCATACTCCAACTCAATCCAGGCGCCCTGGGTTCACACAAGCGCACGACAACAAGTCCGCAGCATATATATATAATACGATTACGCTGCAAACCGTCAGCCACGCGCTCGTGTGTGACGCCAGTCAGGGCGCCTAGAATCTAGGCACCCCAATTAATTTTTTTTTAAAAATAAACTAGTCAGGGCGCCTAGATTGAATCTAGGCGCCCAGAATTATTTTTTTTATTTTTTTAAAATCAAATTTTCCTTAAATATAAACCCTAAATACATTTACTATACCCCGTGAGCATTTAAAATTTTTTATCTTGAAACTATAACCCAAGAGGGAAGTCTGAACCCTACAGGGAAAATCTTATTAGCTTAAACCCACTATAACTCAACCCCTAAATCTTAAAATCTTAAACCCTAAATACATATAATATACCTCATAACTATCTAAAATTTTTTATCTTGAACACTATAAACCAAAAGGAAAGTCTGAACCCTGGAGGGAAAATCTTATCGGCTTAAACCCACTAAAATCCAACCCTTAAATCCTATAATCTTAAACCCTAAATACATGTAATATACCAAAAAAACCACACAAAAGTCACTGTGTGCCTGGATCACAAGGCGCACAGTCCCTCATCCGCAACATATCATTTTCGTGTGTGTGTGTGTGTGTGTGTGTTTATATATATATATATAGAGAGAGAGAGAGAGAGAGAGATGTATTACCTTGTTAAACAAGCACAAAGCAATAAGATGGCAATTTCTAATAACATTACATTGCTAAACATATAACTCATCTACACACCCATTTGGTATAAGTTAGATATAAATAAATAAAATTTAATAACATAAGTAGCATGTCTCCCTTATGTGGCTATTTTCAAAAATGATGAATTTCAGCCAATTTCTTTAAGTTGAACTCCAACAATCAAGTTTTATCACACTAGGTGGGGTCGGTGATGTGGGGATATAAGTAAGGGTACAAAGAGGAGGGTTTTCTTGGTCATTTCAATTTTTTTCTCCTATTTTCTTTGAGGGTTTCGACGGGAAAAAGAGGGGGGCCATCCTCTTTGATGTCTCTCTCTCTCTCTCTCTCTCTCTCACCACCTTTGTCGCCAACCTCACAACCAACATTGCACGTCCTCTCTTCTTTACACTGCGGCGCTGGCTGGAACGAGTAGAGGGCAGCCGGAGGCCGCTGTCTCTCCTCCCCTCTTGTCATCTCCTCCGATGGACCACATCCTTGCCGTCGGCCAGGCCTCCGCCGATCGGGCCTTCAGCGCCCTCTCCCTCTGGCATCTCTCCTCGCTCAGAGGTCGCCTCTCACACACATGTCGCCACCGTCTCCACATCTCCCGCTTGCGATGGACCCCGCCAACCATGCCGCTGGCCATGATGTCTCCTCCTCTACATCGCCAACAACCTCACGACCTCTCACGCTGATGCACGCCGTTGCAGGTGACTCCTCTTCCCTTTCTCATGCCGCAAGAGCCACTGTCGTCGAGCCCTCACCACCATTGTCGCCTTGTTGCCCTTGCCACCTTTTACCCTCCATTGTGCTACACCACCAAACATCTCTCTCTCTCTCTCTTTCTCTCTCATTTCCTTCTCTTCCTCCTCATTGCGCCCTCCACTAGGCTCTCCCTCGTCAATGGTCAAGTTGTCACAACCTCTTTCCGCGAGCTGCCATTGCCTCCGGCAAAGATCCGACCGCTAACGCCTCCTACGGTGGAGATCCGACCATTGTCGTGCACCCCTTGTGGTGCTCCTCGCAGATCTGGCCTCCAGGCCACCATTGTCGTGCACCCCCTGCGGTGCTCCACACAAATCCAACCTCTAGGCTGTCGTTGCCATGCACCCCCTGTGGTGCTCCACACTGATCCAGCCGCCGTTGTCGTGCACCGTCCTGTTGTGCTGCACCCTTTGGCTTTCGAGCCTCCATCACTAATCCGGCCTCCATTGTACTCCACCTCCCCCGTTGTACTCCGCCTCTGTAGTCGATCGGCCTTGGAGCCCTCATTGCCTTTGTGTTTCGTCTCCACAGTCGATCCGGCTCGCAGAGCCCTAGCCGTCGTTCATCTCTGTTCAGCTTTGCCGACTTGCAGATTCAAAGCATCTCCGCTCGGCCTTGCCGTTCGGACGCTCTAGTGGGCTCCGCCGGCCCGACTCTAACTCTTCGATCGGCTCCGCCTATTGAGCTCACAGCTCCAATTGGCACCGCCAACCCTGCTTTCCTGTCAACTTGGTCCACCCGACTCCTGGAGCCCAATTCCCCGACCGGATACTCCAGGGGCCCAACCCCCAACCGGTTATGCAACTCGTTTCCAATCAAACGCTCCAACTCACCTCCACTCCAACTCGACTCCTCTTCCAGCCAAGATATCCATACGTGCCAGCATACGGAGCCATATGGAGCAGTATGGTGGGCGTAGCATGATGCTACGAGATCTCCTACAGTATCATTTATGGGTAATATGACGTTCAAATATGGTGGATGTAGCATGATGCTACCATATAGTATGGTGGACGTAACATGATGCTACCAGGACATGGCAGTTTGTGAATAAACATGACAGCCTTTGATATGACATCTCACCCTCACAGGCTATAAAAAGCCCGCCCTCGCGGGCCAAGGGGCACGCGCGTCTAAAGAGATACGTATTACTTTACTGCACTATTTATCTTCTCCATTTTTGACATCGTTGGAGACTGACTTGAACGTCGGAGTGGATTAGTTGGGCACCCCAGACCATCCTTCTAACACTCTGTTTCTCTTTTCCTGTCTTCTAGCAGCTTTGCGGGCGTCGTTGACTTGAGACTTTATGGGATTCTTGACTCCTTGTTCCTGAGGTCCAGTGAATTAATCAACGTAGGAGACAACACACGCCCCTCTTCCTCCTGGTCATGGCGATTTGGTCCACATTCAGCTAGCTCACGGGTAGTCCAACTCTCATTTTTTTCAGACTGGATCAGTCGGCTAAATGCATCCTTCTATGTTATTGGGCTCTATCCCTTATTATATCATCATTTATATTTAAATAAATTTTATTTTGTTTTATTGTTGCTAACCAAGGTTTTTTTTGTCTTCCTCTTCCTCGTTTGCTATGAACATTTGTCATAGTTTCTCCAAGTTGTTTAATTCCTCCAAGTTGAACTGCTATGAACATTTGTCATAGTTTCTCCAAGTTGTCCAATTCCTCCAAGTTGAACGAGCATTAAAAAACAGCATGACCCCTTACAGAATGTAATGCACATATTTGTCTAATTTAATTGATCTTTGAACTGAGTAGTATAGGTTAGACGTTGGATGAACATATAACCACCTGCTCTAATCTAATGGATTAAGATGCAGCCATCTTAGAATATAATAGTGCCCTAAGGACAATAACGATCAAATGAGATGAGGTTTTATGGTATACAATGATATAAACAGAAAGTTGTCATATGGGCATGCATAAATATTATTTGTCATCACCAACTCCATTGCGGTAGAGAGAATGATATTAGAAAGATAAAGCCACCTGTTTAAGCAAAGCTCGGATCGAGTAGGTGAATGGTCACCTTTATCCACCAAGGAATCCATGCAACCCTCTTCTATCAGCAAGTCTTGTTTGTCAAAGCAATTTTCCAACTGGACAGACTGGCTGGGACTAGGAGCAGGACCGTAGGACGGTTGCTGGAAAGCTCCACCTGAGTATGTGTAAGAAACTGCTGCTGACAGGCTACTGTTACCAGCACCACTGGACTTTGTGCTATCAAAACTTGTATTTGAAAGGGAAGGACTAAGAATAGGGCTTGATGGTTCTGCTTCATATCTTGCAGTTGTCACATCCTCCCGCTGCTTGAAACAGAAGTTGCACACACGAATCAACTCCCCTTCCTGCTGGAGACTCTCTGACTCATACGAATTTACAGGGATGAAATTTGAGGTGCACTTAGCACAGAAAATGCGCCCACACTTCCGACAATGGTGTCTGCGATTGAAAACTGTGAATTGTGAATCGCATTCATAACATACCATACAACTATCATCAGGCATCCAAAAGGCCCTTGAAATTGAATCTGGTTCAGTCTTCCAAGTAATCCAGGACTTCACCAACTTGAACAGATCAGGGAACCTCTTTCCCACGGGTTCCATAGACGATGGGCCTTTCTAGCCCTCTCATTCTGGTCTGTTCATTGGTTGTAGTCTAAAATGATTGAAAAGTCTCGTTAACCAACCAATACTGAGTCAGATTTCCACAGAAGAAATTTTAGACCACTCAGTGGAGTGCCCAATGAACTGATTACGACAAAATAAACCTGTCCAAATCAAGAGACAAGGAAGGCCCAGACTCCACCTCAAGAAGCCTTCTTTTTTATCATATGGAGAATTAAGAACAACACTCTAACTCACTGCTCCGTGATACAACCGATTCCTTTGGACTCCCATATCCATCGCTCTTCATTCGATTCAAAACCCAAAGACAATCATGGAAACCAACCGAGGCACTTCTCGACACAAAACGAAGAATTCGAACCAACCCCTTAGAAACTATATCTGCAACAAGAAATACGAGAATTATATATCAATTTTCTTGGGGAAAAACCATCCGAAGAAGCAAAAAATCAACCAACGGAAGAACTAGAACCCCTCAACCTAAAAAAAAAAAAAGAAACCCTAAATTGTAGAGGATCCACGCCCCAAGGAATCGACGCCGACACTACGACCCACTCGTGTTCTCGAAGGACACCGGGAAGACGAATTGGGGTGACAGTGATCGACCGCCACACGTGATCCTCCTCCGCGTTTCAGAAAGCTTCCTTGTGGAATCGGATCGTTGCCCCAACCAAAATCACGGAAACTGAAACCGATACGGCGCCCAATAAATCGCAGAAAAAGGACGAAAAATCGCACCTTCCTCCCCGACCACCCTTCTCCGCTGCCCGTCTCTGCTTCGGGTTTCATGTGGAGTGAATGCTAAGGGCCAGCCCCCAACATTTTAATCCATAACCGATTATTTCTTTCCCACTTACTTAATTTTCCACCCGGTTCCCCATTGACCATGTGCTCCGGGTCCCACAGGCATACAGCAGGTATTATTTATTAGACTATGCGACATCTGCGTTAACGTGTTGCGATGCAAATCTTTTCTGTATTAATTTAATTTTCCATAAAAGTGTTTTCTTAATAACGAAAGTTTTATTTTGGTAATTTTAAAATAAATCATTGTTTGCGATTCACACGTCATCCACGAAAGTTTTATTTTTATTTATTATTATTTTAATATAGAAAATGTTAATTTATTTTATTAATAGCTTAATGGTTTGATTTGTCATCCACGTCATCAATTTCTAATTGATCCACACGTTTGACATGTTTTTATTAAGATAGTAATGTAAAGTTTCACAAATTGCAGAGGCTGTATTTTCTTTTCGCAAATTCAAGATCATCAGCACAGCACCAAAATATCATTACAATTTAAAACTTCACTTAAAATATCAAGAAACTACTGCGAATCAATGAGGGAATGATGATTGAGCTGCAAATTTAAAAACTTTTTAGGGTAAAAATGAAAATTTACACTAAGAATTGGTCACGTTAAGGCCGGGCGTGTACGGTACGGCGGCCGACGGCAACCAGCTGTCGCCATTGATCAACTCGTCGACTGTGAACGGGGCTGCCTCGGCCGGGTCCGTCATGATATGATATCCGGTCCAGTTTACCCGGGCGACCAGACTTGAACCCGGTCCGTAGTTCTGAAACTCGCCGTAGGTCGCCGTTGCGCCGCGGCCATCCCAATCCGACCACCCCGCCGGCGGAATCGACGAGTCCATGTGCGACTGCATGTACACCACACGCGAGTAATTCCTCCACGGCCTGCCGAGGAAGGCCTCGACTGCGGCGGCGGGGAGGTCCTCGTCGGCCGACGTCACGTTGCAGAACTGGAAGGAGTAGCCGGAGTTCTGGTCCTCAAGCTCGCGGGCTTGAGCAGTGATGGCGTCGGCGTTCCCGTGGGGAGGGAGGCGGGAGAGGATGTGGCACTGCTGGAAGACGGCGGCGGCGTTGCCGAAGATGTAGTCGACGGTGCCAAAGATGCGGCACTCGCGGTAGAACTGGCGGTTGGAGGCGGCGAAGAGCGTGTCCTGGTAGCCGGAGATCCCGCAGAGATAGTAGACGGAGAGGTCGGAGTCTGACCGGAGCGCCACCGCTGGCCCCGCTTGCGGCCCAGCTGTGTTCTCGATCGACAGGTTAATCGCTACGAAACGTTGACCCGAAACCGCTGCTCTTAATCAAGATCATTAAGAAGATACAGTCAAAGTAATTATCTTCTTTGACCTTTAATTGCGGAAACCATTTAAGCCTTAATTACATTTACAGACTATACAAAGGGCCTCTACGATTATTAATTTTTTTTTATTAGGCGTGCTTTGTAATTAAAATACTTTAAAGATATTGTAGTAATATAAGGACCAATGTGAAAAGTTTAAATAAACTCACTGAAAGTTGCCGAGGAGGCAGTGGGGTGGCCAGTGGCATTGTTCCGATCGCCTGAGAAGATGGTCTTATTCATGCCTTCTCCGATGATCGTCAAGTTAGGCTTCCTCACCTCCACGTACTCCTTGTACACTCCCTCCTTCACATAAATCACGTACCGACCGGCGTCTTCCGGCGCCGCCGCCAGCGCCTCCCCCAACGTCGTGTAATTTCCGCTATTGTCCTGCGCCACCACCACATCCGGCTTCGTAATTATATCGTCGCCCATAATTAGTCGACGGTGGTCGGCGGGCGCCCAGTCCGGGAATCCCTGCACCAGCCTCCTGCCGCGGCCGCGGCGAGCGGCGGACCGGGACGCGACCTCGCGGAGCGCGGATGTGACCCGAGAGGACGTGCGATCGAGACTACGTGCGATTCCGCCATGGACACCGACGCCGGCGAGGTCGAGTCCTTCCTTGCAGTGGCTGAGGTAGCCGGCGGCGGCGGTCAGCCAGGAGTGCACGTCGAAGAGGTGATCTCCGGTGGAAGGGGTGGATTTACGGTCTCCGTCGGAAAGGCTCCATCGGAGGGCGTCTTCGGCTAGCCTGAGGAGGCCGAGGCACTCGCCGGAGGCGGTGGAGAGGTGGCGATCGTCATCCGGGACAGAATTTTGAGCGGCCCCAACGAGTGAGGTGAGCCTGTGAAGCTCATCGCGGGCGGAGAAAAGGAGCGAAGTGGTATGACTGGGCCGGCCCGCAACTAACGAGAAGAAGAAGAGAAGACAGAGTAAAAGTTTCATCGGCTTCGCTTAATAATCAATTAATCATCAACCAATAACGATATTTAGCATTTAAATAGATGTATGGCTGACATTTTTATCAAAAAGAAAAATTTTAAATGGATAATTACAATTTGACTCTCTGTAAAAAGAAAAAAAATAATTTTTATTAATAAACTAAAGTTAAAATCTTGCTAAGTGGATAAAATCAAGAAAGAAACAGTCAAACTTCATTAATACTATATAAGTATTATTTTTAAATAAATTTAATTATAAAAAAATAGTTTTATCAATTTGTCATCTCTAATAAGTATTATGAAATATCATTAATAAATTTTGGTTTGAAAAATCAAATATATGAAATTTTTATTATTTAAATAAAATCAGTATAGATCTATTATGAAATTAGTTTTTTTTTTATCAAGAGTGGATTTATAATATAGCATTAGTTGATTTTGAATTTATCATGTTTGATTTGTGCCGATTGATCATAATTCATAGGATGGATCTACTATTGGACTAAGGAGTAGACCCCTTGACGACGAAGAAAGATTTTGGACTACCGATCGTCTATAAGTCGATCATGTTGTTTTATGATGACACCTTTATAGAGTAAGTTATCACATAGTTGAAAGGCGTATCAATCCGACCCTGTGGCAAATTTAAAATCATGAATCGGCTCCCGATAATACATAACTCAAGTCAGAATTATTTGATTTAATCGATTTAATTAACTTTTAAATTTTGTAATCGAATTTTGAATCTAAACTTCATTGACATGTAACATTTAATAAAAAAAAATGGATTAATACGTTATCGATGAAAGCATGCATTAATATATAATAACAATGTTATAATATTTAAATAAATGCATTGCCGACGTATTCACAAAACTTATTAAACATTATTTTAAATATTAAAATGGATTGAATAATTCAAGTGAATTTATTTTTAAAATTCAGTTATTTAAGTTAATTCAGTTGATGAATTAAATTACTGAAGAATTATATTATAAGATCGATTATACCTTATCAAACTCAATTGATCCCGACCTAGCTCACGGATAGCTCGCCCAGTCAACCTGGCGCCACGTTTGGATGGGGTCTAGACCAAGGCCCTCGAAGTCCAAGTGAACCGAGAGGCTCAGGCGAGCAGTCAAGCTGATAGAATCCGGCCTGACCCAACCTACTCGAGGACATCGAGAAGCCGACCCTAACTCGAATACACACGGCGTTGATGGAGGCTCAAGGACGAGCCGACGAAGGTCTGACACGAGGAGTCTCTAAACCGGGGAACCCTCGAACCCCTAACCGCCCAACCTTGGGTCAAGTCGGGCGGATCGATACCGAGCGTCCCCTGACTCAGCCACAAGGGCCGCCCCCCCCCCTCCCGACCCAGGGCTAGGTCGGGTAGGTCAGTTCTAAGCCTCCCCTAGCTTGGCCACTCAACCATGCGACCCGAGAGCGGGCGAATCGAATACATCTCCGCGCCCTCCACCTCGGGGCGTATCCTGATTCACTCGGAGACATTACACACAACCCACCCGGTATCACTCGGGTCAGCCAGTCGGCAATCTATCTCAGGACCGGTCCTTTCTTACGCTATATCCACTACATGACCTCATATGTACAATCATAATACAGGGGTCAGCGCAAGCCTTACTCATTCATGATACACGTCACGAATATCTTGCGGACTCATTCATATGTTTGCTCAACGTCTGAAAGACCCCTTGGTGGCGTTCAATACTTTATCATATTCATTAATGACCACTTCCAGAAAAATGTAGGTATATGTATTGAAGACAAAAGACCAAGTTCTTCAAGTTTTCAAGGAGTTTCATGCATCTGTGTAGCATGAGACTGACAAAAAGTTGAACTGTTTAAGAACTGATAATGGTGGTGAGTACAGAGGCTCATTCGAGTTTTATTGTAAAACTCATGGGATAAGACATGAGAAGGTACCTCCTAAGACACCTCAAATGAATGACATAGCTAAAAGGCTCAACAAATAATTACAGATAAGGTACGAAGTATGTTGTCTCATGCAAAACTTCCCAAGTCATTCTGGGGAGAGATGGTAAAAATTTCTACTAATTTGATTAACTTATCACATTCAAGACCTTTGGAAGGTGAGATACCAAATGAAATTTGGTAAGGGAAGAAAGCTTCCTACAATCATCTAAGAATTTTCTGGTGCAAAGCTTTTGTTCACATTCCAAAAGATGAAAGAGCAAAGTTTGATGCAAAGGCGAAGGAGTGCATATACCTTGGTTCGCTATGAGATGAACTTGGTTTCAGACTATGGGATCATGTTAATAAGAAAATTATTCGAAGCAATTCCAGACGTATGATCTGATGGAATTGCCAAAAGGGAGAAAGGTGTTGTAAAACAAATGAGTGTTTAAGCTCAAGAGTGAAGAGAACAAACCAAACCCTAGGTACAAAGCACAGAAAGGCATTGATTTTGAAGATATTTTCTCACCGGATGTAAAGATGACATCTATTAGAGCAATTCTTTCTCTAGCTATCCGTCTTGACTTGGAGATTGAACAACTTAATGTCAAAATAGCATTACATGGATATTTAGAAGAAGAAATTTATGTGAAGCAATAAGAAGGTTTTGAAAAACCAAGTAAAAAACACTTAGTGTCATCTAAAAAATATATATATGGTTTGAAGCAAGCTCCAAGGCAATGGTATAAAAAATTTAATTTCTTCATGACCCAACGTAATTTCAAGAAGACATCCACAGACCATTGTGTGTTTATGAAAAATTATGAAAATTGTGAGTCATCATTCTTTTATTATATGTTGATGATATTTTGATTGTTATAAAGAACAAAATAAAAATTGCATAGTTCAAGAAGACATTGAGCAAGTTATTTGCCATGAAAGACTAGGTGTTGTAAAGAGATTATTGGAATGAAGGTCTCCATAGATCGTTTCAAAAGAATTTTGTGGATATCTCAAAAAGCTTATATTGAGAAGAATCTCGAGATGTTTAACATGCACAATGCAAAATCTGTGCGAATTCAACTAGTTGGACACTTTAGGCTGAGTAAATCTCCATGTCCAAAGAATGAAGAAGAGAAAGAAGAAATGAACAAGCTATCATCTTTATCTAATGTTCGTAGCCTTATGTATGCAATGATTTGTACAGGAGCAGATATTTCTTATATTGTAGGATTTGTGAACAGATTGAAACCCAGGAAAAGAGCATTAGTTGTGAAATGGATACTTATAAGATATCTAAGAGGATCTGTCAAAAGATGTTTATGTTTTGACAATGGAAATCTAATGCTAACTGGGTACTCTGATGTAGATATGGTTAGTGCAATCAACCACCAAGGATTAAATGTTTTTTTTGATAATATGTTCAATGGACTATAGTCAGGTTAAGGTTGACTAGATGACTAACATGAGTGAGAAATCTTAGAGAAGTGAACTCTAAACAAAGGAAAAAACTCTAGGGGAGTGAACCTTAAGTGATGAGAAGTCTAGGAGTGAACTTCAAGCGAAGAGAAAATCTTAGGAGAGTTAACCGTGACGAGAAGTCTTAGAGAAGTAAACTCCAAACAAAAAGAAAATCCTAAGAGAGTGAACCTTAGGTGATGAGAAGTCTTAGTATGCCTAAGTATAAGGTTTGCATTACTGTTATTGTACTTGTTGAGGTAAGTTCCTAAAAGGAGTAAGTGAGATCGTGTCCCAGTATGGGACAAAACCTTAGGCGATGATTCGACCAAAAAAATAAATAGAGATTTCTATGTTGAGATCAAGACAAACCTATCTGTCTATCCATTCATGCATTTTTTATATCTAGTTTAACTCTGTTTTGTAGGGTAAATTATATACATTTGTGGTAACACTGTTTTGAAGGAAATATTGTTCCGTCGACATAACCACTTTATCTGTCGATGGAACCAAGTAAACTAAAAATAGCAAGTGGCAAGAAAGAAACTTGGTTCCGTCAACTGATAAATGTATTCAGTCGATGGAATCCATTCATTCTATGATAGGACAGGCTGCTTAGAAGAATAATAGAAAATGGGGGTTCCGTCGACTGATAGGTCTTGTCAGTCGATGAATCCTCTGAATTTGATATGGTAGCCAGCTCAGCCTAGAGTTTAGAAGGAAAGACATGGATCTGCCGACTGAAAGGTGTTTTTTAGTCGAAGGAACATTTAATGTTCGACACGGCAGATAGCTCAATAGATCGGGGGAAGCTCTTGTTCCGTCAACCGAAAGCCTTGTTCAATCGACGGAAAAATGAGATTTCAGACCACGAACTTGGACGTGTTGCGGAGCAGATTCACTCAGGTTCTGTCGACTGATCAACAGGATCAATCTACAGAACGACAATTTCTAGAACAGTGAATTTGGGTTCAACTATAAATACAGATTCAAGAAATGAGTATTAATCTATTCTGTTCGGCTCAAAATCTGCTCTCCATCATGCTCTCTGTGCCAAGATCTTCTTTAAGTAAGCCTTCGCGCCAAGAGCTACTCTGACAATAAGCTTTTATTTCTATTACACACTTGTCGATATATTTTATTTTTGTGCTTGGTTTTGCATTCAAAAGGGAATAATAGATTTATTACTATATCCCTTCATTTGTATTCGATATTCTTCTTGAGAGTTCTCAGAGGAGATATTTAGTAGATTGCCTAACGGATAAGCACGATCCAAGTGATCGTAGTCTTGGCAATGTAAACTTCAAAACATTATCAACCACTAAAGTTGAATATATATATTGCTACCGTAAAGGCATGAAAAGAGAGATTCTATGGATGAATAATTTTTTAAGTGAATTCAGGCATAATCAAGATGATTATGTGGTGAATTGTGGCAATCAAAGTACCATCCATCTAGCCAAAAAGCCCATGTTTCATTCACGTTGAAAACATATTATCATCAGCAATTTACCAAAAGGCGTACCTAAGAATTGGTATTTACCAAAAGGTGTACCATGGTTTCATTTTCACCAAAGGGCACACTCATTTTAGTAAACTTCCTCTTATACCCCTCCTGCAATGTACTGCCTTTCTCTTTCTCTCTCAGTAATAAATTCCGAGACGTCTGCACATGCAACGTGACTTAATTACTGACTTTTATTTTAAAATAATATATTATGGAATTGGCAGCTCGGGGCTAAATTAAAAAACGTAAGGTAAAAATTGAAAAAATATTTCACTTAAAAAATTTCTCATCGAACGTGATTTAAAAATATAAATAAATGATTTTTATATTTGATTAATAGAAATTAATATATTAAATAATATTTAATAAATATATTAATGTATAAAAAAAATTTGAAAAAATTGACCGTGGGCCTGAAATCTATTGATTTCAGGCCAACGCTGGGCCTGAAATATTTTTATTTCAAGCCCACGCTGGGTCTGAAATATTTTTGGCGAATGTCACAGCTCATTATTTGTTTGGCGAATGTCACAGCTCATGTTGTTATCTTTTATTCAAGTATCATCCAACTTCAAATAAAAAACACAGCAAAAAACAAAAACAAAAGACTAATCAATGGAAACTTTTCGCAACCAGACACTGAAGCATCAAAAGAACACGACAGAACTCCACAAAGCAATAATGTGGAGTTGTGACATCCTCGAGTTGCTTACTGAATGCTAAGAAGGAAGGTCTTTGGAAGGGATCGAGAGGAAAGTGCCAATGGGCCACGTTTAGGTCTGAAGCAGAAACAACCATTTACTTGGTCGTCAGGGATCATACCACCTCCTCTGCTTGTGTTCAGTGCTTCTAAAAGCCGCAGAACGTCATCCATATCAGGCCTGCAGAATTATTTGTTTGGCGAATGTCACAGCTCATGTTGTTATCCAGCCACGCTGGGCCTGAAATATTTTTATTTCAGGCCCACGTTGGATCTAAAATCTTTTGATTCAGGCCCGACGTGGACTCAAATTTTTTTTCTATTTTAAAAATATATTAATATATAAAAAAACCTATTAAAACTCTTAATTTCAGATTCAAACGCAGGACCTGAAGTCATCCCAGGAGAGTCTGAAGTCAAATAACTTTAGATCCTATAAATAATTAATTTAATAAATAATAATTAAATATAAAAAATATTTTTTAAATTAAAAAATTTTCAGTGCCCTTGACCTGAAGTCATCCGACTTCAGGCCCTCCATCATTAAATATAAAAATATATTAAAAAAATTTATAAAAATGTATAATATATAATTACATATTATTTATAATTTTTATAAAAAGGTATAATATATAATTACATAATAATAAAATGTTATTATAAAGAAATCCAGATATGGGAGGTCCATCAGTGGGTTTTGGTCAAAACCCACTGATATTTCTAAACTACTCCTATTTCATTGATGATATCTAATATATAGATGTTTGGACACCTAAAACATCATCTCCTACCTCTACCCTCTCTATTCATATGGAGTTTTCAAAAATCCAGATATGATAGGTCCATCAGTGAGTTTTGGTCAAAACCCACTTATATTTCTAAACTACTCCTATTGCATTGGTGATATAGAGTGTATAGATGTTTGGACACCTTAAACATTTTCTCCTAGGTCAACCCTGTCTATTAATATAGGATTTTCAGAAATCCAGATATGGGAGGTCCATTAGTCAGTTTTGGTCAAAACTCACTAATATTTCTAAACTACTCCTATTTCATTGGTGATTTCTAATATATAGATGTTTGAACACCTAAAACATCATCTCCTACCTCTACCCTCTCTATTCATATGGAGTTTTCAGAAATCCAGATATGATAGGTCTATCAGTGAGTTTTGGTCAAAACCCACTGATATTTCTAAACTACTCCTATTGCATTGGTGATGTAGAGTGTATAGATGTTTGGACACCTAAAACATTTTCTCCTAGGTCAACCCTGTCTATTGATATAGGATTTTCAGAAATCCAAATATGGGAGGTCCATGAGTGGGTTTTGGTTAAAACCCACTGATATGGCTAAATTACTCTTATTGCATTAGTGATATCTAATATATAGATGGTTGGACACCTAAAACATCATCTCCTACCTCTAACCTCTCTATTCATATGAAGTTTTTAGAAATCTAGATATGAGAGGTCCATTAGTGGGTTTTGGTCAAAACCCACTGATATGGCTAAACTATCAGTGGGTTTTGACCAAAACCCACTGATAGACCTCCCATATCTGGATTTCTAAAAACCCTATATCAATAGACAAGGTTGACCTAGGAGAAGATGTTTTAGGTGTCCAAACATCTATATATTAGATATCACCAATGAAATAGGAGTAATTTAGAAATATCAGTGGGTTTTGACCAAAACTCATTGATGGACCTATCATATCTGGATTTCTGAAAACTCCATATGAATAAAGAGGGTAGAGGTAGGAGATGATGTTTTAGGTGTCCAAACATCTATATATTAAATATCACCAATGAAATAGGAGTAGTTTAGAAATATCAGTGGGTTTTGACCAAAACCCACTGATGGACCTCCCATATCTGGATTTCTGAAAACTCCATATGAATAGAGAGGGTAGAGGTAGGAGATGATGTTTTAGGTGTCCAACCATCTATATATTAGATATCACCAATGCAATAGGAGTAATTTAGCCATATAAGTGGGTTTTGACCAAAACCCGCTGATGGACCTCCCATATTTGGATTTCTGAAAATCCTATATCAATAGACAGGGTTGACCAAGGAGAAAATGTTTAAGGTGTCCAAACATCTATTCGCTCTATATCACCAATGCAATAGGAGTAGTTTAGAAATATCAGTGGGTTTTGACCAAAACTCACTGATAGACCTATCATATTTGGATTTCTGAAAACTCCATATGAATATAGAGGGTAGAGGTAGGAGATGATGTTTTAGGTGTCCAAACATCTATATATTAGATATCACCAATGAAATAGGAGTAGTTTAGAAATATCAGTGGGTTTTAATCAAAACTCACTGATGGACCTCCCATATCTGGATTTCTTTATAATAACATTTTATTATTATGTAATTATATATTATACCTTTTTATAAAAATT
>JAGFNQ010001138.1:422789-442863 GCA_024364735.1 Boesenbergia rotunda
GACTCAGATTTGTTGTTTCTCAGTTGTTAATCTTTGCTCTAGTATAGATAGATAGTGTGTGTGGTTGAATTAGCATCTAATTGTAGTTCTTTGCAAGCCTATTCTTGCGTATCAGTTTTCCCTTGTGGTGATAGTTAAATTCTGCAAAAATTTCAGATTCGTAGGTGTAGTTGTTTGAATTGTGTCAGCTGTAGTTTTTCAGTCCAGTTAGTTAAGACTCTTGTAGTGAGTAGTTATACTTCATCTCAGATGTTTCCTGCTTGAATTCTGCGCATAAACTCCATTGAGGTGTGCCATTTCATGTCTGAAATTCTAAATCTGTTTTCTGCAATATCAGTCGAAAAGTTTCTGGATTCTTGCCAAGTGAACATTAGTTTCTTTCAGTTTAGTTTGCTGGTATATCAATCAGTGAAATCAATTCAAGTTGGTTGTGTTTTGCGCCCAAGTCTCATGCTGAATTCTGATCATAAATTCTGAATTTCTATGTTTCTCATCTCTGAATTTGCTTTACTTCTCAAGCCCTGATTTATCTTTCAATTCCCTTACTGAATCTTGTTCAGATCTTTCTTAATACCTTGTTTCCCAATTGAACCAACCAGCTTGAGAAGTGGAGCAGCCGAAACATTCTGATTTTATAAGTTGGTGGTAGTTTTTGGCACAAAAAGTGCTCCTTGCGTGCCAAATTATTTGCAGTCTTTTTGCAATCTGAATTCACCTGGGTTTTGTGGCATATGTGGGTGTTCGAAATCAATAAGCTTGTACTTACTCAAATCTGAAATTTCTTCACCAAGTGGTTGGCTTCCAAGAGCACTTTAGATAGTTAAGACCCATTGCTTGGTTGAGTTCTACATGTTGCATGCTAATAATTGTGTTAAGTTTGATTAATTCCGAAACTTCATCATTGCCATTACTTCATTGCTTGGAGTTTCTTTTGGTTGGTTGTAAACAGAAAACGTTTTCCATAAAAAAATGTTTGTAAGTGCTTGTTTAGGTTTCACTAGCTGAGCTTTGTAGTACCATTTTTCTTGCTTAAGTTTATTTAATCAAGGTTTCTATTTTTCCCATTGCAATTTCATTTTCAATTTCAAACCAAATCCAATTACTTGTTAGAAACCCGAAAACACAAAAACGACACATAAACACGAGTTTGAATCAAACACGACAACTATCCCCGTGAAAAATACGACCTGTGGCCCCTATATTACATTTCCATAATTTTGCTTGTAAAAGGGTTTTCAGTTATTCATTCATATCTAAATTTGAGACCCACATTCGTGACAGTCCATTTGGGTCCGTCAGGGGTCGGTGCGTCCCGCTGTTCACGTTGAGTGCTATTTCAGGGTTCAGCATGCGGAGCATCAGTCTGACTCGCTCCTTCTCTGTGCTGACTAGCTCTGGGCAGAGGCGAGCTAGTCTGTTGAACTTCGCGACTGCTTCTCCCACTGGTAGGTTACCTTGTCTGAACTCCATGAAGTCCTCGTACTGCTTGTTGGTAACCCGCATGTGGAAGAACTCCTCATAGAACTCTTGCTCGAAATCTGTCCAGCTCATCTGGTTGACTATCCTCTTACTCTTGACCCGCTCCCACCACATACGAGCATCTCCAGTTAGGCAGAAGGAGGCACATTTGACCTTCTCGACTTCTGGCCAGTCAAGAAGCTCCATTGTGCTCTCTAAAGTCTTGAACCAAGCCTGGGCATCCCAGGGCTCAGTCGTGCCTGAGAAGCTTTCAGGTTTCAGCCTCTGCCACTGGACGAGGTATGCTTCTTGTCTTCGGTTCACGGCAGGGGTCTCCTGTGTGACTGGTGGAACTTCAGCCACCACTGGAGTTTCCACTCCTGCTGTGGGTGGTGTAGGGGGCACTGGGTGCTGATTTGCCATCAGTGTGGCGATGGTCTTCTGTTGCTCTGAAATCTGAGCTTGCATTTGAGCAATGACTGCCATCAGGTTTGGCTGTTCTGTGCCAGGCTCATTGTTATCTTGAACTGGAGTTCTGTTCCTTGCATTAGGAGCTCGGCCTCTTCTTGCCATCTAATAATGCATAAGGGAACAAGAAATCACTACTACATCTCTAGGTATAAACTTGTCTTCTTACTTAGTAACCTAATATCCATTCTAGGGATTAAACATGATTCTGTGATACTAAGGTATTAAACATGCTTCCTTATTCTATGCACATATGAGTAAGTACTTAAGCATTTCTCTATACTGCAATTAAATAAAGGAGCAATAGAAAAACTGAAATTAAACTTTCTTACTTGAAGACGGCAAGGTTGATGCTGAT
Organism: Boesenbergia rotunda; assembly: GCA_024364735.1. Classification (NCBI taxonomy): domain Eukaryota; kingdom Viridiplantae; phylum Streptophyta; class Magnoliopsida; order Zingiberales; family Zingiberaceae; genus Boesenbergia; species Boesenbergia rotunda. The sequence goes on from JAGFNQ010001138.1 coordinate 425,074, forward strand.
GTGTGTGTGATGCTGGAGAATGGGAACTGCTCTGATACCAACTGTAGTGACCCGCCTTCTCTACCTTAGACGGACCGTTACTTGTCTACTTCTTGACTCTAATGCACGACTAAAAATGCGGAACTTTCTTTTTTTTGTATTTAAATCTATCTAAGAATGATATTCTAACTTTAATAGTCATGCATGATACAATGGCACACTTCCTTTCTCTAAAATTCGTAAAGAAAATACTTATTGGAACTTGCCCTGCCCAGTCGACCTAGCTGCCCCAGTCGACCTGGCCAGGTCGACCTGGCAGCTCCAGTCGACCTGGCAGAAGGGTCGTCTTGCTTCCGGGGCTACTGTCCAGTCGACCTAGCGTGCCCAGGTCGACTGGCACGCCTGGGGGGTGAGTCCCCAACACCATTACAAGCAATTCTAACCATTTAAACTCATCACACAAGGTTCTATAACATTACTAAAGCATTATGGAATATGAATGCAACTTTTCTAAGCATATTTAAAGCAATAAAAACTTAATTCGAAAGGAGACTAACAACATCTTGGCACATGCATCAAATAGCTCCATCAAAGTATCGATATTCAAAACTACTCACGCTTATACTCATCCAATGCAATTATAAGGATATATATACTAAATAGAATGACATGGAATCTTTACTCGTGGTTTTAAGACATGCAAAATATCTAAAACGCAAATACTTGGATAAATTCTATGTGATCTAACTTAAATTAAGAATCTGTAACAAATGCACTTTAAGTCTTTTATTCATCTTGTCCCAAGGACCTCTCCAAGGTCAGCCACCACACACACGTCACTCAGCACCGCCTCGTCGTCTTCCTTCAGAATTGCTTGCCTTTACCTTCACCTGCAGCAAGAGGAAATGCAACTAATAAGCATAAGGCTTAGCAAGTACTATCTAGCTCACAAAATCCCGAAATGTGCAAGCATGCTTTTTAAACAATGTGAAATCACATGAGATACTTTTATGCTTAAAAGAAACACTAAAACATGTATAACTCAAAACATGCATACTCAAGCATTAATAAGTCTTAACTCACTTTTTCTTGGCTTAACTTGAAACTTTAGCAATTCTTTAACTTTAAATCTTTCTTTAACTTTTAGAAAACTTCCTTAAACTTTAGAAAAACTTTGCTAAAGCATATACTTGAAAATAATAACTCACTTGGATCCACTTAAGATGTAAGTACCATCTTATGCGCGTTCCCTAAAAGGTTGGGGTAGCGAGCCACCAATCCTAATAGAGCAGACCTTGGTCTACCAGGGCCAAGACCTTGGAATTGGACACCTGGATTTCTTTAACGACGCCCTTGGACGTCGGGTACTGGCCTTAGAAAATAAAATACTTACTTTTTTCTTATCTTGAATGCCTTGGCATTTTAACGAGCACCTTGTGTGCCCAAATCCCTAAGTCTTGACTTTTGGGGATTTCTTAAGGCCTTGGCCTTTTCTTTTCCTTATCTTTATCTTCTCTTTTCTCTTCTCATAACTTTTCTTAGACCCTAACCTCATATAGGGTACTTAATTAAACTTATACAAGCATGGATTAAACTAGGGTTACATGCAAAATCATAAACTAAAGGAAAATTACCTTTTTTTTCTAACGGGAAAAACTTGCGGAAAACCGCCTCTTACTGCAGGTGAGCAGTACTTACCTTGATTTCTTTGGACTTACAACCAAAATTGACGTCTAGGGCTCGGGAGAAACTTGAGATCTCGATGAACCGTTCGCGCCTACGCGTTCCTCTCGTCGAGACGAACGAAACGCTCCGCACTCCTTGATTCTTCCTTGGCCGACGCCCCCTTAGAAGAGGAGAGGGGGTCTTGGTGTCGGCGTGCGCACAAGAGAGGGGAAGAGGGCCGGCGTGCGTGCGGCTTGGGCGAGGAAGAGGGCTTTAGTTGAGAGAAATAACATTTCTCTCTTTAATTATCTATTTATACTTAGGGTATTTAAGTCCAACTTATAACTTAACTTAATATCTCTCTATTTTCTTTCAGCACACCCCTGCTGGGGCTCCTGGTTAACCCGACCAACTTAAGTCGTTGGTCCCATGGGAGGTCTCGGGTTCAAAACTCGTCCAGGCAACTTTTTGCCGAAAACTCTATTTCTTTTAATAAAAATACTAAACGGACTCGAAAAATTCCATAAAAATATTCTAACAATTCCTAAAAATATCTAGAATATTTCTAAAACATTTTTAAATAGTTCTAAGGACTTTAAGAACTTCAATATGGAAATTTCGGGGCGTTACATGTTGATCCAATAAGGCTATGGCCAAAGAAGGCCTCTGTGCCTTGCCAAAACCTGGAAGCCGATTATCGAAACTCACTTTTAAATTACTATTTGATAAACACAAATCTAACACAAGTTTCAATTAAATCATAAAGTTAACTTAAAATCAAAGATAAAAAACTATACATCTCATAAAACAGATAAGGAAACCTGTTTTATCACTTTGAATTGGGTGAGATGTCTATGACCTAATAACATAGTCCAATCCAACCAACCAAATTAATTCTACTCTTAATATACATTTAATTAATATTTTTCAAATTTAAAATTTCAATTAATATTTTTCAAATTTAAAATTTCACTTAATATTTTTCAAATTTAAAATTTCACTTGATATTGTTCAAAATTTAATTTCACTTAATACATTCAAAATTAAATTCACTTAATAGTATCAAACGTTAATCAAAACTCAATTTTTCAAATTAATTTAAACTCATATTTTTTAAAAAAAATAAAAAACCTGTCTGACGAAAGGTACCCATAAGATCAACATGCTTGATAACCTTAGATATGGGTAAGACAGATTAGGCAGTGAAATTCAATCAATCTATTCTTACTTCTACATAAATGGATCCAAATCAAAAATACTTTATATGTAGGAACATAAAAATTTAGACCAGTGGATGTTGGATAGTGGATGCTCCAAGCACATGACTGAGGATAAATTAAAGTTCACCAAAATTAAGTTCAAAGACCTAGGCTCAGTGACATTTGACAACAATGTCACACTTAAAGTAATTGGGTCAGGTAATATTAAACTAAACTCTAATTTCATTATAAAAAAGGTGTTGCTAGTTGAAAACTTTAAATTTAACTTACTTAGCATTAGCCAACTGTGTGATACTGGTTATGTAGTTACCTTCACCAATTCTGACTGCCTGATTAGGAATCTACAAGATCCAGAAATTACACTTAAGGGTAATAGAAAGAACAATGTATATACCATTAATCTACCCGTAACACCTAAATGTTTTCTAACTCAATTAGAAGAAACCAATTTATGGCATAGAAGACTAGTTCACACCCATACAAAGTTAATTTCAAAACTAAGTCAACTTGGACTAGTTAAAGGGATACCAAAAATTAAAAACTTTGAAAATGCCATCTGTAATCCATGTCAACAAGGTAAACAAACCAAGTCAACCCACAAATCAACCCAGTCAGACTTAACTCAAGTCACACTTGAGCTCCTGCAGCTAGACCTATTTGATTCACATGGAGCCAAGTCGCTAAGCGAAAATCGATACTACTTAGTAGTTATTGATGATTACTCTAGGTTTACCTGTGTTAGATTCTTAAAAACCAAGGATGAAACCTTTGACTCTTCAATAATTTGTGTAAAATGTTAGAAAATCAAAATGACACAAAAATTAAAAGACTTAGGAGTGACCACGGGGGAGAATTTGAAAATCTGAGATTTGAGGAATTCTATAAAATTAATGGGTACATTCATGAATTTTCATACCCTAGAACTCCCCAACAAAATAGGATAGTTGAGAGAAAAAACAGAACCCTTCAGAAAGCCGCTAGAACCATGCTCAACAATACAACTTAACCAATCAATTTGGGTAGAAGCGATAAGCACAGCCTGTTATATTCAAAATAGGGTCTCAATAAATAGAAGACACAACAAGACCCCTTATGAAATTTATTATCACAGAATACCAAATTTACATTATCTAAGGGGTTTTGGGTGTAAAGTACACATTTTGAATACTAAGGACTACCTAGGCAAATTTCAATCAAAATCAACCCCAGGAACGTTTATAGGATACTCAACAACAAGTAGGGCATATAGGGTCTATAATAAATAAACCATTAAAATTGAAGAAACCACAAACTTAATATTCGATGAAGAAAGTGTAACTAAATCTACTATTAACCTAAACAACCCACCAAGCCCAAATACTTCAAATCATGATCAAGAAGAAATTGAACCATTAATTGAACTATCAATTGAACCAACAACTGAGTCATCAACTGAACCAATAGCTGAACCAACTCAAGTAGTTGAACCGATCCCTGAACCAAACCTACCAGCCGGACCTGAGGCTGAACCTAGTTCTAGGAGAACTAAGAAACCTAGACTGAATCATCCATCTGACCAAATCTTGGGTGATCCAACCTTAGGGGTCAAAACAAGGTCTTCCTACAGAAATTTTAGTCAAATTGCACTAATCTCAAAAATAGAACCTAAGACTATAGAAGAAGCCCTACCTGACCCAGATTAGATCATTGCTATGCAAGAAGAACTAGCCCAATTTAAGAGAAACCAAGTCTGGGACTTAGTACCTAAACCAGAAGGTAAGTTAGTAATAGACACTAAGTGGGTATTTAGAAACAAGCTAAATGATCAAGGTGAGATTGTGAGAAACAAAGTCCGTTTAGTAGCTAAAGGGTTTAGTCAAGTTGAAGGGTTGGATTATGATGAAACTTATACCCCCGTAGCTAGACTTGAATCAATCAGGATGTTACTAGCTTTTGCAGCCCATAGATGCTTTAAACTATACCAAATGGATGTCAAGTCTGTCTTTCTTAATGGATTCATAAAAGAGGAAGTATATGTAGGGCAACCCCCAGGATTTGAGGACTTAGGCAACCCTAAGCATGTGTTCAAACTTAGGAAAGCCCTTTATGGGTTGAAATAAGCACCTAGGGCCTGGTACGAAAGACTATCAACCTACTTGATTTCTAAGGGATTTAACCAATGCCAAATTGACTCAACCTTGTTTGTTAAAACCTTAGAAAAAGACATTTTTATAGCCCAAATCTATGTAGATAACATAATTTTTGGGTCAACTAATTCAAATTTTTTGAAAGATTTTGTTAAGATTATGGAAAGCGAGTTTGAAATGAGCCTAGTAGGTGAACTAGCCTTTTTCCTAGGTCTCCAAATAAAATAAACCAGGGATGGTAACTACGTTCATTTGGCCAAATATGCGAAAGAGTTAATCAAAAAATTCAAAATGGAAAACTCTAAGGAATTAGGTACTCCCATGGCCACAAATGCCAAAATAGACAATGACCCTGACGGTAAGTCAGTTGATTTAAAACTATATAAAAGTATGATAGGTAGTTTAATATACATAACTGCTAGTAGACCCGATATCCTATTTGCAGTAGGAATGTGCACGAGATACCAAACCTATGCTAAGGAGTCTCACCTAGCTGCTATAAAAAGAATCCTTAGGTATATAAAGGGTACCCTAAATGTAGGTATTTGGTATCCTAGAACCTCCAACTTTGAATTATTAGGATACTCTGACTCAGACTATGTCAGATGTAAACTAGATAGAAAAAGTACAAGTGGGAGTTATCAATTATTAGGATATAATCTAGTTAGCTGGTGCAGCAGAAAGCACTGTGTAGCCTTATCCACAACTGACCCTTATCCACAATTGAAGCAGAGTATGTTGCCCTAGGAGAGTGTGTAGCATAACTTTTATGGATGATGCACACCCTTAAAGATTTCAAGCTACACTATGCCCAAACTAAAGTATTCATTGACAACATAAGCTCGATCAATCTTACTTAAAACCCTATTCATCACTCCCGAACCAAACACATTGAAGTAAAACATCATTTTGTTAGTGATCACGTAGCCAGGGCGAAATAGTACTTACACATGTGGACTCAAAATCTAATCTAGCCGACATCTTTACCAAACCCCTACCTGAGTCTGAATTTAGCTTACTAAGAAGGCAGTTAGGGTTGTGCTTAGTAGAATAGGACTGTTATTATTTATGTTTTCAAAATGCTTATCCAAAATTAGTATTTCATATCTTTCGAAAAAAAATCATTTTTCTTATTAAGTTTTGAATTTTAAAATTCTTTGTTCGACTTAGATTTTTCAAAAAATTATCCCCTTTAAAACTAGGGTTTTTATACGCAATGGACTTAGCCTAGTATTTAACCCTAGAACTGCATACTCCTATAGATTTAGAAGCCAGCATCTCACAAGTACATTAGAAAACCTTGATTAATAACCTAGACTGAGTTGAGATGCTTAGGTCTATGCCTTAACTCAAGATGCTTAAGTAGTGCATCAAGAGCAGTTGGGGCGATAAATACATTTAAACAGCAATCAAGCTAAGTGTTCAAGCTTAGAAAATCTAACTTGATCAAATCACTTAACATGACTAATCCTAGTGAAAGCTGTTGTTATATAACAGTTACTAAGTAGCTAATTGGGTTAGACAGAGCCCGAACGAGTTCAATTTAGTTTGTTTGGTCGGTTTTGGCGTGGACTCACTAGAATTGGTTCAATATGTGTTTAAAATTTAATTCTGCAAAATGAACTGGCTCTGATACACTATTTTTCGTCAAGCATATTTTTTTGATATATGGCAAAGGGGGAGAGTAAGAAAAAAAATGTAAAGTTAAACAAAAAAAAAGTAAAGTTAAACTTTTTTAAGTGCAAAATATTTTTTAAGTGTAAAATATTTTTTAAGTGCAAGTGTAAAATCTTTTTAAGTATAAATTTTTTTTTTAAGTGCAAAATATTTTTTTAAGTGCAAAATATTTTTTTAAGTGCAAATTTTTTTTAAGTGCAAAATTTTTTAAGTGCAAAATCTTTTTAAGTGTAAAATTTTTTTTAAGTGCAAAATTTTTTAAGTGCAAAATCTTATTAAGTGCAAAATATTTTGTAAGTGCAAATTTTTTTTTAAAAATGTGTTTGAGTATAAAATGTGCAAATCTTTTAAGTGCAAAAATTTTGTGGTTACAAGTACGAAAAGTTAAAATTCCCTTTAAAGAAAAATTTATTAAAATCTATCCAAAAGGTGTCTTAACTTTTTCAACTTCAAAAGTATTGCAAAAGTAACTTTGTCAAAGTTTGTTTGTATTATTCTTAAAAATGACTTTAACTTTTTCCTCAAAAAGGGTATACTTAATCAAAAAGTCTTTTTGAAAAAACTGTATGTTTTTGAAAGCTTCAGGGGGAGCTTAATACATGCTTTTTAACAAAAATATATTTTTAAGGGGAAAGAGAGAAAATATGTCTGCTTTGAATAACTGCTTTACTTTTCTGCTTTAACTTAACTTTTGAACTAGGTTGCTATAAATCAAAAAAGAGGAAATTGTTGGTGCCGGAAGCACCAAATCAAACCTAGGTTTTGATAATAGCAAAGGGTTCATAAGTTAAGATTAAATTATTATCTAATGGATCTGTTAAGTGTGCAGGAAAAGTCCTAGGTAAACTAGGCACTAAGTCCTACCACCGAAGACCTGACCTAGGGTTGGGCAATAAGTCTTGGTCGTGGACTGGGCACCGAAGACCTGACCGAGGGTTGGGCAATAAGTCCTGGTCGTGGACTGGGCACCGAAGACTTGACCGAGGGTTAGGCAATAAGACCTGGTCGTGGACTGGGCACCGAAGTCCTATCCAGTAGATCGGGCAAAAGTCCAACCGGAGGATCCGGTTGACAAAAGATAACTTCTTCTGAGAGGAGTATGTGAGGACGCGTTCCCCGGAATAGGGAACATTAGGCGTCGGTTTGACCTAGGGTTTCATTTCGGAAGCCCAAAGTCAGAAACAAGACAGCGCAGGCTATTATTTGTACTTAATTTATCTATTTCTATTTTTCTGAAACTAATCCTGGTTGCAGGAACAAAGGAAGGAGTTTTCTGCATCCTAGGCGCCGGAGAGGACTCAGACGCCCGAGAATACCGGTGCCTGTATTAATACAGGCGCCCCAGATGGGTCATTCTAGAGTCTGCGAAGCTGAGCCTCCACGTCAGTATGGGAGGCGCCCGTGATCAGTCAAGCGCCCCAAACGTCCCAAGCGCCCTAGATAAAGGGATAGGCATTGACCGAGTCTGCGGATGAGGACGCGCGCACATAGGCAACGTGGCAAGCGCCCTACAGCAATAGGGGCGCCCTGGGCGTCTGTATAAAAAGGGGTTCACCCTTTGCTTCCAGGCAACAATTCTTCCTGTTGATGCAGTCTGGCCCTGATTGTTGTTTTGGTGTTGACATCGATTTCAGTTTAGGTTGATTATGATTATGATGATTATGATTGAGTCCTGGTCGGGGATCAGGCATGGTATGGAAAATCCTAGTCTAGAGGGCTAGGTGTATGAAAAGTCCTAATTCGGAAGAGGTGGGTGAAAAGTCCTAGCTTGGAGGGCTAGGTGAAAAGTCCTAGCTTGGAGGGCTAGGTGAAAAGTCCTAACTTGGAGGGTTAGGTGCAAATTCCCATCTTGGAGGACTAGGTGAAAAAGTCCTGGCTTGAAGGGTCAGGTGCCTAGCTTAGAGGGCTAGGATGGATGATGTTCTAACTCGGAAGGGTTGGGTGAAAAGTCCTAGCTTAGAGGGCTAGGTGAAAAGTCCTAGCTTGGAGGGCTAGGTGAAAAATCCTAACTTGGAGGGTTAGGTGCAAATTCCCAACTTGGAGAGTTAGATGGAAAAATCCTTAGCTTGGAGGGCTAAGGTGAATGAAACCCTAGCTTGGAGGGCTAGGTTTGAGTCCCTGGATCGGTCTGGTAACCAATCAGGGACATTGGCACGCTGCTCCTTGGTGGATCGGTCTGGTGACCGATCCAGCGATGTCTGATCGGACTGGTGACCGATCAGGGAGCGCACAGTGAGATTGGGAACCTACTGTGTGGCTCCTGATCGGTCCGGTGACCGATCAGGGAGCAGGCTGCTTCCTCACTGCCTTGCTCCTGATCGGTCTGGTGACCGATCAGGGAGCGGGAAGTGAGTGAGTTCCCTTGTTGATCAAGTCCTGAACGGTCCGGTGACCGATCAGGGACTTAGGATCTGATTAAAAAATCACTGTTCATCTGTCCTGATCGGTCAGGCTTCACTCTGATCGGTCTAGTGACCGATCAGGCTTCACTCTGATCGGTCGGGTGACCGATCAGGCATGTATAGCCGCGAGAGCTGGGAATCCCAGCGAAGCAGTGGATCGGTCTGGTGACCGACCCACAAGCCCTGGATCGATCCGGTGACCGATCACTTTAATTCAAATTGCACTGTCAGACGCGGTCAGAGCGTCTGATCGTATCCGATTCGCTGCTGTTTGCTTCTGATATTTGATTTACTGTGTGATTTGCTACTCTAACAGTCTGATTAAGCTGTAGGTGACAGGGGAGGATTCAAACACTCAAGGAGAGGTCAATGGAGGCTTTCCTTGGAGCAGGTTTGTCCGATTCTCCATTTCAGGTTGCAACGGCCGAGCTGCAGACTGGAGCCGAGACTGGGGCTTGGCTGAGGGGATCTCAGGAAGACCAGAGAGGGCTCAGTGGTAGCTGGCGTTGGCAGTATGGTAGCTGGAGGCTACGGAGGATGTTGTCACCTGGTGCTGTGTGGGGAATTAAAAGGGCGGAAGTTGGCTTCGTGGAAGCAGAGTTCGAAAACTTGTGTTCTTGCCGCGCCTTGTGTTCTCCACAACTTGCTTGCTGTGTTCTTGAAGTTTTCATCAATTTGAGCAAGTGATCGAGAAGCAATCATCCATTACTTGAGCGCTTGAAGGTGAGAACAAGGAGCTTAGAGTCCGACAGTGGGAAGACGCGAAGAGGGGTTCTTGCGCGAGATCGCCACTGGGTGGAGCTCAGGGAAGCTTGCTGTGTTCTTGTCCTTGCTAAGTGTTTGAGTAAGATTCTTCTTGTTGTTTCTTTGTGCTTAAACTTTACCTGTGATTGAAACGCTGTGTAGAGGTTTCTCCACCGAGAAGGAGGTTGCGTTATATTCGGTGAAAGCCAGGGCTTGATCTGCCGACGATCAAGGGATCGCCCACCTTAAGGGCACGCCAAGGAGTAGGGGCAAGTTATCCCCGAACCTTGTAAACCCTCTTGTTAGCGATCTTGATAGTTGTTCTGTTTGCTTTCATTTCTGTTTTCGTTTACTGCACTGCTTCATTTTATTTTGCATCTTCCGCTGTGCTACTGATAAGTTGAGTGCAGAAAACTTGTTAAGTGCCAAGAAAAAGTGATTGGCTATATTCACCCCCCCCCCTCTCTAGCCATCCCGTTTCCAACAAGTGGTATCAGAGCTTGGGGCTCTGTTTACGGCTTAACATCCAAGAGTTATCAACAAGATGGCATTGAGAGAAGGCTTCTCCACCACCCGACATCTATTCTTTGATGGCTCCGATTTCCAGTATTGGAGATCAAAGATGGAATATTATTTGAAGATGGATATCCATACTTGATTCGCGGTGAAGGAGGGATTCACCCCTCCTAAGGATGATGAAGGCAAAGAACTCGAATCGTGAAGGTGGACTGCTGAACAAACTCGGAAGAGTTAAGCCGACGCAAAGGCGGTTGTCACTCTACAATGTAGCATGAACAAAGATCAACTCATCAAAGTTGGTCCTTTCACAAGTGCAAAGGACTTGTGGAACAAACTCATTGAGCTTCATGAGGGCACCCGGGATTCAAGAATTGCCAAGAGGGATTTGTTCCTCAATAAACTCCAAAATCTCTCCATGAAGGAGAATGAGTCGGTAAGTGAGCTCCATAGCCGGTTCAAGGAAGTCCTCAATGGGCTTCATTCAATTGATGAAAAGGTCGAGAATCACGACCTTGTGGTCATCCATGGTGGATGCCTACAAAGTATCCAAGGATTTATCTATTGTAAAGTTAGATGATTTATTTTGTGAGATGGAATTGCATGAAATGGCTAACAAAGGCCCCAAGGAGAAGGGGATTGCCTTAGTTGCAGGGGACCGAACCAACAAGAAGAAGAAGGAGAAGAAGAAGGAGAAGGAAGTCTCTTCATCTTCATCCTCTTCCGAATCCGAGTCCGATTCCGAAGAAGATGGCAGCGGCTCCTCTTCATCCGAAATGGCGAATTTCGTGCGAAGGATGATGAGGAGGGATCGACGCTTCAAGAGTAGAGGTAACTCTAGTGAATCCAAAATTGATAAGACTAATGCCTCTTGCTTTGAGTGTGGTAGGAAAGGGCATTTCAAGAATGAATGTCCAAAGCTCAAGAAGAAGGAGGAGAAATCCAAAAAGAAAGAAGAAAAATCCAAGAAGAAGAAGAAGGCATTGAAGGCCACTTGAGATGAGTCATCCTCAAGCTCATCCGATGAAGAGAAGGAGGAGAAGAGCACAAGGCATGTGGCACTCATGGCTCTTGGAGAGGAGAGCAGTGATGAATCTTCAAGCTCCTCAAACGCGTCTTTATCATCTTCGGATGATGAAGAGGTAACTTCTCCCGAGCTTGAAAGATGTTATAGAGCAATTGCATGTTTAACTAGTATGCTTAAGAAATCAAAGAATAAGGTTAAAGCATTGCAATTAGAAATTGATCAATTGAAGGCATCTAGAGATGATAACATTGATGATTTGCATGTTGAATTGCTAGAAGATGAAATTAAATCTTTGAAACATGAGATTGAAAATTTGAAATCCTCTAAGGTTGAGGAAGTAAATGATTTGCATGATAACTTGTTAGTAGAAGAGAACAAATCACTGAAGAGTGAAGTTGAGAAGCTCAAGAGTATTTTTAGGAAGTTCTCAACTAGCTCTAAGACCCTAGATATGATCCTAAATGCCCAAAGGGCAGTTTACAATAGGGCCGGTATTGGTTACCGTCCTAAGGAACCGTCATTTGTGTCTCTCATGTCTAGGACTGACATGAGACAATCTAGAACACCCAAGACTCAAAAGAAAGTTGTCAAGGCATGGGTGCCTAAGTCATGTTTAGTTGATGCTTTAGGTCCCAAGATTTGGGTACCTAAAACTTCTATTTTTTGAATTGTGTAGGTTATGATTGAGGGGGAGCATCTATCAACTTGGTTCGTTAATAGTAGATGCTCCAAACACATGACCGGGGATAGATCATTGTTTACCACACTTCACAAGAAAAGTAGAGGTAATATATCATTTGGTAACAATGGTAGTCTTAAGGTCATAGGAATAGGAGACATTCAAATATCCGAATGTCTTAGAATTTCAAATATCCTTCTAGTCAAGGGGATGAAATTTAATCTCCTAAGTGTGAGCCAATTGTGTGACACGGGTTACACAATTGACTTCCAACCAAGTCAATGTCTAGTTAGACAACATGACACCTTAGACACGGTACTAGTAGGAGCAAGAGTAGACAATATCTATCAAGTTTCATTTAAAAGTGCTACTAATGTTTCTGCTAAGTGTTTCATGTCAAAAAAAGAAGAGTCCACCCTTTGGCACCGGAGGCTAGCACATGTGAACATGAAGAACATCCGGAAGTTGGCCAACAAGGGACTAGTCCGTGGCTTACCGAGCATCAAGTATGAGAAAGACAAACTTTGTGATGCATGTCAAATGGGTAAGCAAACAAAATCTGCACATAAAGGTAAAAGCGCTGTAAGTACTTCCAATGCATTAGATTTACTTCATATAGATCTATTTGATTGTAGTACAATCATATCATTGAATGGAAGTAGGTATTGCTTTGTGATCATTGATGATTTCACTAGATATACATGGACTTACTTTTTAAAATATAAGGACCAAACCTTAGATATTTTCATTTCTTTTTGTAGAAGAGTTGAAAATGAAAAATCATCAACCATTAAGACAATTAGAAGTGATCATGGAGGTGAATTTCAAAACCAAAGGTTTTTAGAATTTTGTCAGGATATAGGTTATAAGCATGAGTTCTCTACTCCTAGAACACCACAACAAAATGGTGTTGTAGAGAGGAAAAATCGTATACTTCAAGAGGCTGCACGAAGCATGCTTAATGAGTACTCACTCCCGAGTTACTTGTGGGTTGAAGCTGTAAATACAGCTTGCTACGTGCAAAATCGGGTCCTCATTCTTAGGTTTCTAGGAAAGACTCCCCATGAACTTTGGTTTGGGAAACCACCTACGGTTAAACACCTTAGGGTGTTTGGTTGTAAGGTGTTCATCCTAAACACTAAGGATCATCTTGGAAAGTTCACGGCAAAGGCTGATAAAGGGATACTAGTCGGGTATTCTCTCGTTAGCAAAGCCTATCGAGTCTACAACAAGAAGTCTAGATTAGTTGAAGAGTCTTCTGATGTGGTTTTTGAAGAAATTCCAAAATCAAGTAACCAATCAGAAAATGTAGAAGGAGTCCAACTTGAACTTAGGAGACTAAGTTTGAATGAAACTCCAAGTGTTGTTGATGGTGATGAATCCGATGACGGTGAGCCTAGACAATCCATAGATCAGCCGGATCCTGAGGCTGAACTTGTGTCTGGTGAACCCATTCAAGAAGCACCACCAACACCAAGGCAAACTAGATTAGCCTCTAGTCATCCCCAAGATCAAATTGTTGGAGACATCCATCATGGGGTTAGGACTAGATCATTCTTCCGGAATGAGGCTAATGAAGTTGCCCTAATTTTCGAAATTGAACCTAGGAAAATTGATGAAGCATTAAATGATCCCGATTGGATCATTACAATGCAAGTTGAGCTAGGTCAATTTGAGAGAAGTCAAGTTTGGGACTTAGTCCCTAGACCCAAAAAGACCACCATTATTGGAACCAAATGGGTCTTCAAGAACAAATTGAACCATAAGGGAGAAATCATTAGAAACAAGGCACGCTTGGTAGCCAAGGGCTATAGTCAAGTTGAAGGCCTTGATTATGATGAAACTTATGCTCCCGTGGCACGATTAAAGTCCATCCGATTAATGCTTGCATTTGCAGCTCATCGTGGCTTCAAGTTATATCAAATGGATGTCAAATCGGCCTTTCTAAATGGTTTAATTCGAGAAGAGGTCTATGTTGAACAACCACCGGGGTTTGAGAGTACCGAATTTCCAAACCACGTGTTCAAGCTCAAAAAGGCACTTTATGGCCTTAAACAAGCACCCCAAGCTTGGTATGAGCGGTTGTCGACATTCTTAATTGAGAAGGGCTTCATTAGAGGCCAAATAGACCCTACACTATTTCTACGGAGAGATGGTGACAATATTTTTGTAGCCCAAGTATATGTCGATGACATAATTTGTGGCTCAAATAATAAGGGCTATTTAAATGAGTTCATTGGACACATAGAGAGTGAATTTGAGATGAGTCTAGTGGGAGAGTTGACTTTCTTCCTTGGACTTGAAATCAAGCAAACTCGCGATGGTATCCATGTGCACCAATCGAAATACACACAAGAAATGCTTCGAAAATTCAATATGAGTGATTCAAAAGAGGTAACCACTCCTATGGCTACAAACACAAGATTAGACAATGATGAGAGTGATAAACCTGTTGACTTGACTCAATATCGAAGCATGATAGGCAGTTTGCTATACCTTACAGCGAGTCGACCTGATATACTATTTGTTGTGGGTATGTGCGCTAGGTATCAAGTTTGTGCCAAGGAATCTCACCTAATCGCTGTTAAGCAAATTTTGAGATATCTTAAAGGCACAATTGGAGTCGGTCTATGGTACCCCCGTACCGAATTATTTGATTTAATTGGTTATACGGATTCCGACTACGCTGGATGTAAGTTGGACCGAAAGAGCACAAGTGGGGGTTGCCAATTCTTAGGTTCGTCCTTAGTAAGTTGGTCAAGTCGGAAGCAACATTGTGTTGCTCTCTCCACGACCGAGGCAGAATATATCGCTATTGGAGAGAGTGTATCACAATTGTTGTGGATGATACATACTTTAGAGGACTATGGATTGAGTTACAAGGGTGTGCAAGTGTTATGCGATAACATAAGCACAATTAACTTAACCAAGAATCCAGTCCATCATTCTAGGACCAAACATATTGAGGTGCGTCACCACTTCATTAGAGATCATGTAGCTAGGGGAGATATTGTACTCTCTCATGTAGAGTCCAAGTCAAACCTAGCTGACATTTTCACTAAACCACTTCCCGAAAATGAGTTTAGTTTCCTAAGACGGGAGTTGGGAATGTGTCGTGCTTCATATTTTCAATTGCATTCAAACCCTTCCTGATTATTTCAAATTGGGGAAACAATTGGGTAACTTTGGGACATCTCACACAAACTATAAGGTTTACCAAAACGTTTTTGTTTGCTAGATATGGGGTGAGATGTTAGGTTTCAACTAAATTTCTCAAAATGTCAATGCATCCCTTGAGAAATTAAGTTGACGAGATAATAATCACTGTGGTGACCAAGTATGGGGAAAACCATTGCATAACATATGTGTATATGGCTCCATGATCATACTTGGACATTCAATCAAGGAAACTTGATTGGAACATTGGATTTGATACAAACTTAGTTGAAATTGCTTGAATGATTGTTGATTGAGTTTGACTCCATTTAGATGGATCAAAGTGATTGTTGAACCTATAAGGACCTTTGATCTAGTTCAGGGATCAATTTAGTCATGAATCATGCCAAGTTCGATAAACTCACAGATTTCCTTGGAAAGATTCAGAAATTCTGAAACTGAACATTTCAGTTCGTATCAGGGTGTATCAGGAACCTTGATCGGTCACCGGACCGATTAGGGATAGGGCTGATCGGTCCCCGGACCGATCTGGCTCCTTCCTGTGGTGATCGGTCCACAGACCGATCAGCGAGGCAAGCAGTGACCTTCCGGAATTTTGACCAAGTGTTCTGAGCTAGCCTGGATCGGTCCCGGACCGATCTGGCACCCTATGGTGATCGGTCCACAGACCGATCAGGGAGCTCAGAGGTTTCTCTCCGACCCTACTGTTCGTGTCCTGATTGGTCAGCCGACCGATCAGGAGCTCTCCTGATCGGTCTCCCGACCGATCAGGCCCAGGTCAGTCCGATCAGGCTATAGCCTGATCGGTCTGGGCGCGATCAGATCGAACGGTGATCCGTTCAGACGCATTAAATTCTGGTTGGTGGACCGATCCACCAACCGATTAACTTCGCGAAAACTTACCACTGCCGAACCCTAGCGCCGAAAAACCTCCCTCTTGCGCAACCCTGTGCGAGAGCTTTTCCCAGTGCCCTCGTTTCCCTTTCGTGAGTGTGCGGTGCTAAGAGAGTTTTCTCCAAGCTCTGTCTTCTTCCTGCGTCCTGCGACCGTTCTCTCGCTGAAGGGGCCTGCGATCTTCTTTGCGCCGACATTTTCTCCTGCTTGCTCTTCAGACCTTCAAGAACTTCCCTAATGGCACCTAAGTAAGTTTTTGGCTTCGTTTTCCTTTTCAAACAGTTCATAAACTATGTTGTGCGGCTAACCATGTTTTGTGCTGTGACTTTTTATTGTGTCGTGATCTCTTGATTTGGCCGTGACCCATCTGTGTCCTATCTTGCTCGTGATCAATTCTATCTTCTGATTAAATTGTGTTATTTTGATCATTGTCATTCTCTGATTGGGTCTTACCTTTGATGATCAACTCTTGTATGTGTGATTCAACCTATGTCCGTCTTGCTCAATCGATTCAAACTGTGTGTGATCACTTCCCTTGTTAAATCATGTTTGTATGATCAATTCTTGAATCCAATCTATAGAAAGTCTTCTAAGGGTAAGGAACCTATGGAGGATAGTTCTAAGGGCAAAGGCCCTTCATCTTCTACACCTCCTCCGAGGCCTCCACCTCCCCCGCATACTAGATTTCAGAACATTCACTATGCCCTAAACTTTCATTGGCACAACTTCAAACTAATGCCATGTCGGTCAGTGGATCAAACTTTTGTTTATGAACTTTGTCCTACGGTGAGAGGAATCATTGAGTACTATTAGCTTCAAAACATCCTTTTCTTAGAGTGGCCAATCAATGTTAATTTGGTCTCTGAATTCTACAATAATCTGGCTAATGGGGAGGGCACGGGGTGGTGGACCCGTGTTACCAGTGTCGATCTTGATTTACCTTATCAGCCTTCACTGTGTTTCTGGGTTGCGTCGCTCCGATAATGACTTTTCGCTCTATCCCTATCTTCCTGACCTCTTCCTGTCCCCTTTACTGGAGTCACTCCTGACTCCATCTATGAGCATTTTCTAGGCCACCCCAGGCCACGGGGTTCCGGTGCGCGCACCCGTCGTTTCCCACGTTTCCTGCTCTCCATCTATCCCCCATTGATTATGTTCTGTTTAAGATTATCACAAATTGTCTCCTTCCGACTACTTCAAAGCATCTGATGAGATCCATCCATTCCACTGCCTGATGCTTTACGGGATGCATCTGCAGTTAGATTTTGACATAGCACCGTCCATTTATTTCTCCATCATTGTCCATGGTCTGAGGTATGGCTAGACGATCTATATGCCATTCGCCATATCATCACTGCCTGGCTGCAGTCCGTTGGGATCGATGTTTCACAAGGTCGTACTGTACCTATGGGTGACAGGACTACCGACTTGATCGTCGCATCTGGCCCAGTCTGGTATTGTTGTCGGATCACGAGGGTGCGTTGGAAGAATCAGAGACATATGGGGGAGTTTCCAGGAGCAGCCCATTCCTAGGAGCAGCCCGCTGATATAAGGATTATGATGAGTGGGCTCTGACCTCCGATGGCAGATTGCGGAGTTAGAGCGGATGCTCAGCACGAATTGCATATCTCGGAGCTCTGGCGACAGGAGGTCCGCTCAGAGTGTCAATCCTTCGATCGACGCC
>JAGFNQ010001138.1:443325-462276 GCA_024364735.1 Boesenbergia rotunda
CCCTATGATGGTCCGTGTGGACCATGGGTTTTGATGTTGGGCAAAGGGTTTAAGTTAGGTTTACCCTTGTGTATTTGATATGCGTATGTTGAGTGTGCAGGTTGTACAGGTACGCATATGAACTTGACTGGACGGTCTCGGTACGGTGAAGGATGACATGGAGGCCAGCTGGAGGTTGGCGTGCGCATCTGAGGGACCATGGAGTGCAGGGACGATGAGCTGATGGGCGCGGACTTCGAGGCGTACGTGAAGGGTGGCATGGAGGCAAGCTGGAGGCTTGCGTGCGCATCCGAGGGACGAGGGCCAAAGGTGAAGAGGGCGCGAAGGCAACAGTCGAGGCTGCGGAGGAGGAGTCAGTCGAGTCGTGAGGGTCGAGTGCTGTGTGAATGTACTCGGGAAGGGTTTCAGCTAGGGACCAGTCGACTGCCTTGGGGGCAGTCGACTGGTAGGTGGCTGGTGAGCTGGCTGAGAATTCGAACGTTGAGGTGCAACGGTCGAATTTGGCTGGCACCAGTCGACTGCCCTGGGGGCAGTCGACTGGTAGCGAGAAATCAGCCCCGAGTCCTATTTAAAGAGGACATCGTGGTGGCTGAGTTTCTTGACGAAACCTGCTTGGGTAAAGCCGGTTAGTAGTCTACTGTGTTCACAAAGCGTCCAAGGTGTTGTGGTGAGGTTTCTCCACCCACAAGGAGCGACACGTGATAGCCGGAGGTTATCCGGGGAGTGATCCACCGACGGATTGTTGGATTAGTCACCCGGCCGGGGTGGATACCAACTAAATACGGTTTGTTAGCGTTTGTTCTTTGTTGTTGGTTTTATTATCTTGTATTTCCGCTGTGCAAACTAACAACGTAGGTTGAAGAATCAAAGAAATGCTATTCACCCCCTCTAGCGTACCGTACACGATCTAACAATTGGTATCAGAGCGAAGGACCGCTCGTGATTGGACTAACCGCCAAGAAGAGCAACCGCTAGAGGTGAAAAATCATGGAAGACAAACTTAGGGACAACATCAACACCCCACCGCCCTACGACAACGAAGATTTCGATTATTGGCGGGCGAGGATGAAGAATTGGCTTAGCATGGAGTGGGAGTGCATGGTCATGCTAGAAGAGCCCTTCGAAGTTCCAAAGGACAAGCATGGAAAGAAGCTTCGTCCTAGATATTGGACTCAAGAGCAACAAGACTACTCTAGGGCAAACAAGAAGGTAATAGATGTATTAATTGATGTTTTGCCTAACAATGTTTTGAGTATTGTAGGGAATTATAAAAATGCACACGAATTATGGACCAAGTTGGTGGAATATCACAAGAACCCTACACAAACTCAAGGAGTAGATGAACCCGAGGAAGTGAGCTCAATAGCTCAAGAGGAGGAAGAAGTGTCCACATCCTCGAGTAGAGAAGAGGAGGAGGTCACCACCTCAAGGATTGAGGGGGAGGAGAGACTCTCACCTACACATGATCAAGAGGAAGTCTCCACTTCATCCAAGGGTGAAGAGGAAGTCAACCAAGCCTCAACCTCCACCAAAGCAAGGGCTAAAGACCACATTGTATGCTTTGGGTGCAATAAAAAGGGGCACTACAAGGATAAGTGCCCACTAGGTAAGAAAAAGGAGGTACACCCTAAACCTATTATAAATTCCTTTAAAGCTAATGTGGGTTGTAGAATTGGTGAAGTTCAAGCTAAAAGGAAGAAGATTCGATGCTTCACATGTGGAGAACTAGGGCATTATCACACTAAATGCCCTAGAAAAGGTGAGCTAAAGAAGATGGAAAATCTAAGAAGATGGGAAAAAGAAGAAAGAAGGAAGAGAAGAAGCTCACAACAAGGAAGGACTACAAGGGTAAGGGAGGTACCCTCTAACCCTAGTTTAAAAAGAAATTTGATTTCAAGTTCTTCTTTACATGTCAAGAATCATGTTAATTACCCACCTATGCATGCTAGAACTCATGAGAATTGTTTATTTGTGCATAATCATGGATTTAAGTACAATGATAGGAATAAGGATAACAAGGTAGATACATATCCTAAGAAAAGCATGCATCATGGTAAATCTAAGACCTGTGTATCCAAGGCTAAAGGCATTAACCTCAAGGAAGGGAAACAAATGCCTAAGAAAATGGGTAGTTCTAGGAATATCCAAAGTGGGCATATGGACTACAAGGTTAAAGGTCTAGAGAGGAAAAATCAAGCCTTGAGGGCAAGGCTTGATACATTAGAAAAAGCCCTAGAAAGATTCACGGTTGGATCTAAGGGCTTAGACATGGTGTTGAGTAGTATAAAACCCAACTATGATAGATCGGGATTGGGGTACCGATCTAAGACCTCCAAGGGCAATGGAAAGAAGTATGCTGGGAAAGCATACAATCTTAGTAAGGAGGGAAGGTCCAAGGATGGCAAGGGGATGTCATCTAAGGGTAAAAAGAGTGACCTAACCAAGGACAAGGTGTCCAAGGTTAAAAAGGTCAACTTTATAGGCCAAGAGTCGCCGGTGGCACACCGGTGTGGCCTAGTGTGGATTGAGTCACCTAGGGAGGTGGCTAAGGCTAAGAGCTCAAGGGGGAGCTCTAGAAGCCTTTGGGGTCCATGGTAGATGGATCTCAAAAGTTTCTCCCTTAGGAAATTAGATGAAATGTGCCAAAAAAGTTGGAAGACTTGGATGAGTCTTACTCCTAGATTTTGGCACATCAAGATGAGAATTTAGGGAGAAAAGGTGAAAAGGGAGCTAAAATTCATAAAAATTGAGGTTTAATGGTGGAACACCATATAATTCAATGATATAAATGAGTTGTGATCAAGGAGAAGAGGATGCATTGAAGAGAAGTGAGAATTAGTACTTTTAGGATGAGCTCATTTGATACATTTTAGAAGAAGTAGGATTTCGTGCCAATCTTGGGATTTGGAGTACATTTATTTGGAAACATATTTTTCCCAAGTAAATATTGGCTTCACAAGTCTCCCCACAAAATTTCAGAATTTTTGGAGATTTGTAGAATTTTTAGGAGATTTCTGAATTTCGGCCTGAAAACTTGAAAATCAGGTATCAGTCGACTGCCCTGGGGGCAGTCGACTGGTAAGAGCCCAGAAACATTCTGTGAGTTTTGGGAGTCGACTGCCACAGGGGCAGTCGACTGGTCTGTAGGCTGAAATAGAAAGATGACTATTGGATGATAGAATATGATCCTTAATTATACTGGATGAGTAAAGGTGTGCCTTATGGGATAATGGTGATTATATGAAATGAGGCCATATGAAAATTTAAGGAAGTTTGATAAGTTTCTAATGTGTATCTAGGATTTAGAGATAAAAAGGGGGAAACTTTCATCATATTAAGGATATGGATAAAGAAATGAATTGAGGACAATTTCATGTGTCGAATTATGATGATTAGCTTTGGCAAACAAATGGAATTATACATGAATTTCAAAATTAATACAAAATGCCAAATCTTTAAGGAAATTAGATTGTACCAAAAGTCAAGCACACTTGATATTTTCATGATATCACATTTTTCTTCTAGGATAGGACATATCCTAGCAAGTGTGCTTGCAAATTTTTAGAGTTTTTAGACATTTGTTGAGTTCTTTTTGGCACTTAGGGAAAGATTGCCTCGGGCAATGCTATAAGAGTGTCAAAGGGGAAAGAACTCGGGTGTTGGGTTGTGTATGACTCAACGTGGTGTCTAGGAGGTTAAGTTGGGTAGAACTTAGCCTGGGAAAAATGAAAATTGGGAGAAGGCATGGGTAAAGGGGGAGGTTGCCTCCTAGTTGCCTTGATTTTCATTTTGAAATTTTTAGGTTTTGTGTCAAACTTGGGAATGGTGATAGATACATGGGTAGATGTATTTTTCCCAAGTTGGTATAGGTTCCACAAAGTTGTCCACGAAGTTTGGAATTTTTGGAGATTTGTGGAATTTTTGGCGCATTTCTGAAGTTCGTCAGAAATGCTGAAATTTCAGACTTTCAGAGTATCAGTCGACTGCCATTTTGGCAGTTGACTGGTCAAGGCAAATTTTTGTATCAGCAGCTGGTTTGGTGTTCAAATGATGCAAAACAAGTGTATGGGGGGCTAGTACACATTGTTTATGATCATTGGAGATTAAAAGAACCGATAATTGAGATATTATTGGGGTCTTTTTGATGTATGACAAAGGGGGAGAGATGTTGGATTTAAGTGGGAAACCAAACATACCTTTGCTAGAAACCCTAGTTTTAGGGGGAGTTGAGATTGAGGGGGAGCATGGCTGCTCCCTTCTTGGCATAAGGGGAACCTTGGAGAGGTTATTAAAAAGCCTTTATAAGACCAATGTAGGGAGAGCTTGGGAGAAGCTTTAAAAATCCCGGTTTGGTAAAAAGTCCTAGCTCGAAGGGCTAGGTGTTGGAAAATCCTAACTTGGAGGGTTAGGTGGTGAAATTCCTAACTTGGAGGGTTAGGTGGTAAAATTCCTAGCTTGGAGGGCTAGGTGTAAAATTCCTAACTTGGAGGGTTAGGTGTAGGATGCCTTGGGATAGGATCCATACTTGCATTGCATATATTTTAGCATTGGTTTTTGCTATTACTACTATCTTGCTTTCCCTAACTTAAACGAATTGCCAAACATCAAAAAGGGGGAGATTGTTGGAGCAATCGGCCCTAGGATGGTCCGGTGTGATCATGGGTTTTGATGTTTGGGCAAAGGGTTTAAGTTAGGTTTACCCTTGTGTATTTGATATGCGTATGTTGAGTGTGCAGGTTGTACAGGTACGCATATGAACTTGACTGGACGGTCTCGGTACGGTGAAGGATGGCATGGAGGCCAGCTGGAGGCTGGCGTGCGCATCTGAGGGACCATGGAGTGTAGGGACGATGAGCTGATGGGCGCGGACTTCGAGGCGTACGTGAAGGGTGGCATGGAGGCAAGCTGGAGGCTTGCGTGCGCATCCGAGGGACGAGGGCCAAAGGTGAAGAGGGCGCGAAGGCAACAGTCGAGGCTGCGGAGGAGGAGTCAGTCGAGTCGTGAGGGTCGAGTGCTGTGTGAATGTACTCGGGAAGGGTTTCAGCTAGGGACCAGTCGACTGCCCTGGGGGCAGTCGACTGGTAGGTGGCTGGTGAGCTGGCTGAGAATTCGAACGTTGAGGTGCAACGGTCGAATTTGGCTGGCACCAGTCGACTGCCCTGGGGGCAGTCGACTGGTAGCGAGAAATCAGCCCCGAGTCCTATTTAAAGAGGACATCGTGGTGGTTGAGTTTCTTGACGAAACCTGCTTGGGTAAAGCCGGTTAGTAGTCTACTATGTTCACAAAGCGTCCAAGGTGTTGTGGTGAGGTTTCTTCACCCACAAGGAGCGACACGTGATAGCCGGAGGTTATCCGGGGAGTGATCCACCGACGGATTGTTGGATTAGTCACCCGGCCGGGGTGGATACCAACTAAATACGGTTTGTTAGCGTTTGTTCTTTGTTGTTGGTTTTATTATCTTGTATTTCCACTGTGCAAACTAACAACGTAGGTTGAAAGAATCAAAGAAACGCTATTCACCCCCTCTAGCGTACCGTACACGATCTAACAGTATCATCATACATTTTCTGATGGTGCATCCCCCAGTGGCGTTTCACCCGAGGATATCATCTACATTGATGACTCAGATGATGATCCAGCTGACGATTGACTGCTCTATACTTGTGATTGATGTTTTCTGACTATTTGACGGATGTGTCCGTTCTGACTTTTGCCTGTTATAGCATGATATTTGGCTTATCTTGCTTAGGATGTTGACTTATATATGTTCCATGCTCAGCTTGATTTTTCGATAGTGCTCTGTTCATACTTATGCTACCATACTCATATGATACATATGCCTGTTTTGCCATGCCTATATCTTTTTGCCATGTGTGATTATATGCTTATCAATATTCAATCACATCTTTGTTGATTTGGGATACCCCTAGGGTTGAGGGGGAGTTTGTTTAAAACTTAACAGCCCTTCTGAACCCTTTTCGTGTTCGACAAAGGGGGAGAATGTGGATTGGTTAAGTTTAGGATGATCATGTTGTAGGGGGAGGATCTGGATTCCCCTATGATTCTAAATTTGAAAAACTTGATTAAGAATCCCAAAACTTAAATTCGGGTTGTCAAACAATAAAAATGAGGAGATTGTTGATGCAGTCTGGCCCTGATTGTTGTTTTGGTGTTGACACCGATTTTAGTTTAGGTAGATGATTATTGATTATGATTAAGTCCTGATCGGGGATCAGACATGGTATGGAAAATCCTAGTCTGGAGGGCTAGGTGTTGGAAAATCCTAACTTGGAGGGTTAGGTGTTGAAAATCTTAGTCTGGAGGGCTAGGTGCTGGAAAATCCTAACCTGGAGGGTTAGGTGTTGAAAATCCTAGCTTGGAGGGCTACGTGTATGAAAAGTCCTAATTCGGAAGAGGTGGGTGAAAAGTCCTAGCTTGGAGGGCTAGGTGAAAAGTCCTAACTTGGAGGATTAGGTGCAAATTCCCATCTTGGAGGGTTAGGTGAAAAAGTCCTGGCTTGGAGGGTCAGGTGCCTAGCTTGGAGGGCTAGGTTGGATGATGTTCTAACTCGGAAGGGTTGGGTGAAAAGTCCTACCTTGGAGGGCTAGGTGAAAAGTCCTAACTTGGAGGGTTAGATGCAAATTCCCAACTTGGAGGGTTAGATGGTGAAATCCTTGGCTTGGAGGGCTAAGGTGGATGAAACCCTAGCTTGGAGGGCTGGGTTTGACTCCCTGGATCGGTCTGGTGACCGATCAGGGACATTGGCACGCTGCTCCTTCGTGGATCGGTCTGGTGACCGATCCAGCGACGTCTGATCGGACTGGTGACCGATCAGGGAACGCACAGTGAGGTTGGGAACCTACTGTGTGGCTCCTGATCGGACCGGTGATCGATCAGGGAGCAGGCTGCTTCCTCACTGCCTTGCTCCTGATCGGTCTGGTGACCGATCAGGGAGTTGGAAGTGAGTGAGTTCCCTTACTGATCAAGTCCTGAACGGTCCGGTGACCGATCAGGGACTTATGATCGGATTAAAAAATCACTGTTCATCTGTCCTGATCGGTCTGAGTGACCGATCAGGCTTCACTCTGATCGGTCTGGTGACCGATCAGGCTTCACTCTGATCGGTCGGGTGACCGATCAGGCTTCACTCTGATCGGTCGGGTGACCGATCAGGCGTGTATAGCCGCGAGAGCTGGGAATCCCAGCGAAGCAATGGATCGGTCTGGTGACCGACCGACAAGCCCTGGATCGGTCCGGTGACCGATCACTTTAATTCAAATTGCACTGTCAGACGCGGTCAGAGCGTCTGATCGTATCCGATTCGCTGCTGTTTGCTTCTGATATTTGATTTACTGTGTGATTTGCTGCTCTAACAGTCTGATTAAGCTGCAGGTGACAGGGGAGGATTCAAACACTCAAGGAGAGGTCAATGGAGGCTTTCCTTGGAGCAGGTTTGTCCGATTCTCCATTTCAGGTTGCAACGGCCGAGCTGCAGACTGGAGCCGAGACTGGGGCTTGGCTGAGGGGATCTCAGGAAGACCAGAGAGGGCTCAGTGGTAGCTGGCGTTGGCAGTATGGTAGCTGGAGGCTACGGAGGATGTTGTCACCTGGTGCTGTGTGGAGAATCAAAAGGGCGGAAGTTGGCTTCGTGAATGTAGAGTTTGGAAAACTTGTGTTCTTGCCGCGCCTTGTGTTCTCCACAACTTGCTTGCTGTGTTCTTGAAGTTTTCATCACTTTGAGCAAGCGATCGAGAAGCAATCATCCATTACTTGAGCGCTTGAAGGAGAGAACAAGGAGCTTGGAGTCCGACAGTGGGAAGACACGAAGAGGGGTTCTTGCGTGAGATCGCCACTGGGTGGAGCTCAGGGATGCTTGCTGTGTTCTTGTCCTTGCTAAGTGTTTGAGTAAGATCCTTCTTGTTATTTCTTTGTGCTTAAACTTTATCTGTGATTGAAACGCTGTGGAGAGGTTTCTCCACCGAGAAGGAGGTTGCGTTATATCCGGTGAAAACCGGGGCTTGATCTGCCGACGATCAAGGGATCGCCCACCTTAAGGGCACGCCAAGGAGTAGGGGCAAGTTATCTCCGAACCTTGTAAACCCTCTTGTTAGCGATCTTGGTAGTTGTCTTTGTTTGTTTTCATTTCTGTTTTCGTTTACTGCACTGCTTCATTTTCCTTTGCTTCTTCCGCTGTGCTACTGATAAGTTGAGTGCAGAAAACTTACTAAGTGCCAAGAAAAAGTGATTGACTATATTCACCCCCGCCTCTCTAGCCATCCCGTTTCCAACAAACCATACCCTCTATATATATATATATATATATATATATATATATATATATATATATATATATAATATGTTATTAGTCAATTACTGATAACAGTTCGAATTAGTGGATTCTACACATAAACTTTCACATCTACTAACTCAAACCCTCCATATTGATTAGATCAGATTTAATTTTCTTAATAATACAAATCTGCATACTTACACATAACGTGTAATCGACACAACTTACCACAACGTCGATCATAACAGAATCTTCATCGTGCTCAAACCTAAACTTGTTTGCTGAGAACTCCGGCGGAGAATTCCTATAAGTTTTAATTAAGGAAAAATTTGAGAAAACTCCCTAATATTAAATTGAGCTTTGCATGCACTCCCCAACCGAAAATTTCTTTGCATGCACTCCTTGATGGGATTAACAAGACAATTTTGTGTGTTATTTTTTTATCAGTATAAAAGAGTAAAAATTCAGTATAAATCGTAAAGATTTGAGTATAAATTGTTTGAGATTGAGTACTAATTTAAGAAATTTAAGTATTATTTGAAAATTTTTTAGTATATATTGTTTCAGTATATAGTAAAAATTTCAGTATATATTATCGAAATTTAAGTATGAATTTATTTAGATTGAGTATTATTTGAAAAAATTTGAGTATAAAATTTAGAAATTTGAGTATATGAGATTTCATTCACCATATCAAGATTTTCACATGAAGGGTCACCGAAATTTTATACTCAAATTTCTTAAATTAATACTCAATCTCAAACAATTTATACTCAAATCTTTATAATGTATACTGAATTTTCACTCTTTTATACTCAATCTATCAGGGAGTAAATATAAAAAATTTATCAAGTGGGAAGTGCATGTAAAGACCAATTTGAGATTGAGGAGTTTTCTCCAATTAACCGTTTAATTAACTCTGACCTATCATATTTTCGATAAATTTGTGCACATGATTAGACTAAAAGCTACTTCATAAAGAGAATCTAAGTCTGTGTAATATACCTATTACCCACCATGTACAAACTAGCTAGGTCCCACCAATAACTACCCCAATAACTGCACACTCCTGATTGATGGAAGTCTGCTGACGTACGACCACTCTACTGCGTTTGTTGCCGACCCGAACCGGTTGTCAGGTAGCCGGCGATCCGATACCCAGTGATTAGAGCCGTCAACGCCAGGAAGAGAAAGGCACCGAACCCCATCGCCACCGCCACGTCAGCCTTCACGCAGAACGCGCCCTCGCACGCTCCCCGGCCCCTGACCCGCCGCACATCCGCCGCCCCCGCCGCACCCGCCGCCACAGCCATGTACGCGAACGCCTACGCCATACGCAATGTCTATCTAGTGATCGTTTACAGACTCAAATAGCGATCCCGGCCGTTGAGATTATGCGAGACTGACCTGGTCGTGAGCGAAGTCGAAGAGGAGCTGCATGGGCTCCGGGAAGAGCGTGGCGCCGCCCGTCAGGATCTGGTAAACGGCGGCACAGGTTTCGAAGAGCGTGTAAGCGGCCACGATGGCGTTCGCGGCGAGCAAGAACCTGCGCCACCGTGCCACGCGACATCAGCACCGCAGAAACAGAGAGGGGAAAGGAAATTCAGTACCGAAAAGAGGGGAAGCGGAGCCAGGAAGGGGAGGAGATGGTGGCGGTGATGATGACGGCGGCCAAGGCGAAGCCTATGGTGACGACGCGGATCAGCAGAATGGGCAAGTGCAGGCGGCTGCGGCGGTGGTGATGAAGTTCTGGGAACGGCGGCGTGGAGGGGTGGGCGTCGCCGTCGCCGTTGTCGAGTGGGGAAGCCATGGAAATACGATGGAAGGATTGATCGGAGGAATCAAATTTATGGATTGAAAACCGGTGGAGTCACGAGAAGGAAGGGAGACATCAGGGTGGGTGGCGCGACATGATTGATGTGCACCGGCATTCACTCAGTGTTTATCGGCTTCGTGTTTCATGTTGGCCCTTTCACGTTGTGATGGAGCCGCTCAGTTTATCGGTCGGCCTTTGCATTAAATTTTGCCGTCAACGTTCAACGAACAGTCGGGTCCGCGACGCGAATACAGTGCTTGTGACGTTGTTAGTAACGAAGCCTCCGCGCGGTGCCAAATGTGAGAGAGAACGGGGAATTGAGAATGTTCGTGAATCCAACTTCACATGACTACCTCATTTTAGTGATCATAATGGATATCATGGAGTATCTAATATCTATTCAGATATCTTCTACTTATTTTTATTTAATTATTATCGTTCAAAAATAATAATAATTAATATCATATTAAAAAATATAAATATAATTTTAAAAAATAAATTAAACAACTATATAATATTCTTTGAACATGAAAAAAATAATTCGTGAGTTTAAAAGAAAATTCTTTAATATCTATATATATATATATATTATTTAATCGAATATTCAGATAGGATACTGAATATTAATAATTTTTTTCATATTTTCTTTTATTTATGTCCGATATATATTATTTAATCGAATATTCAGATAGGATACTGAATATTAATAATTTTTTTCATATTTTCTTTTATTTATGTCCGATATTAGATTCTTCGTTGAATTAAAAAAATATTATCATATCTCCGATTCTATTTTTATTTTTAGAAATTGATGCATTCCTAAAAAAAATTCATCTAACTTTTAAAAACGACACTTATTTTTTATTTTATCTCTCTCACCCCAGCTCAGTACGGACCAGGGGATGGTCCACTCCCAATTACAGTCAGATTGCGATCGCAATCCGGCCGCAATTTATTATAATCCCTTCTAGGGTTCATCGTGCCTCCCAGGTTATAGTTTGGGTTCGGGCGGGTGGTCGGAGGCCACCCGAAAGTCACGATGAAAGATTTAGGATTTAGGATTTAAAATTTAGGGTTTAGACCGTCGGACAAACCTAAATTATAACCTGGGTGCACAATGAACACTAGAAGAGATTGTAACAAATTACGGTCAGATCACGATCGTAATCCGACTACAATTGGGAATGAATCATCTCCTGATCTGTAAAAATACGGACCAGGAGATCTGCTCCCCTCTCACCCACGACATCACTTTGATACTATATTTCACTTTGATACTATATTTCAAATTGAAAGAACAGTGTCTGTGATGATGCATTTCAAACATCAAAATTACTATGATATTGTATTTCAAAAAGCAATATTATTTTAGTGCTACATAAACTCTAAAATTAATATCTTTATGATGATATATTTTAAAAATTAATATTATAATAATAATATTGATTTTTGAAACACAATACCACAGTAAGACTATTATTTGAAGAAAATAATAAATACATCTTTTAAGAAATCTAAAAAATTAGTTGCACGTTTTTGAAAATTTCGCACATTAAGTGTACATTTTAATCAATTGTTATTTTTTCCTTCTTGGTTGTGAGTCGTTAGGCTATTTG
This sequence comes from Boesenbergia rotunda, assembly GCA_024364735.1. NCBI lineage: Eukaryota > Viridiplantae > Streptophyta > Magnoliopsida > Zingiberales > Zingiberaceae > Boesenbergia > Boesenbergia rotunda. Next base: position 455,048 of record JAGFNQ010001138.1, read on the forward strand.
CTCTACTGAATTTGATTAAGGAGTAAGGATGATAATAAGTCGATTTAAGTCTTTCATCCTGGTTCCGGAGGGAGTCGATGTTGATGGTCAGTCATTGAGATTTAGCCCACACGGATGCTGACGGGAGGGGAGGAACTCTGCGTCTTGCGAGATCAACACGAGTATTAGGGGAACACGTCGGAGGTTATCCGGCGGAGCCCACTCCAACGCTCAAGTCAGTGCTTTGATCCAGAAGAATAGAAGACAGAAAAATATATCAGTAGTAGAGAGTGCATAACCCCCTTACCGGAGGGGTTGGACTACCTTTTATCCCTGCGGCGGCCATCCACGAGCACCCATGATCCTTGCCACGTTCCCCGTGATTGGTGGTTGATGGTTCACCCTGATAACGGTCGCCGCAATTCTTTAATCCGGGCCGTTGCGATGATTAAGACATTTATGACCACTAATCATGGGTAGTAATTATTCCGTCATAACGGATGAGGATGACTTCGCCGATCTGCGAGAAATATACCTCTGCTTGAGTGTTCCTTGGGCCCCACCACCTCGAGGTGATCCGAGGTTCTTTGGCTCAGGGGTCCAGGGCATTCGTCTCCCCGAGGTGCTCTTGGGGTCTTACCCCCAAGGTGAGCTCGGGGGTGTGTCTTCCTAAAGGTAGCTCCGGGGTGATAACTACTCGAGTTGGTTTCCATGTCTCCTTTCCCAGGAGGGTCTCGGGAGCTCCAGAAAGAGAGTCATTCAGACTCGTTATATCTTGCCACCTAGCTTCTTCAGCCCACGTGTCGGCCCTGGGATATTCAACCCCATCACAAGTCCCTCCCTTCAAGTCTGATCGAAGGATGTGTTGCTGACTGATCGGATTAGTGTGATGATGAAGAAGTTGTGCCCAAATGGCCTCTCCATCTCCTGTCGGTGGTCTTCCGTGTCCGAGGAAGTAACCCCTGCAACCCAAGGTTCCAGGTGGTTTTTTTGAATACATCCAGCTTTCCCTCAAATTTTGCGGCGACACTCTGACGGCTATCCCAAGCCCTTTATAGGTGCGTGCGGTCTTGTAATGACGACACGATCGCCCAACGAATGGGGCATCGCCATGTGCCTCCTCCCCCCTTGTGCGACGATATCTCCTCGCTGCACACTGCGGGTCATACGAAGCGACGGCAGTAAGGGCTAGCGGCTCCTCGGGATGGCCAATCAGCGCCATTGACGTGTTGCTCTCTAGCTCACCAAGGTGCGGCTCCTCTTCTATAAAAGCGGGTGTAATGGTACCCTGTAGCCTCCTTGCCCTATCTACTTTCAAGCGTCCTCCTTCTCCGACTATTCGTCTTGCCGCTGCACCCCTTTTACTAGGGAAAGTCTCCTTCTGCTTTTTCCTCTCCTCAATCCGCATGGGTCCGGTGGAGAACAAAAAGAAAAAGAAAACACGAGGCGACGATGAGGGATCCCTGGGGGAACTAAGATATCATACGGAGTGGTACGATACCGTCTCTTCTAGGGTTAGGACGGAATCCCTTCAGGTCGTCTGCCGGAGATATGGCATCTCGGAAGGCTGGGAGATGCAAGTTCCTGCCTCAGGTCAATCACCTGTACAAACCCCTAAGAATTTTTTCACTTTCTACTTAGGGCAAGTAGAACTAGGGCTTCGTTTCCCTATCCCCCCTTTTTACATGAGTGTTGCTAAATACTTCGGTATCCCGCTCCAACAAATGGCTCCAAATGCCTTTGCCCAGATGGGCGGAGCTTTTGTACTCTTCAAACTTTTCGACATTCCTCTGACCTCCTGATTCTTCAATTTTTTCTTTGTCCCGGTCGGGTCCCGGGGGGCCTTTGGCTTTACTGCTCGCTCTAGCCATAGGTTCTTGAGGGGTCTTCTTTCCTCCCACTAGGGATGGAAGGAATGATTCTTCTATATCCCGCTTCTTGAGCGTCCCTTCAGTCCTATCCATTGGACGGAAAATTTGCCGCCTATCCCAAACCTCGGCGACTTCCAGCAAGACACGAGATATCAAAGGGCTAGGGGTATCCTGGTAGGGATGGAGTTCCACGAACTCCAACTGGTGGAATGCGAGGAGCTCCTTTATCGGGCTGAGCTTAGTCCGAAAGCCTCAAGCCTTAGCCCCCGTCTTCATAAGTTCCTTTTTTATCTTGGTCATTTCCTGGTTAATGCTAACTGATTCTCTTTTGTCTTTTTGTTGTAGATGACGTCATGTTTTCTCGAGTTATGAACCGGATCCTGAAGTGGGACCAGGCCAGCGAACAGGTGATGGTTCCCGCTTCAGTTTCTTCCGCTCCTGTGGGTGCCTCCGTTGAGGGCTACGAGGAAGTGGACGAGCCCTCCGTAGACCGGGAAGCCCCAGAGGTCCCCCGAGATATTGGAGCATCCGAGCTGCCGACGGACCTTGAAGGGGGTTTGACTGCCTCTCCTGCCGAGGCACTAGAGCGAGAAGTTGCACCGCCTCCATCTGTCGCGCCTTCATAGACCCCCGCCACCTAGAAAAGACGGCGGAAGCGACTATCCCATAGGGATCGCCCCCTGAGGAGGTTGAAGAAGGGAACATCCTCGAAGTTCCTACGCTCTGCTGCCCACGAGGATGCAGCTCCCCGGCCCCCGAGAGTTCGGGAAGAACCTTCCTCCCCCATCACCGCGGCCACGGCTCCCATTGTCGATGCCCTAGTTTCCCCGATCAACCCTCCTACTGCTCCACGCGGCAAGGAGGCGTCCAAGGACCTGCCCAGCTCCCACCAGAAGGCCCTGGTGGCAAAGAAGAAGGCGACAGACAGTTCCCAATCCATCCGGATAAAGGGGGTCGCCTCTGAGGGTTCACCGCTGGCTTCTAGTTCAGAGGATGATGCCCTCGACCCGAGAGACGTTCCCAACTAGTTAGGGCCCCCTGCTGAGGAAATTCTTCCTCCTCCTGTTCTACCGAGGCGAGTAGTTGGATCAGCTCAATACCAGGGCATGCTACATTAGTCTCTACTGACGGTGACTATACCTGAGCTCTTCCTCTTTATTTCGGTGTCTTGTCCTGACTGTCTTTGTCCTGCACCATAGGTTGCCTCTAATTGTGCAGCCACAAACCGCCTATTGTGCTCCGGGGGCGTCACTGAAGACCTTCTCCAACGGGTGGCGGCCGCCGAGGTGGAGGCTAGCCGTGCCTGCGAAGCCGACCTCCTGCAGTTGGAGGTCAGCCGAGCCCTCTGAGCGAAGATAGAGCATTATCTCAGTACCCTAATAGCTTCTGATGATACTTTGCACTGGTATAGACTCCAGGAACGCCTCGGGTCCGAGAAGAACCAAGCCCTCATTGAGGACTCTTGCATAAACTATCCCAAGAGCGGGAGCAGCTCCAAACTCGGACGAGGGAGTTGTCTGATCAAGTTAGCCTCCTGGAATCTGCAAAGAAAGCCCTGGAGGACCGAAATACGGAACGAGAGTGCCTAATGACTCTGAAAGAATACGACTTAGAGCTATTGACCTCTTATGCCACCGACCTCCAGGAGCAGGTTACCCAGGCCTAGGCCCAAGCTTCCGCTGCTACCCAGAAGCTCCAAGAAGTGTTAAGGGCTCAGGATTGTCTACTCCAGGAGGTGGCGACGCTGAAGGATGCCAAGGAGGAGGTTGAGATCAAACTGCAGCAACAGCAGAGTGACCACGCAGCCCAACTATCCAAGGATGAAGAGGAGTCCAAGGCTAAGTTCCTGCAATCGGAGGAGTACGTCAAGATTTTAGCCGGGCAGGCATTGAAGTGCCTCAAACAGGGCTTCCATGGCGCTATCAGCCAGTTGGAAAAGTATCAACTGCTGAAACCAAGAGCAGACATGAGCGCTATAACTGTCCAGCGGGTCTGGGACGAGCTTACTCCTGAAGAGCAGGACCTATAGAATCATTCCTGACCTGGGCCCGGGCTTCCTGGCCACTCCTCGCCCGTTGCATTTTCTTCTTCTTTTTAAGCTTTCTCTTGTAGGATAAGTATGTAGTCATTTTAGCTTTGAATGCAAACAACCCTGGACTTCTTATATTTTGAGTGATTTCCTGCCCCCTTAAAATGTTTTGTCTTCGGATAGTGCCCCACCACCAAGTGGGAGGCAGTAGGGTTTTGCAGCTTTTGGCCGGACATGTGCAGCTCCGAGGCCAAGCCTACTCACCAAGAGACAGTAGGGTTTTCCAGCTCTTGGTCGGGCATGTGCAGCTCAGAGGCCAAGCCTACTCACCGAGAGGCAGTAGGGTTTTGCATCTCTTGGCCGAGCGTGTGCAGCTCCGAGGCCAAGCCTACTCACCGAGAGGCAGTAGGGTTATGCAGCTCTTGGCAGAGCATGTAGCACCAAGGCCAAGCCTACTCACCCAGAGGCAGTAGGGTTTTACAGCTCTTGGCCGGGCGTGTGTAGCTCCGAGGCCAAGCCTACTCACCGAGAGGCAGTAGGATTTTGCAGCTCTTGGCTGTGCATGTGTAGCTCCGAGACCAAGCCTACTCACCGAGAGGCAGTAGGGTTTTGCAGCTCTTGGCCGGGCATGTGCAGCTCCTGTTGGATATGGCTTGGCGGATTTCCTAGCGAATGCCTGGTCGATCCGAGAGACCTCTCCACGTCTACGGATTAAAAATTAATCCGAGTGGAGACCCGTCTCCCATCGACCGTCTCGTGCCGTATTGAACGATCCAAATTATAACTTAGCCAATTACCAAAATCGGCTTTGTAATTTACTCGACCGTTCGACCGCAGAAAAGGCCACGAGTTGATCGCTGGCTTTGGTGTTTATGGTCGGGGTCCAGTTAACAATTTATTCATTATGATATGAAATCAAAATAATAAATTATCAAACATAAAATGACGAGACAAATGATCATGGCACACAAAAAACATAATGAAAGACAATGGAGCTTGGGAAGAGATATACCTTCCCGATCACCTCGCGGTCTTCTACCTTATGTCCCTCCCTTCGCAGACGTCGTGTGGGCGACGATCTACCGCGAACCGAGATCACCAAAGGCTCCAAAAGTGCTCTTCTTCTCACCTTGGCCGAAAAAGGAAACCCTAACCTAGGGTTTCCCTAGCCGTCGGCCCCCTCACTCCTCTCTCCTTTGCGCCGCCAACCATCGACCACCGACCGCCGACCGCCGGAGCCGTCGTGAGGCCTCCGGACCAGTTGCGCACTTTGAGAGGAAGGAGAAGAAGATGAAGAAGTTCCTCACCCAAACAGCTCGATGAAGTCCCTCCCCACGCAACTTGCGGAGCCGCCGCTTGCCTCCTTTGTGCCTCCTCCCGCCGGCCACCCTTCTCTTGAGCTCAACAAGGTGGGGCCTTTCAAGAGCGCAAAGGAATTATGGGAGAAACTAGTCGAGCTCAACGAAGGTTCAAACGAGTCAAGGAGGGCAAAGAAGGACCTTTTGGTGGCTCAATTACAATCACTCTCCATGAAGACCAACGAGACGGTTAGCCAATTACATGGAAAAGTAAAGGAAATCATCAACGAACTACATGTAATTGGTGAGAAGGTGGAAAATCGAGATCTCGTGAGATATGTTTTACAATCATTTCCTAGGACTACATTGTGGGCATCAATGGTTGATGCCTACAAAGTATTAAGGGATCTTTCAATGGTAAAGTTAGATGATTTGTTTTGTGAATTTGAATTACATGATCAAGCTAACATCTCTTCCAAAGAAAAAGGTGTAGCATTCATGGTAGAAAAGGAAAAGAAAAAGAAGAAGGAGAAGAAGAAGATCATCTACTCCTCATCATCCGAATCGGAGGAGTCTAGTGCTTCTATGGATAGTGACCAAGAGACCTACATGGTAAGGAAAATGAAAAGAGCATTTAAAAATTTCTCTAACAAATCTTATGGTAGGAAAGGGTCAAGAAGCAAGAGCAAAGGCAAAGACATCATTTGCTACAATTGCCACCAAGATGGCCACATGAAGAATGAGTGCCCACAACTCAAGAAAAGAGATGACAAGAAGGAAGAAAAGAAGAAGAGTGAGAAGAGGAAGTCAAAAGAAAAAGGGAAAAGTGCCACAAGTCTAAAAGCTACTTGGGATGATCCATCATCTTCGGAGGAAGAGGAAGATCACGTGTCACACTTCGCACTAATGGGAGTGGATAACTTGGAGTCATCCGATGATGAGAGGAGCTCAAGTAGTGAAGATGAAAGTGAAGCCTCATCATCATCTGAATCCGAGGCGTTTGTAAGTGAGGTATATAGCTTACCCTCTTCTACTCTTGTCAAAATTATTACTAGTACAAATGTTGATTTGGCTAAGGCTAGGAGGAAAATTAAAGAATTAAAGGATGAAGTTTCCATGCTTAAAGTAGAATCCATGAAACTTAAGGATGATTTGTATGCTTCTTCTACTATATCAAATGATTCATGTCTTGAAAATGAAATAAGGAACTAAGGAAAAAGGTAGAAGACATAACCAAGGCACTTAGAAAGTTTCAAGTTGGCTCTAGCAACCTTGATATGATAATAAATAGTCAAAGAGTCGTTTACAACAAAGCCGGGATAGGTTATAGGCCAAAGACCAAGGAAGTAGCCTTTGTTTCACTTATGGGTAGAAAGGGTGCCTCTAGGAGACAAGGGGTCAGGGGAAATACAAAGAAGGCTTGGGTACCAAAGAAGTATTTAATTGATTCTTGTGGAACTAAAATTTGGGTACCTAAAGCTTGTGTTTTCCATGTTGTATAGGTGAAGGATGCCTCAAAAATGTGGATTGTAGATAGTGAGTGCTCAAGACATATGACCGGAGATGTGAGCAAGTTCACCACTATTAGCTACCTAAGAGAAGGGACCGTATCCTTTGGAAATAGTGGGAAACTCAAAATAATTGGTAGGGGCACCATTGAGGTATCTCCTACAATCTCTATCCACAAAGTTCTTTTAATTAAGGGAATGTAATTTAATTTACTTAGTGTAAGTCAACTTTGTGATGTGGGATATAGGGTTGAGTTTCATGCTAGAAAGTGTCTAATTAAACAAAATGGGTTTGAAAATGTTATGCTAGAAGGATATAGAGAGGCTAATCTTTACTATCTTAATCTTGCTTATGCTTCTAACAATTTGCCTAAGTGTCTCATATCTAAAGAAGAAGAAGGATGGTTGTGGCACCGGAGACTTGGGCACATCAACATGAAGAACATTGCAAGAGTGGCAAAGGAGGAGTTGGTGAAGGGGCTCCCTATGATCAAGTATGAAAAGACCAAGATGTGTGATGCATGCCAAGAGGTAAGCAATCAAA
>JAGFNQ010001138.1:463398-478625 GCA_024364735.1 Boesenbergia rotunda
TGTCCAAGGGTTTTAGGAGAGGAACAATTGACCCAACTTTGTTCCTAAAATCTAAGGATAAGGACATATTTGTGGCCCAAGTTTATGTAGATGATATTATCTTTGGGTCCACAAATAGTGAATTCCTCCATGAATTCATTAAGTGTATGGAAAATGAATTTGAGATGAGTCTTGTAGGAGAATTGACTTTCTTCTTGGGTCTACAAGTTAAGCAAACAAATGAAAAGACTCATGTGTATCAAACTAAATATGCTAGGGAAATGCTAAAGAAATTTGGATTAGAAAATGCTAAGGTAGCATCTACCCCTATAGGAACAAATGTCAAAATGGATAGTGATGTTGAAGGGAAAATGATAGACTCAAAACAATATAGAAGCATGATTGGTAGTCTATTGTACCTAACCGCTAGTAGACCCGATATATTATTTGCGGTCGGTATGTGTGCAAGGTACCAATCATGTGCCAAAGAGTCTCATTTAGTGGTAGTAAAGAGGATCCTAAGGTATATTAAAGGTACTCTTAATGTCGGATTTTGGTATCCTAGAACCCCAAATGTTGATCTTTTTGGATACACCGATTCGGACTATGCGGGGTGTAAACTAGATAGGAAGAGTACTAGTGGAGGATGTCAATTTATTGGGTCATCTTTAGTTAGTTGGAGTAGTAGGAAACAACCATATGTTGCCCTATCAACAACGGAGGCTGAATATGTGGTAATGGGTGGTTGTGTGTCCCAACTACTTTGGATCATGCACACCTTAGAGGATTATGAGTTACATTACTCCAATGTCAAGGTTTTGTGTGATAATGTAAGTACAATTAACTTGACTAAAAATCCGGTTCACCATTCTAGAACAAAACACATTGAAGTGAAGCATCACTTCATTAGGGATCATGTGGCAAGGGGAGACATAGAATTACACTATGTTGAGTCTAAGTCAAATCTTGCCGACATTTTTACCAAGCCTCTTCCCGAATCGGAGTTCACATCCTTAAGAAGAGGCCTTGGTATGTGTTTTGTAGAAGTATAGGATGAACCTTGGAGCAATACAATAGGAAGGTGGTGTTTGATCCATTAGGATGATACAAATGATTCACTTATGCTTGTGGCATAGTGTTGGGTCATTAGATGTATCAAATTATGAAAAATAGACCAACTATGGGGAAAGCAAGTGTTTAATTAATGGACATCTTGCCCAAAGATCATAGTTGGACATTTTAAAACATTTGAAAATCATTCTGTGCTTTATATGTTTTGCCATAAGCTTGGAAGTTGTATGAGTCCATAATTAGTTTGAAAACTTGATACAAAATTAGTAGTTTTCAAGAAATTTAAACTTTAGTCAAAAGTCAAGCATGTTTGAAATTTTTCATGAACTGATATTTTTCCTTGTTAGAGTATATCATATCAAACATGCTTGCATATTTTTACAATTTTTGAAATTTTCTGGAATTTTTGGGGAGTTTCTGAAATTCGGCTCAGAAACCTGTAATTCAGGCTGATAGAGTATCAGTCGAGCTGGATTCAGAAAACTGAGGTTTTTCAGAAATGAGTTATTCTCTCATTTGATGCCATGGGTTAGGATTGCTGTGGGCAATAATTTTGATGGTGTCAAAGGGGGAGAATGAGATGGTTTAAGTTAGGCTTGTAACGTACTTTTTGGTTAAATTTGGCTTATGGAAATTGAAAATGAAGAAGGCATAGGTTAAGGGGGAGGTTATCTCTTGTTTTTCTTACTATGTCTTGTTTTCAATTACTGTTGTTGGCTGGTATTTTCTCCCTAACTTAAACATATTTCCACACATCAAAAAGGGGGAGATTGTTGAGGCAATCGACCCAAGGATGATCGGGAAGATCATGGTTTTGATGTGTGTGTGCCAATATGTTTAAGGTTAGGGTGTTGTGTTGTTATTTGATATGTGTGATTGAGTTTGCAGGACTTGGAGAATCACACATGGAGGACATATCCGAGGGACGAGAGCCGAGGGAGGAGGACTCCAAGGGCAAGCCGGGAAGTGGACTTCAAAGGGCACACGTGAAGGGTGGCATGGAGGCAAGCCAAGGGAAGGCTTGTGTGCGCATCCGAGGGACGATAGCCGGTGGAAGAAGACTTCAAGGGGCAAGCCAAGGGAGTATACCTGAAGGCACACGTGAAGGAGAGTGTTCGGAGTGAGAGTGAGTGATTGTAGAAGCTGGGCAGTCGACTGGTAGAAAGGCAGTCGACTGCCAGAGCAAACAGAAACTCATAGAAGGTTTCGGACCTGAGACCAGTCGACTGCTCCAGGAGCAGTCGACTGGTAACCCCGAAAACTAACCGTTGAGTTAGTCATTGGTTAGCATTTAAGGCTAGACCAGTCGACTGCCAAAGGGGTAGTCGACTGGTGTCGGGCTGGACAACTCGTGGAGTTGTTCTTTACTCTTATTTAAAGGGGACTTTTTGGCACGAGGAAGGTACAGTTCTTTACTGTACCAAAGTGCTGCTAATGCCCAAAGTGATCAGTTCTTACTCTAGCTTTCATTTCAATCTTGTAAAGAGGAAGAAGACAACCTTGTAAATGTTTTCTCCACCTTGAAGGAGACGTTTCATAGTGGAGGTGGTGTACTCGTGTGGATCCTTGGATTAGTCACCTTTCGGGGTGGATACCAAGTAAAATCTTCTTGTTAGCATTGAATTTTATATTTTCCATTATATTTTTGTATTGTGCTAACCCTCTTGTAGAGAGAATTCAACAAAAGTGCAATTCAACCCCCCCTCTAGCAAGCGCCACGATCTTACAAAGATAAGGCGAAGTTATTCACTTCTCTTCTTCCTCCATAGCATGCCTTACCTTTCCACACATGGTGGTGATCGGCGCCGGGATCATCCAAGAGGAGTAGCTTTTGGCCGGCGGCCAACTTTGAAGGTTGGTGGCACCGACGCAAGCAAAGAGGAAAGGTGTAGGGTTTTTGGGTGCAATTCCGGGAAGAAGAAGTGCTCTTCTTCATCTTCTACATCTTCCCTACATCAGTGGTGGCTGGAGTAAGCAAGGAGGAGGTCTCTTCCTCCTTTGGTGGCCGGCGGCATCAACCCTTGTTATTAGGGTTTTGGTGTTAGGAAGAAGAGGAGAGAAGGTGAAGACTCGATGACCTTGGTGACTCCAAGATGGGAAGGGTCATACAACAGAAGACTGTGAGGTAAAAGATAAGGTATACCTCTCATTAGCTCCTTGTTCATTTCTATTGTTTGCTTTGATTATTCTAATCATCGTATGTGTTTTTGTTAATTATCATAGTTTAATTATTTGTTAATTAATATTGATAATTAATTTATGTCATGGACCCCGATAATAAACACAAAAATTGGCGATCCATTCGTCGTCTTATCCGCGGTCGATTGATTCGGAAAGTTACAAGGCCTTACCTTTGGTCTTGGCTAAGTTGTGACTTGAATCAATTGATACGACGACGAGTCGGTCGTTTGGGAGACGGGTCTCTATTCAGATTAAATTTTTAATCCGTAGACATAGAGAGGTCTCTCATGTTCGACCCCGTGGTTGCTTAGGAAACCCGTCGAGCTATTCTTATCACAGCGTTCTTGATAATTGCTATTTTGTTAAATATTTTAGGCTTTCAAACCCATGTTTTGATCCTCTTTTATATGCTTAATCTTGTATTTACATTAGGTTTCATGAATTATCCTAATTCTAGCTTTGGATGCAAATCTTTTCATAATTGAGATATTTTGGCAATAAATTTTGAATCTATTTTTGTAGGCTTTGAATGATTATGGACCTAGATCAGATTGGATCAAGATTGAGCCATAATTGGATTTGGATCAAGATGATCAAGCATTGGACCAATATGGGCCGTCGGATCAAGGAGCGGGTAGATCTGAGCCATTTGTGAACTTTTGATCAATCCGAGCTCAAGATAGGATTAATCATGACCATAGATCAAGATCTGAAGTTTTGGTCCAAATCAGAAATCATCCAGCCGTTGGATCAAGCTCGAGAGGGTCTAAGCCATCCATTCAAAGATCAAGGCAATCTGAGTCATCCGTTGCAGATCTAAAAGATCCAAGCTACTGAGAGGAAGATCCTGACCATTGAAGGAGATCTGGAGAGTTTGGGCTTGATCCGAGTTAATCTGACTGTCGAATGAGGCAAGGAAGATCACAGCCGTTCAAATTCAAATGGGATTAGTTAAATCAAAATTTCCTCCACCGCGCTCAGGGTCGTTGCCAGATCGCGAGTTTTGCCCAGTTCATCATTTTCTTCTCTGATTTCTTTACGCGACCACTTCAGATTCAAGTTTCTTGCCACTTTTCAATCAAAAGATCAAATTCCCGAGAAGTTTGTGAGTTAATCTCGTCGCTGCCAAGCTCCGGTGAGGGTTTCGCCCAAGCTTGCTTCATCCGATCAACTCCCGATTGAAAGCCTTCATCGATCGGAGCTATCAGAACAACTCAGAGGGGTTCTCTGAAGAATACTAAGAGTTCCTGAGCCATCATCGCCATGCAATTTGTCAAGAAGGAGATGATTGGAAGAAGAATCCAGCCAGAACACTAATCTGACGCAAATCATCCGCGGGAGTTAGATCTTGTTGAATTCAAGCTAGGGGGTTCCTGGTTTGATTCTTGGGTGACGGCAGGAAGAGGATTTGGTGAAAGACTTAATCTGTTGTTGTTAATTTCATTTCTGCACTCTGTTTCTTTAATTAGCTAATTCTGTATCAGTTCATTTACAGCTACTGATCGGGCTGTTTGACCGATCTAGATAGCTACTGATCGGTCTGTCGACCGATCAGACTTGTACCTGATTGGTCTGTCGACCGATCAGGTAGTTTTCCAGCACTTTTTAGCCCTGTTTTTAAGCATTCAATTTGTAGTGTATGAATTCCATTTAAATTTCGGCAACTTAGCTACAAATTTATTGTTTGCCTGTCTTGATGCTAGTTTTGTCCTTCGATTTCATAATTTCATATTGAATTGTTCAATGTCCAAGTAGGTAACGTTAGTTTTCATAATTTCCTAGCTAAATCTTGCTTAGTTGAATTCATTTTGCTTCAGCTGTATTTTCATTACTTATCACAAAACAAACCCCCAACCTTATTGGAAAACCCAAAAACCTAAACGACAACTTCGAGCTTGAACTAAACATACTTGACTAGTCCTTGGAAAAATACGACTTGAGGCCCCTGTACTACATTTCAATTTCGTGAGCTAGGGTTTTCAATTTATAAATATCTAAATTTGAGGCTCATTCGTGACACTTGATATTGGGCTACCATCAAATTTTTGGCGCCGTTGCCGGGGAACACTAGTTGAGTTTGTTTAATTTTAGCTTGTGTGCTTATTTTCATATTTTGTGATCTATTTCATTTGCTTTATCTTGCTATATACATTTGCTGCCATTTGTATTTGTTGTATGACCAGGACTGCAGGTGGTGATCTGGAGGAATTTGATCCTGAAATTGAGAGGACTTTCAGAGCAAGGAGAAACCAAGGCAGAGTTTCAGAGGCTATTGAGAATATTTCTACTCAGTCCATTTCTACTCAATTAAGCAGTCCTATGGCAGAACACCAGAAAATCATGAAGGAGCTTGCAGCACCTGATGATGCTTTCCAGTATTCATGTATTACTTATCCAGAGCTTACTGGTGATTTTGAGCTGAGATCAGGACTTATTCATTTATTGCCAAAGTTTCAAGGACAATCTGGAGAAGATCGAAACCGACATTTACACGAGTTCCATGTAGTTTGCTCCACCATGAAGCCTCAGGGGTTTTCTGAAGAGGATATCAAGTTGAGGGCATTCCCATTTTCTCTGACTGGAGCAGCTAAGGATTGGTTCTATTATTTGCCCACCGAACATGTTTCTAGTTGGATTTCCATAAAGAAGACATTTATAGAAAAGTACTTGCCAGCCTCCAGAATAGCTATTATCAGGAAGAGTATTTGTGGTATACAGCAAGTAGTGGGAGAGACCCTATATGATTATTGGGAGAGATATAATAAGTTATGCTCAAGTTGCCTACAACATCAGATTAGTGAGCAGCTCCTTATTCAGTATTTTTATGAGGGTCTACTTTAAGTGGATAGGATTATGATTGATGCTGCAGTTGGAGGAGCATTAGTGAACAAAACACCAGATCAGGCTAGGGAGTTAATTGTAGGACCGGTGCCGTTGATAGAGGGGGGGGGGTGAATATCGACCGTTCAAATATTTCGGAAACTTCGTAAGACTTTCGATTGTCGTTCTGGACTCAGAGCGTTAGTGCAGTGGAAAAGTAAAGCAGAACGAAAATAAACAGACACAGGGACACTGCGGGATTTTTACTTGGTTCCCGACCCCCCAGGGTCAGTACATCCAAGGCCTATGTACGGGAACGCCCGTCCACTATTGGTCTCCTTCCCGAACTTTCTGGAGGCAGAGAAACCCGACTTACAGTGCATGTTTACAATCAAAAGATAAATAAAATTAAGTGCGGAATTAAATAAAAGCAAACCAACAAGACAAAGTCTGAAGCTCGGCCGATCTGGACCTCCGAAGTGCCGTGCACTCCCTCCTGGAGCCTCCCGGTCGTAGAGCCTCATCTCTAGCGTGTTGTCGTCGGTCAGAATGCTTGGAATCGCTCTTGGAAGTTGTTGTTGAAGCAGAGGGGTCGAAGCCCCTTATATAGCACTCCTGGGGGCGCCCTGGACGTCGGGGGAGCCCCGATAAACCTGGTCAACTCTTATCTCTGTGCTGACCTCGCCGCAGCTGATAAGACTTTTGACCAGGGCACCCCGGACCTCCCGGGCGCCCTCATGGAGGCTTATCTGTGTTTCAGACTCGAAACAGCAAGTACAGGTTTGAACCCGGGCGCCCCGGACGCTCCCGGCGCCTCGGACGCACCGGGCGCCCCAGACGCTCCGGGCGCCCCGGACGCTCCGGGCGCCCCGGACGCTCCGGGCGCCCCGCTTGAAGCCTATTCTGCCTGCTTAACTTAAACTCCATTTTTCTTCTTTGTTCCGGGCGCCCCCATCACTCTGGGCGCCCCAATCAAGGTTTTAAACCCAAGACTGGGTTTTACCTTTTGATCTGGGTGCCCCCAACACTCCAGGAGCCCGGGTTGGCTGTTTTCCAGCCTCTTGCCTGCTTTGTCTCCTGTTCTTGGTACCTGCAAGATACACAAACACAAAGCAAATATACATACAATATTAGGCTTACGGACTTGGTTCGGACTTCGGATTTCCATGAAACCCTAGGTCGAACCGGCGCAAGTTCTCACCCCCGAGAACGCGCCTTTCACCTACTCCTTTCAGGAGACGGTTGCCACCCAGTCCTTCGGATGGACTTTTGCTTAGCTTCCGATACTTCCGGACCTCGAGACGCCCAAACCCTAACTCGTCTCTACTCCTGTCCTTAGTCATCGCTCAGCTAAGTTGCTTAGTCCCTCGGACCAAGTCTTAAAGCCTAGCAGTCCTTCGCCAGGTGCCTAGCAGCCCTCCGCTAGGTCTTCATTACCAAGCAGTTCTTTGCTTGGTGCCTAGCAGTCCTTCGCTAGGTCTTAGACTCCTAGCAGCCCTTCGCTAGGTGCCCAGCAGCCCTTCGCCAGGTCTTCGACTCCTAGCAGCCCTTCGCTAGGTGCCCAGCAGCCCTTTGCCAGGTCTTCGGGTTCCGATGCCTAGCAGCCCTTCGCTAGGTGCCTAGCAGCCCTTCGCTAGGTCTTGGGGTTTCGATACCTAGCAGCCCTTCGCTAGGTGCCTAGCAGCCCTTTGCTAGGTCTTAGGGTTTCGATACCTAGTAGCCCTTCGCTAGGTGCCCAGCAGCCCTTCGCCAGGACTTAGTGCCCAGCTTCACTCACCAAGTCTTAGTGCCTAGGTTAACTAGGACTTTTCTTCAACATAGGTTACTTCTCTTTTGCTCCCCTTTGTCTGTTCAATGTATCACTGACTTAAGTGTATTGTCAAACATTAAAACACTTAAAGGAGAACATCATTGATGCAACTTGCACCAACAATCTCCCCCTTTTTGATGTTTGACAATAACTTAAGTTAAATTGGTTTAAAGGGGCTAACTTACTGTCCTTGGGATAATAAATAAAAAAATGATATTTGAAACTACATTTTTGATTTTTTGGGAGAAAAGTTTTCTAATTTCTAACTTAAGGATTTTTTGGGAGAAATTTTTTCTAATTTCTAACTTAAGCACACCTCTTCCCCTTTGTCATACATCAAAAAAACAAAGGAAATACTTGCACCAACAATGAAGATCTTTGGTTCTATTCGAAAATACTTAGTGCAAATTTTTTTTTTTGAAAGCATTGTATTTTGAATGGTATATTGCATTTTTTTTTTGAAAAATGAATATTTTGAAAAAGATGCTATGTGCTTTGAAAAGTACTTTGAGAAAAAAATGCAAGTACTTTTGTAATTTTTGAAAACTATAAGTACTTTTGGAAAATGCATAACTTTTGAAAGAATGCTATTTTGGAAAATATAAATATTATGCATATTTTGCAAGTACTAACTCTTTTTGAAAAAGATGAAACTTTGAAAAATCTAAGTAGTTTTTGAAAAGTATTATGCATTTTGAAAACATAGCATTTTACTTGATTTGGTTTCTTTTCCAGTCTGACACAATCCTAGGAAATCTTGTTAACTACAAGGACATTTTCCTAAGTGTCCTGAAAGTTTTTTTTTAAACTCAAGTTAAACACCCTTTTTTTTTAATTGATCAAAACCAGATGAATTTTTGAAAATACTGGTATGATAGTATTTTGAAAGAATACTTGTGTTTTTAGCAAGATTTTGAAGATATAGTTAAAAAAATATGTTATTAAATAATTCCTTTAATTTGACCTCCCCCTAAACTTGACTCAGTCCTGGGAAGCTTGTTGACCACAAGTACTCTTCCTCTGAGTCTTAAGGTTTGGTTCAGATCAAAAGAATAATCTAATAATTTTCAAAATAAATAATTTAAAACTTGTCAGAATGTTGACTCAGACTCCCCCTAAAACTGACATGTCATAGAAGTCCTTTTTAGATCATGAAGTGGACCTTCCTCTGTATCTTTAAGGTTTATCAAAATCAAATGAGCGATAATTTTCAAGTAGATAAATTTTGAAGCCACAATTTGGAAAGAAGATAATTTTGAAAACATGTGTGATGGAAATTAAGGTGCAGTTTTCGAAAAATATTTTTAATAAAAAGACCAAAACACTCCCCCTGCATCCAACACCGTTTGACTCTAACTAAGTGCCTTAAGGAACTTTAGTGTTGTCCTAAGAGGCTTGTGTCTAATTGAGTGAGTCAAACAATTTTGAAAAGATATAATTTTTGAAAACATATAATATGTATATTCAATCAGACAAGCATGAATTCTATAAAAACATTATTATGTTGAAGCACTATTTTGAAAATATATTTTTAGGAAAATATTCTAATAATTTTGAAAAACAATTTTGAAGAATATTTTTCAATTCATTAGTCCTTAACATCTCACCCATTTTAGATGTATCAATACAACAAGCATGGTTGCCTTATAGGTGTATTGTGAGATGCTTGAATCATTTTTCTTAATTTATTTTTAATTCTAAGATTTAATTGAATCTTGTGTTAGATTTGAATTTGACAAGAAGTAACTTGAATTTGAATTTCAAAAATTGGCTTCCAGGTCTTGGCGAGGCACTGGGCCTTCTTTGGTCGTAGCCTTATTGGATCATCAACCCTTTCTTTGACAAAGCCTTTTAATGAAATTTCATTTTCAAAATTACTTTTTTTTTAAAAATTCTGGTCTAACTAGTTTGGGTCTTGGATCGGTAGCTTCGGCTAGTTTCACCAATCTAATGAGACCAAGTAGTGTATACTTGACCTTATTAGAAGAGGCTTCCCTAACTTACTATCATCTCACCGCTACCCAATACTAGATTGATCAAGTTTCAATTATTCTTTTTCCTACAGCCGTTCTAATATATACATAAGATTTAAATATGAATGACATGTCATATATTTAAAATAATTAGCAAATGCATGGCATGACAATTATGCATGAGTCAAACAATTCAAATCATTTTATTTAAGTTTCTAAAAATGTATCAAATTCCCGATTTGATACATGTCGTGTGAACCCGCGAATATGCCAACCCACTTTGACATATTTAATGTTATTAATTTTAATTGTTACAGTTTGGGTAAAATTTTATTTTAGTTTGAGTTTAAATTATTTAAAATTTTAGTTGGATTCAGGTTAACAAAGAATTAATTGATGTTGAATTAATTTAAGTTTGAATTAATTGATGTTGAATTAATTTGAGTTTGAATTAATTAGGATTTAAATTGAATCTAATTTAATTGGAATTTTAATTTAATTTGAATTTAATTTAATTTGAATTTGAATTTAATTTTAATTTGCATTTAGTTTAATTTGAACTTAATTTAATTCGAATTTAATTTTAATTTGAATTTAATTAAGATTTAATAAATTTGAATTTGAATAATTAAGATTTAATTAATTTGAATTTAAAATTTAATTAATTCGAATTTGAATAATTAAGATTTAATTAATTTGAATTTAAAATTTAATTAATTCGAATTTGAATAATTAAGATTTATTTGAATTTAAAATTTAATTAATTTGAATTTAAAATTTAATTAATTTGAATTTAAAATTTAATTAATTCGAATTTGAATAATTAAGATTTAATAAATTTGAATTTAAAATTTAATTAATTCGAATTTGAATAATTAAGATTTAATTAATTTGAATTTAGAATTTAATTAATTCGAATTTGAATAATTAAGATTTATTTAATTTAAATTTAGAATTTAATTAATTTGAATTTGAATAATTAATATTTAATTAATTTAAATTTAGAATTTAATTAATTCGAATTTGAATAATTAAGTTTTAATTAATTTAAATTTAGAATTTAATTAATTCGAATTTGAATAATTAAGATTTAATTAATTTGAATTTAAAATTTAATTATTAATTAATAATCGTGGTTTTAAATTCATCATTTTCATTATTTCGAAAATTTCTTCTTCATCTTTATCTTTCTTTTCAAGTTTTTCTAATAATTTTGATTTATTTGAATTTTTGTAATTTTTATTGATTATGACCTTTATATTGGATAGTTTCATGTTCTCCTCAACATTAGATCTTTCAATATCCTCAATGTAGGTGGAGTAAAGTGGACCAGTAGTTAATTTTTCAGGATTATCTAAGGGAATAATTAAATTATTATCTAGAGAGATATCATCTCCACTATCTTCAGAATTATTCTTAGTATCCTCATAATTATTCTTATGATTCTCAGAATTATCCATATTATCCTTAGAATTATCCTTATTATCCTCAGAATTATCCTTAGAATTTTCAATTCTAAATTCATAACTATCTAAAGGATTTTCAAATTTGGGTTCAGGTTTGTACAAAGGGTTTTCAAATTTGAATTCATAATTATCTAAGAGATTTTTAGATTTTAATTCAGAATTATCAGAGTTAAAATTAAAATTAATTTCGAAATTATCATCAAGAATTTTAACATTATCTGATTTAATTTCAAGAGTACCAATAGTATCACCAGATCTAATTTTAGAATTAATTTCAGTAATTTTTGAATTAACATTAAAAATTAAACAGTTAATTTCTGATATTTTAACATTATTTACACTTTCTAATTGATCATTCAGAATATTGAGTTGACTACTTACACAGTTCAATTTTTCAGTAACATTATCTAAACAATTTACATAAGAAAGTGCAGAAGATTTGAAAATTTTCGGAACATAAATCTTACGTACCTTGGCGGACACTTATTTTTGTAGTGTCTGTACTTCTCGCATTTGAAACATCTGATGTGGCTTTTATCTTTCCGGACTCCTGGCGCTGGTGCCCCCCTCGCCACCGGTGATGAAGATCGAGTCTTACGAGTAGGGCACTGATTTTTATAGTGCCCTCTCTCCCTGCATGTGAAACAGATAATATGGAATTTAAAAATGGACATTTTAAAATTAAAAGTACCTGATTCACCCCTGGGCTCCCCCTCAACTCCTGGCGTTGTTGCTCCGTCGGCAGTTAGTCCGGTGAAGAGCAGCTCAGCTTTTATACCAATTGTAGGACCGGTGTCGTTGATAGAGGGGGGGGGTGAATATCGACCGTTCAAATATTTCGGAAACTTTGTAAGACTTTCGATTGTCGTTCTGGACTCAGAGCATTAGTGCAGCGGAAAAGTAAAGCAGAACAAAAATAAACAGACACAGGGACACTGCGGGATTTTACTTGGTTCCCGACCCCCCAGGGTCAGTACATCCAAGGCCTATGCACGGGAACACCCGTCCACTATTGGTCTCCTTCCCGGACTTTCCAGAGGCGGAGAAACCCGACTTACAGTGCAAGTTTATGTTGGTGCAGTATGCACCCAAGTCAAACCTGTGTTTTGTTATTGACAAAAGGGTTCAAAAGTTAAGGGTTATTTGTTGTCTAACAATGCTCCTTGAGTGTACAGGAAAAGCCCTAGCGAAGGAATGCTAGGCACTGGCGAAGGACTGCCAGATAGAAAAAGCCCTAGCGAAGGACTGCTAGGCACTGGCGAAGGATTGCCAGACAGACAAGCCCTAGCGAAGGAATGCTAGGCACTGGCGAAGGGCTGCCAGAAGAAAAGACCTAGCAAAGGGATGCTAGGCACCAAGCGAAGGGAAGCTTGGCAACTCAAGACCTGGCGAAGGACTGCCGGGCAAAAGTCCAACTGGAGGGTCCGGTTGGCACCAGGTAAACTCTCCCGAGAGGAGTAGGTGAGGACGCGTTCCCCTCGAGGGAACATTAGGCGTCGGTTCGACCTAGGGCTCCATTTTGGAGACCCAAAGTCAGAACCAAGACAGCTAAGGCTGTAAAAAATCAACTTAGTATTTGCTATTTTGGACTAACCCTGGATGCAGGACCGAAGGACTGCGTTTCTGCAGCTCAGAGGGCCTCAAAGGAGTGAGGCCGCAGCTGAGCAGGGCGCCTCGGATGTGTCGGGCGCCCCAGAGTCAACCCAAAGTCAGCAGAAAAGTAAACCTCCGACAGCACAGCGTTGGGGGGCGCCCCGCGCATGTCGGGCGCCCCTCTTGTCGCGGGCGCCGCGCAAATCGGGCACCGCGCAGATCGGGCGCCCCGCGTGTCTCGGGCGCCCACTGTGCCACGCCACTGAAGGCGGCTGCAGCTCACCCTCGCGAAGCCTCGGTGATAAAGTTTGACCGGTCAATCGGGCGCCCCGTGCGCGTCGGGCGCCCCAGTCAAAAACAATCCCGAAGATAACGAGATCAGCTTTGACTAGAGCATCGCCGGATCTGCTGCCACGTGGAGGGCGCCCCGAGCATGTCGGGCGCCCCCTGCCCTATATAAAGAGGGCCTCGACCCTCTTCAAAGCACAACTAATTCCTTCGACAATTCTACGCTCTTCTGCTTCCACGACACGCTCCAGAAAGCTGCCAACTCAAGCCGACGACGTCCCACTGCTCCAGAACTTCAATCTTCACCGGACGTCGATAACAAGAGTTGTATTTAAAGTTTACTATTCTGCCTTATTGTAAAATCTAATTGTAAACTTTGCGAACTTATAGAATTGCCCGCAGAAAACGGTCAACGACCGTGGGCCTTGGAGTAGGAGTCGACCCAGGCTCCGAACCAAGTAAACCAGCTGTGTTTGCGTTATTGTGTTCTCTTTTATTTCCGCTGCGCACCCGCTCTTTTTAAATCCGAACGAATTGCGACATTCACCCCCCCCTCTCTCGCATTTCTCGATCCAACAAGTGGTATCAGAGCGGGGAAGTCAAACTTGGTGCAACCACCAGTTTGAATATTTTTCGGATTTTTTTTTCTCTCATTTTTTTTAAAATAAAAAAATCTTCGTTCGAGTTTTTATCTCAAGGTTGGTGCAACACCCCTTGAAATCTGTGTTTGATTATTTCTTCCCGCACTACTAATCCAAGACCAAGTCTTGGAAATATTTTGGTTGTTTACTTTTATTTCAGTAACAAATGTCTATCCAAGAAGGATTTAGCACCGCCAGACCTCCACTTTTCAGTGGAGAAGACTTTCCCTACTGGAAAAGTCGAATGGAGGTCCACCTGAAAACTCAGGTGGAAATGTGGATAATCATCCAGTCTGGACTGATGATTCCCACCAATGCTGAAGGTGTACCACAAGACTACTCAGAATGGGACACTGCCCTTAAACGAAAGATTGAAGCTGACGCCAAAGCAACCCAGACTCTACAATGTGGACTAACGAAAGAAGAGCTGAACCGCGTAGGACCCTTCAAAAGTGCAAAGGAACTATGGGCTAAATTGATTGAACTCCACGAAGGAACTTCAGATACAAGGATCAGCAAACGAGACTTGCTACTGAACAAGCTCTTCACTATCAAAATGGCAGATAACGAGACAGCAGCCCAGCTCCACGCCAGAATCCAGGAGCTGATGAATGGTCTTCACGCAATAGGTCACAAGGTTCAAAACCGTGATCTGATAAGGTACGCCCTAAACGCATTCCCTAGGACCACCTTGTGGGCATCTATGGTAGATGCATACAAGGTCTCTAGGGATCTTTCAAAAATTAAGCTAGATGAGTTATTTTCTGAACTTGAGCTGCATGAACAGACTAACTCCAATTTGGTCGAGAAAAGTATAGCCTTTTTTGCAGGGAAAACAGGGAAAATGACCAAGAAGAAAATTCAAGTTGAACCTGAATCTACCTCAGATTCAGAAATAGAAGATCAAGAGGAAGATCAATCTGAACTGGTCCGGCTAGCTCGAAGCTACTACCAAAAGGTTGAAAACCAAACCAACACACGAAGAACAAGCCGAAGAAAGGATGAACCAGCTGAACCAGCAACTGACAAACACAAGCCCAACGTAACCTGCTACGAATGCAAGAAGAAGGGCCACTACAAGACTGAATGTCCAAGCTAAAGGAGTCCAAAAAGACCAGAAAGAAGAAGGCACTCCAAGCAACCTGGGATGAGTCTTCCTCAGAAGAAGAAGAAGAAGCACCTCAGTCCAATCTTCTAGCCCTGACCGCTTCGGATCAAATCGAGACTGACTCAGACTCGGACCGGGACGACGGCAAACTGACTTTCTCCGACGACGGCGAAATAAAGGTAACGGGTTTTTCAAAATCGCAATTAAATTCTCTTATTTCCTATCTATCCCGAGATTTGGCGAAAGCCAAACTCCGAATCGAGTCCCTCCGACAGGAAGTAAAACTCCTGAAAGAGG
>JAGFNQ010001138.1:491533-508228 GCA_024364735.1 Boesenbergia rotunda
TTAATCAGACCCAAGTCAATATTGACAATATTAGTTCAATTAACTTAACCAAAAACCCAATACAACATTCTAGAACCAAACACATAGAAGTAAAACATCACTTTGTAAGAGATCACGTAGCTAGGGGTGAAATAATCCTTAAGCATGTAGACTCCAAGTCCAACCTAGCTGACATATTCACTAAACCCCTACCTGAATCTGAGTTTAGCTCACTAAGAAGGCAGTTAGGATTATGCTTAGTAGAATAGAATCATTCTTTTTGGTTTCTGCTTTAATTGAAAATGTCTTAATTGATTTTAAAATAAGTTCTTTGTTAAAAATGTTTTACTTTGATTTTTTTAGTTTTATTTCAAAAACTACCCCCCTTCAAAATTAGGATTTTTCTTCGAAATGGAATTAGCCTAGGCTCTAACCCTAGAATTGCATGCACCTATAGACTTAGAAGCCAGCATCTCACAAGCACCTTAGGATACTTTTGATTGATAACCTAGAAAGGGTTGAGATGCTTAGGTCTTTGCCTCAATTCAAGATGCTTTAAGTCAGTGCATCAGCAGCAATTGGGGCACTAAATGAACAGCAATCAGGTCAAGTGTCAAGTTTAGACAATCTAACTTGAACAATGCACTTAACTTGACTAACTCTAGCAAAAGCTACTGTTTATAACAGTTAGTAAGTAGCTAAATGGGTTAGACAGGTCCCTAAAAGATTTAACCAGACTTAGGTCCTAGCTCAATTCAGTACAGCAAATGCTTTATTATTGCAAATATCTTTTTGTGCATTTTTTTAATATATGTCAAAGGGGGAGAGTTGGAAAGGAAACAGGGAACAAAAATGTTTTTCCAAAATTTCTAACTCTGAAAGCTCAATTTGTTTTGCTTAAAATTCTTTTTGCTCTGAATTGCTATTAATTTTTTTTGCTTAAAATATTCTCTGAAAAGCTTTTTCTAAAGTCTGAAATTTTTTTTCTAAATCTTGAAAATTTTCTAAGTCTGAAAAAGTTTTCCAAGTCTCAAATTTTTTTAAAACAAGAGTTTTCAAAAACTGAAAAAGTCTAAAGTTTAAAAAGTTTTCCTAAAACTCAAAATTTGCTAAAATGTGAAAACTTCTTCAAAAGTTAGAACATTTTTCTTGAAAAACTCAGCCAATACTTAAAAAGTTTTTCAATAATGAAATTTTCTAAGTATTTAAACTAAAACCACCTACTTTTGAAAAACCTAGGGGGAGATTACTTCCAGGGGGAGGGAATCCAACTTAGGATTTCAATTTCAGCATTTTTTTTCCCTTAACCTTTTGAACTATGTTGCCATATATCAAAAAGGGGGAGATTGTTGGTGCAGATTGCACCCAAGTCAAACCTGTGTTTTGATACTGACAAAAGGGTTCAAAAGTTAAGGGTTAATTGGTGTCTAACAAGTTTCTTGAGAGTACAGGAAAAGCCCTAGCGAAGGAATGCTAGGCACTGGCGAAGGACTGCCAGATTGAACAAAGTCTTAGCGAAGGAATGCTAGGCACTGGCGAAGGACTGCCAGAATGGACAAAGCCCTAGCAAAGGAATGCTAGGCACTGGCGAAGGGCTGCCAGAAGTAAAGACCTAGCGAAGGGCTGCTAGGCACCAAGCGAAAGGCAGCTTGGTACCTCAAGACCTGGCGAAGGACTGCCGGGCAAAAGTCCAACTGGAGGATCCGGTTGGCACCAGGTAAAACTCTCCCGAGAGGAGTAGGTGAGGACGCGTTCCCCTTGAGGGAACATTAGGCGTCGGTTCGACCTAGGGCTCCATTTTGGAGACCAAAGTCAGAACCAAGACAGCTAAGGCTGTATAAAATAATAATATAATTGTTATTTGGACTAACCCTGGATGCAGGATCGAAGGACTGAGTATCTGCAGCTCAGAGAGCCTCGAAGGAGTGAGGCAGAAGCTGAGCAGGGCGCCCCGGACGACCAGGGCGCCCCCAAGGTCAACCCAAGTACCTCGACGCGTTTTCGCCCCGCTTGTCGCGGGCGCCCCGCGTGTCGCGGGCGCACCCACTGCCAGCTGTCGAAGCGCATCCCTGCGAAGCCGAAGAGATGAGGGCTTTGACCGGTCAAGCCGGGCGCCCCGAGTCCTCCGGGCGCCCCGGTTAAACTGGATCCCGAGGATAATGGATCAGACGGCGACCGAGCTACAGCCGGATCGGCTGCCACGTGGGGGGCGCCCCCGTCGACCAGGGCGCCCCTAGGCCCTATATAAAGGGCCCTCGACCTCCTTCTTCAAAGCATCAATTCTTCGGACACTTCCACGCTCTTCTGCTCTCGTGCTTTGCTCCAGATACTGCCCAACTCGAGCCGACGACGTCCCGCTGCCCCGAAATCTTCGATCTACTCCGGACGTCGGTAAAAGAAGAGCATAATTCTTATTATATAAAGTTTACTGCACTTATTCTGTATTCAATAATTGTAAACTGGTTTACGAACTTATAGAATTGCCCGCAGAAAACGGTCAACGACCGTGGGCCTTGGAGTAGGAGTCGACACAGGCTCCGAACCAAGTAAAACGACCGTGTTAGCATTGTTTTTGTGTCTTATTTCCGCTGCGCACTTACTCTTTTTAAATCCGAACGATTTGCGACATTCACCCCCCCCTCTCTCGCATCTCTCGATCCAACAGAGACTAGCATGGGTTATTCTCTAATCAGCTGATTCTCACTGGCTAGTGACATTGGGATGTCCGGAGATAAACATGGATGCTAGTTAAGGGAACTAGTTCATTGGAGTGACTAGTTGTAAGACTATATATGAGAATCTACATGTAGATATGTCAATGAAGTTCTTACTGCAGCTTAAGTGCGATGTTCCTTTGACTTGTGGTGTTCAAGTCATCTTGGTCATGGAGACTTATACTTTAACATCTTAAGCAAACATCTCCAAGGAGGTATGGACCCAGGATGATTGGGTATAAGCCAAAGTGCCCGAAGATGTTTGAACAGCCTACAAAGGATTCACCACTCCTTGCGAGGAGATGTATACCCAGGCCTATCGTCGGATTGTTACTCAAAAACCTCTGGCTAGAGTGTATCATGTTTAGAGTGCGAGTCTCTAAAAATACATGAGAGTAATTAGAAATCCAAAGGATGAGAAAGACACTACTTGGGCTAGATGTGACGTAGTCAGTCTAGTGGGGATTGACACAAACAGACCATGTCCTGAACCAAGTGGGTATAAGGTGGTGAAGGGAATGGGGCACGATTCATTAGAGCTGCTGAAGGGGTTCAGAATAATTTCTTCTGAGGTCAAACCGTTGATCTTTCGATTAATTGGGGGTCATGATGTACTACTAGGTGCCACTCATGATCGTTCTATAATTTGTTGATAATAGACGGCCAACATAAATCGAAAGCCTATTTAGTCACACGCACTACGAGTAATCCGAGGGATTTAAAACGAGTTGAAAATTAGATTTTCTGATCAAGAGAAATAAGTCGAATCTGAATTTGTCAGAGGCGCAATGGAAGCTAAAAATGGCTAAGTCTTTTGAAGGCTTATTGGGCGAATTAAATGAGTTTAATTCGCGATCGGTTCGGGTTGGTTTGGCCGGCCAAAGAGGGTGCCAAACCTCTTTGTTGTGGCCGGCCATTAAAGGGGAAGAAAACCAATTTAATTGGTTTAATTAATAAAATAAATCTAGCACGATTTGTTTTATAAATTATGGATAAATAAATTTGTATAAAAAATTTATATAAATAAATTTATAGAAATTTATTTCTTTTTGGAAAATTAAAATAATTCGTGGAGTGGTTTATTTTAATTTTATAAAATCAATTATGAATTGATTTTTCCATTAAAAGAAAAATTTATAAATTTCTTATAAAATTTATTCCATAATTAAAGAAGAGAATAATTTGTTTTATTATAAAGTTAGTTATAATAAAACTTGGCTTAAACGGAATAATTAATAAGAGAATTTATAGGATAAATTTCTTATGTAAAATTCCGTTAAAGAGGAGACTTGGCAAGGGAGATGATACTATATAAAGGAACCAAAGGCAAGCCCTTAATTCCAATCAATTGAGTTGTCAATTGGTATAGAGCTAACCTCTCCCTCTCTCTCTTCTATTCTCTTCCCCTCCTCCCTCCTTCCCCTTAGGGCCGGCGCCCCTTAGGGCATCCTAGGGCCGGCGCCCTCCTTATGAGCTAGGGCCGGCGCACCTCCAACTTAAAGTTGCCGTGAGCCATCAAGAAGAAGGAGAAGCCGAAGAAGAAGAAGAAGAAGAAGCGGATCGCAACTCCTTTCTTCTCGGAATAGGGATTCCGTGTCTTTGGTGGTTAGTTTCCTATCTTATCTCTTGATCTTCTAAGTTGTGCCTTTAGAGAATCTAGTAGTTCTCGTCGGCACAAAACTCGTGACTTTGCGAAGTCATCCCGAAGAGAACTCGGCGTGGACGCGAATAGAGGCGGAGCTTCCAAGGGACGCTACGGTTGGATCTCGTCCCTTACTTCGAGTTACGAGAGGTACTTAGTAAATTAGTTTACTTTTCCGCAAAGTTTTAATTTATGATTATGTCCACACACCATAAGGTTGCATGCTAGATACGTGGTTAAAATAATTTAAGAAATTATTTTATGCTAATTCTTCCGCTGCACGTAAAAATTTAAAATTTTACGAACCCGTATCCTTGTCGACAAGCACCCGGTCCCAACATGTCATTACATATATGTGAGCTACACCTAGTATCCAGTACCCAGGTGTACGAGGAAATAGAGTGACATTCATTAACGAAGATACCTGAAGAGGATGGGGCATCGGATGCCTTCTTCTTCAAGGACTCAAGATAAACCTTGCAGTTTCTTCGCCAGTGACCCTCCTTGCCACAATGATGGCAAGTGCCTTTTGGTGTCTTTTCAGTCTTTTTGGCTTTTTTCTTCTTTCCCTTATTCTGTTCTTTGGCCTTCCTCTTAGAACCTTTCTTCGAGGAACCAACTAACAGTACCGCCTTTTGATCCGGCTTTACAGAAGGCTCCACAGTCTTCAACAGGTTGAGCAACTCAGGAATGGTGGTCTCTAGTTTGTTCATCCGATAGTTCATCACAAATTGTGAATAACTCTTGGGCAAACAACTCAGAATTAAGTCAATACTTAGTTCATGATCCATTGCAAAACTGAGTGTGCTCAGTCGCTCAATGTACCCCAACATCTTTAACACAAACTGCGAGGCAGAAGTGCCTTCCTGCATCTTAGTGGTGAAGAGGAGTCTGGAGACTTCGAACCTTTCGGATCTCGCCTGCTCTTCAAACAACTCATGAAGATGGAAGATGATGGTATTAGCATCCATATGCTCATGCTGCTTTTGCAACTCAGGTACCATAGAGGCTAGCATGATGCAACTCGCAAGTTCAGAATCGGTCACATGTTTCTGATAAGCCAATAATTGGTCTGGAGTTGCACCTTCTGGAGGAGGGTTAGGAAGTTGATTTTCAAGGACATAAGCAAGCTTCTCTGCCTTGAGGACTATCCTCAGGTTTCGAACCCAGTCCATGAAGTTCGGCCCAGTCAGTTTATTGGTGTCCAAAATGGAACGCAAGTTTAGGGAAGACATGATCGAGTGATTATCCTAGAGATACAAATTGAGATTATGTGAGAAGAATGATTAAAGAATATATCATCATACATAAATAAATCCTATTTATTTTACGAATTGAGTCACCCTTATTATCAATTCGGGAGATCGTAGGAACATCTCCAAATAGGTTGATATCCAACCATAGATAAGAACAACCATGACTGTGGCCATTAAGTTTTTCTTAGCTATGAAGGTAGGTAATTACACCGATTACATATCACATATACGTAACTATCACTTTATGCTATCAACTAATTGAATGTTTGCATAAATCATTGGGTTGTTAACTCATTAACAAGTATGCAACTTTATACATAGCACCCAACTGTACCTCTCTTTACATCGACCTTGGCTATGGCACAACAAATCGATGCTCCAAGCTTAAGGCTGACCCATTAATCAAGAAATAGTTTTAATATGGTTGGAGCTCATTCAACCGTTTAGTCAGGCTTGGATGTGTCCAACAACCATAACTAAGGATTGACCTCTGACTCCAACTATATTAATCACAAACTAATTCCATGGTTTGAACATGTTGAGGTTCAAGCTGGGCATGGATGTGTCCATCAACCCAAACGAGAAACAAAACTCCGATTCTAACCATATTAATGGAAGGTGTTGGCCTTAATATTTTGTAAGGGGTTTTGGGTCTCATCTTTTCTAAGCACATTCATGACATATAATCATGTCATGACTAACGATTTCCTTAATAAAGTATGTATGTGACTTAAGTTATCAAGTCTCATTAATTGAATTAGGAACCGGATTTCCTAATTCTAATTTCATACTTTATTGAAGGAATTGTTTTGGGAAACAATTTCCTAAATTGTCATAATCAATTTCGGAAATAATATGTTTAAGACTTTGATTTCTCTAAATCAAAACTTGTTAAATTAAGAGACAATTCCCTTAATTCAACCACATATTATTTTCATGAAAATCTCATTTAAGAAACTCTATAGGAAACCATTTTCCTAATTAATTTTAGAGACAACAATATGTAAGAGCATCACCTCTTAAAACATATTTTATTCATGGATTTAATTAATTACAACAAATCGTTTTCTAAGGGTGGCTCCCCGAGGCTCAGATACCCAAAGAAAAGTAATTTGTCGTAAATCCAATTTGGTCCGCTTCGAAAGTGCAACCAAATTAAACATGACAATTTCATTTAAAATTGGGAAATTAAATTACAACAACTAACTTTAAATTGGACGGCTCCCCGAGGCTCAATCCAAAATAAAGAATTTTGTTGTCAATTTAAAAACCAATTCAAATTTAATTGTCAATTAATTGTCCATAAATTTGTCTAGACTTTCTTGAAAGAAAGTACCCAAAATTGCGAGATTTCATAATAGGTTTTCAGATTAATTGTAAGTTTCTGGTACAAAGAAAACTTACATATTTCCAAAGTTGGAAAATTTCTAAAATAGAAAATTTCCAAGATTGGAAAGTTTCCAAAGATGGGAAGTTTTCACAATTATTATAAAATTTCAGAAACTAGAAAATTTCAAACGTTTGCGAAATTTCATGAGGATTTCCAAACTTTGAAATTCCTAAATCTAAAATTTATTATAATTGGAAAGTTTCCATAATTGAAAAATTTTCCAAAATTGAGATCATGACAAAGTTTTCCAACGTCAATATTGTTGCTTGTAACTATACACTGTAAGACGGGTTTTCTCCGCCTCTGGAAATTTCGGAAAGGAGACCAATAGTGGACTCACGCCGAGTACATAGGCCTTGGACGTACTGACCCTGGGGGGTTGGGAACCAAGTAAATAAATCCCGCTGTGTCCTTGTGTATTGTTTGTCTTTTTCTATTTTACTTTTCCCCTGTGCTACTAACTCTGATCTTAGAACGTTCGAAAGTTTTCTACGATGTTTACCGAAAGATTTTCATAGTCGATATTCATCCCCCCTCTATCAACGGCACCAATCCTACAAGTGGTATCAGAGCTGAGACCCTCTTCACCGGACTAACCGCCGACGGAGCAACGATGCCAGGAGTTGAGGGGGAGCCCAGGGTGAATCAGGTACATTTTTTTAATGTCCATTTTTAAGTTCCACATTATGTGTTTCACGTGCAGGGAGAGAGGGCACTATAAGAATCAGTGTCCTACTCGTAAGACTCGATTTACACCACCGGCGGCAAAGGGGGCACCAGCGCCAGGAGTCCGGAAAAACAATGATCACGTACAATGTTCAATTGCGGAAAATACGGACACTACAAGAACAAATGTCCGACAATGGTACGTAAAATTTATGTTCCGAAAAGTTTCAAAATTCCTGCACTGTCTTTAGATAATTTAGTTAATTTTTTGGATAAATTAGATTTGCTGCATAGTAAAATTAATATCCTGCATGACAAATTAGAAAATGCAGATATGACTAAAATATCTGAAATTAATTATTTAATTCAAAACATTAATTCAGTAATTTCTAAAATAAATTATGATAACTTTAATTCTAATAATGCTAATTCTGATAATTCTAATTCAAATAAATTAAATCCTAAGGATAAATCTGAATTCAAAAGTCTTAAGGATAATTCTAAATTTGAAAAATCCTTTAGATAATTATGAATTCAAATTTGAAAATCCGTTGTATAACTATGAATTCGAGATTAAAAATCTTAAGAATAATCTAGAAATTAATTCTGAAAATCTTAAGAATAATCCAGATATTAATTCTGAAAATCATAAGAATAATTCAGAAATTAATTCTGAAAATCTTAAGGATAATCCAGAAATTAATTCTGAAAATCTTAAGGATAATCTAGAGATTAATTTTGAATTTCTTGAAAATATTGAAGATGTATCTGAGGATAATTCTGAAGATAATATTGAAGATAAAATTCTCCTAGATAATAACATAATCATAGATAATCTTGAAAACTATTACAAAACCTTAACTAGTGGCCCAAATTACTCCTCCTATTTTGAGGATACTAAAAGATATAATTTTGAGAATGAGGAGGATATGGAACTATCTAAGATTAGGGTCATAGTCAATAAAAATTACAAAAATTCAAATAAATCAAAATTATTAGAAAAACTTGAAAAGATAGATAAAGATGAAAAAGAAATTTTCGAAATAATGAAAATGATGAATTTAAACCCACAATTATTAATTAATCATTTCAACCTTAATTATTCAAATCTAAATTAATTCAATTAATTAAAATTAATTCAAATAAATTCAAATTAATTAAAAAAATCTAAATTAATTCAAATAATTCAAATTAATCAAATAAATTGAAATTAATTAAAAAAATTCTAATTAATTCAAATTAATTAAATAAATTCAAATTAATTAAAAAATTCAAATTAATTCAAAAAATTGAAATTAATTTAAATTAATTTAAAAAAATTCAAAATAATTCAAAAAATTCAAATTAATTCAAATTAAATTAAATTCAAATTAAATCAAATTCAAATTAAATTATTTCAAATTAAATCTTAATTAAATTAACTTAAATTAATCAAATAAATTAAATATTAATTAATTCAAACTTAAAATTAATTCAATTAGATTTTAATTAATTCAAACTTAAATTATGTCAAATAAATTTAATTAAATCAATTAAACTCAATTAAATCTTAATTGACTCAATTAAATTAAATTTAAATCTTAATCAATTCAAACATAAATTAATTCAACATCAATTAATTTCTAATCAATTCAACTTCAATTAATTCTTAATTAACCTGAATCCAACTAAAATCTTAAATAACTTAAACTCAAACTGAAATAAAATTTTATCGAAACTGTAACAATTAAAATTAATAACATTAAATATGTCAAAGTGGGTTGGCATATTCGCGGGTTCACACGACATGTATCATATCAAGAATTTGATACATTTTTAGAAACTTAAATAAAATGATTTGAATTGTTTGACTCATGCATAATTGTCATGCCATGCATTTGCTACTTCTTTTAAATATATGACATGTCATTCATATTTAAATTTTATGCATATATTAGAACGACTATAGGAAAAAGAATAATTGAAACTTGATCAACCTAGTATTGGGTGGCAGTGAGATGATAGTACGTTAGGGAAACCTCTTCTAATAAGGTCAAGTATACACTACTTGGTCTCTTTAGACTGGTGAAACTAACCGAAGCTACCGATCCAAGACCCAAACTAGTTAGACTAGTATTTTTCAAAAAGTAATTTTGAAAATGAAATTTTATTAAAAGGCTTTGTCAAGGAAAGGGTTGATGATCCAATAAGGCTATGGCCAAAGAAGGCCTAGTGCCTCGCCAAGACCTGGAAGCCAATTTTTGAAATTCAAGTTACTTCGTGCCAAATTCAAATCTAACACAAGCTTCAATTAAAGCTTAGAGTTAATAATAAATTAAGAAAAATGATTCAAGCATCTCACAATACACCTATAAGGCAACCATGCTTGTTGTATTGATACATCTAAAATGGGTGAGATGTTAAGGACTAATGAATTGAAAAATATTTTTCAAAATTGTTAGAATATTTTTCTAAAAATATATTTTCAAAATAGTGCTTCAACATAATAATGTTTTTATGGAATTCATGCTTGTCTGATTGATTATACATATTATACATTTTTCAAAAGTATATCTTTTCAAAAATTGTTTAGCTCACTCAATTAGACACAAGCCTCTTAGGACAACACTAAAGTTCCTTAAGGCACTTAGATATAGTCAAACGATGTTGGGTACAGGGGGAGTGGTTTGTTCTTTTTCAAAAATTATCCTTGAAAAACCGCTGTCTTTTAAAATGGTTTTCGAAAACTGGGCTTTAAACACTATTACTTATGTTTTTCGAAAACTATGTCGGATAAATTACCTTAATTTCAAATTATGTTTCGAAATTTCAAAATACATTCCAAGAGTGTGCTTTGTCTTGTTTGATTTTGATAAACCCTAATGACACAGAGGAAGGTCCACTTCATAATCTACAAGGACTCCTAGGATGTGTCAGATTTAGGGGGAGTCTAAATCAAACTTCTGAAAAAGTTTTTTTGTGTAATTAATTGTTTTGAAATTATTAGATAATTCCTTTGATTTGAATCAAACCTTAAGACTCAGAGGAAGAGTACTTGTGGTCAACAAGCTTCCCAGGACTGGGTCAAGTTTAGGGGGAGGTCAAATTAAAAGAATTATTGAATATTTCAAATATTTTCATGCGCGGTATTTTCAAATCATGCTAAAAACATAAGTATTCTTTTGAAATAGTAATATTTTTTAAAAAATACCAGTATTTTCAAAAATTCATCTGGTTTTGATCAATTTAAAAAAAATGTTTATCTTGAGGTTGGAAAATCTTCCAGGACACTTAGGAAAATGTCCTTGTAGTCAACAAGGTTTCCTATGATTGTGTCAGACTAGAAGATAAACCAAATCAAGTATTATGACTTCAAAAATTTATACATTTTTCAAAATATACTTACATCCTATTATTCTATTTTTCAGAAGTTATGTGACTTATGAAATTATTTTTATATTTACTTGAGTTTGAAAATTTTCCAGGACACTTAGGAAAATATCCTTGTAGTTAACAAGATTTCCTAGGATTGTGTCAGACTGGAAAAGAAACCTAGTCAAGTAAAATATATGTTTTCAAAATACATAATACTTTTCAAAAATTACTTATATTTTTCAAAGTCTCATCTTTTTCAAAAATAGTTAGTAATTGCAAAATATGTATAATATTTTTGTTGAAAAACTTATAGTTTTCAAAATATCTTTCAAAAATACATCATATCTGTCAAAGTACTTGCACCTTTTCAAAACTCACAGTATTCTTTCAAAAATACGGTATTTTCTCAAAAAAAAATTCAATATTGTTTAAGTTTTCTAAGATCAAAATACGTAAATACTTAGTTTTATGCTATGCCTTCAAAAATTTATACTAAGTATTTTCAAAAAGAACCAAATATTCTCATTATTGGCGCAAGTATTTCTAGTAATTTTTTTTTGATGTATGACAAAGGGGGAGAGATGCGCTTAAGTTAGAAATAATTTTTTTTTCTTTCCCTCTTACCAAAGGATCAATTAATCAAAATAGGAGAAAGTGAAAGTTAGAAATTTTTTCTTATAATTTTCAGAGGATCAAAAATACATTTTCAAAACTAAGATCATTTTTTAGTTTGATCCCAAGGAGAGTAAGTTAGCCCCTTCAACCAATCTAACTTAAGTTATTGCCAAACATCAAAAAGGGGGAGATTGTTGGTGCAAGTTGCATCAATAATGTTCTCCTCTAAGTGTTTTAATGTTTGACAATTTACTTAAGTCAGTGACACATTGAACAGACAAAGGGGAGTTAAGAGAGGAGTAACCAAAGTGGAAGGAAGTCCTAGCAAACATAGGCAATAAGTCCTGGTTCAGGGAATTGGGCACTAAGTCTTGATCGAGGATTGGGCACTAAGTCCTGGCAAAGGGTTGGGCACCGAAGACCTGCTCGGAAGGTGGGCACTAAGTCCTGGTCGGGGACTGGGCAAAAAGACCTGGCCGAGGGTTAGGCACCGAAGACCTGGTTCGGGGAATTGGGCATGAAGACCTGGCCGAGGGTTGGGCACCTAAGTCCTGGACCTAGGGTTTGGGCACGAAGTCTTGGTCTGAGAGACTGAGCAACTTAGCTGAGCGATGACTAAGGACAGAAGTAGTGACGGGTCAGGGTTCGGGCGTCTCGAGGTTCGGAAGTATCGGAAGCTAAGCAAAAGTTCACCCGAAGGACTGGGTGGCAACCGTCTCCTGAAAGGAGTAGGTGAAAGGCGCGTTCTCAGGGGTGGGAACTTGCGTCGGTTCGACCTAGGGTTTCGTGGAAATCCGAAGTCCGAACCAAGTCCTTAAGGTTAAGAATGTGTGTATATTTGCTTTGTATTTTTGTATCTTGCAGGTACCTAGAACGGAGGACAAAGTAGGCAAATAACATACATTGGGGCTAGAAACTAGCCAAACAGGGCACCCGGGATGATGGGGGCGCCCCCAGTCAAAAGGAAAAACCAGTTTATTTGGAAACCAGCCAAGCAGGGCGCCCGAGATGATGAGGGCGCCCCTAGTCAAGAGTAAAAAGCAGTCTTTTGTGTGATAAGCAGAATAGGCTCCTATGAGGGCGCCCGGAAGGTCTGGGGCGCCCAAGTTGAAAGCTGTATTTGCTATTTCGAGTTTAAAACATAGATAAGCCTTCACGCGGGCACCCGAGAGGTCCGGAGCACCCTGGTCAATGGTTTTATCAGCTGCGGCGAGGTCGGCGCGGGGATAAGGTTTGACCGAGGTTATAGGGGCGCCCCCAGAAGCTCTATATAACGGGCTTCGACCCCTCTGCCTCAGATACAACTGCAGAAAGTGATTCTAAGCATTTTGACCGACGACAACGCTCTAAAGACGAGGCTCTATGACCAGGAGGCTCCAGGAGGAAGTGCGCGATACTTTGGTGGTCCAGATCGGTCGAGTTTCAGATTCTTATTCGGTTTGCTTTTATTTGTTCTGTACTTAACTTTCAATATTGTTGCTTGTAACTATACACTGTAAGACGGGTTTTCTCCGCCTCCAAAAATTCTGGAAAGGAGACCAATAGTGGACTTATGCCGAGTACATAGGCCTTGAACGTACTGACCCTGGGGGGTTGGGAACCAAGTAAATAAATCCCGCTGTGTCCTTGTGTATTGTTTTTCTTTTTCTGTTTTACTTTTCCGCTGTGCTACTAACTCTGATCTTAGAACGTTCGAAAGTTTACTACGAAGTTTACCGAAAGATTTTCACGGTCGATATTCACCCCCCCCCTCTATCAACGACACCGATCCTACAATAAGTGTGTTTCTTTAGCACAGGTTTGGTATCTAGCACACATTCCTACGGCAAACAGGATATTAGGTCTGCTGGCTGTAAGGTACAGTAGACTTCCAATCATACTTCTATAGAGTTTAAGGTCTACTAGTTTACCATCAGGGTCACTATCTATTTTTACATTTGTGGCCATGGGGGTACTTATGCTTTTGGAGTTGTCCATTTTGAATTTCTTTATTAATTCCTTAGCATATTTAGATTGATGGACATAGTTTCCATCCCTAGTTTATTTAATTTGTAACCCTAGAAAGAAATTGAGCTCACCAACTAAGCTCATTTCAAATTCATTTTCCATTATTTTAACAAATTCTTTTAGGAAGTTCGAGTTGGTTGACCCAAAAATTATGTCATCGACGTAGATTTGGGCAATAAAGATTTCTTTTCCTAGGGTCTTAATAAATAGGGTTGAGTCAATTTGTCCTTGTTTAAATTCTTTAGAAATTAGGTAGGTTGATAAGCGTTCATACCAGACCCTAGGTGATTGTTTTAGTCCATAAAGTGCTTTAGTGAGTTTGTAGACATGGTCAGGTCTTTCTAAGTCCTCAAAACCAGGGGGTTGTCCTACATAGACTTCTTCCTTAATAAATTCATTTAGAAAAGCTGACTTTACATCCATTTGATAGAGCTTAAATCCTTTATGGAATGCAAAGGCTAACAACATCTTAATGGACTCATGTCTAGTTACTGGGGTATAGGTTTCGTCATAATCTAACCCTTCTACTTGACTGAACCCTTTGGCTACTAAACGGGCTTTGTTTCTTACTATTTCTCCTTGATCATTTAGCTTGTTCCTAAAAACCCACTTAGTATCAATAATGGATTTGCCCTCAGGTTTAGGTACTAGTTCCCAGACTTGGTTCCTCTCAAACTGGGCTAACTCTTCTTGCATTGCTATGATCCAATCAGGACCAGATAAGGCTTCATCTATGGTCTTAGGTTCAATTTTGAAATCATCGCAATCTGACTAAGGTTCCTATAGACAGACCTAGTTCTGACTCCTAAGGTTGGATCACCCACAATTTGATCAGTTGGGTGACTGAGTCTGGATTTCTTAGTTTTTCTGGAACTTGGTTCAGCCTCAGGTCCGGTTGGTCGGTTTGGTTCAGTGATTGGTTCAACCACTTGGGTTGGTTCAATTGCTTGTTCAATTGTCTCAATGGTTGGTCAAATATTTAGTTCATTTAGGGGTTCAATTAAAAGTTTAGCAGTATTTTCATTTTCTTCTTGATCAGTATTTGATGAATTTAGATATGGATTATCAGATTTTGAGTTATTTTCTTCATCAAATATCAGATTTATTATTTCTTCAATTTTCTTAGTTTGTTTATTGTAAACCCTATAGGCTCTACTTGTTGTTGAATATCCTAGGAAGATGCCTGGAGTTGACTTAGACTGGAATTTACCTAGATAGTCCTTGGTGTTTAGGATATGGACTTTGCACCCAAAGACGCTTAGGTAATGTAGGTTTGGAAGTCTATGGTAGTATAATTCATAGGGTATTTTATTGTGTCGTTTGTTAATTAGTACCCTATTTTGGATGTAGCAAGCCGTACTAACTGCTTCTGCCCAATATTGGTTAGCTAGGTTAAATTCATTGAGCATAGCCCTAGCGGCTTCCTGTAGGGTTCTATTTTTCCTTTCAACTATCCCATTTTGCTGGGGGGGTTCTAGGACACGAAAATTCGTGTATATACCCATTTACCTTACAAAATTTCTCGAATCGTTGATTTTCAAACTCTCCCCCGTGGTCACTCCTAAGTCTTTTGATTTTGGTATCGTTTTGATTTTCAATTAACTTACAAAAATCATTGAATAGGTTGAGGGTTTCATCTTTGATCTTTAGAAACCTAACCCAGGTAAACCTAGAGTAATCATCAACTATTACTAAGCAGTACCAGTTTCCGCTTAGTGACTTGGCTCCATGTGAATCAAATAGGTCAAGGTGTAGGAGCTCAAGTGTGGTTTGAGTTAGATCAGACTGAATAAGTTTGTGATTAGACCTGGTTTGTTTACCTTGATTACATGATTTACATATTAAGTTTTCATGGTTCTTAATTTTAGGGATACCTTTAATTAGGCCAAGTTGAGTGATTTTTGAAATTATTCTCAAATTTGTGTGACCTAATCTCCTATGCCAGAGGTTTGATTGTTCTAACTGAGTTAACATGCATTTAGGTACTAGTGGTAGGTTTATAGTGTAAACATTATTTTTCTTAGTACCTTTAAGCATGATTTCTGAGTCTTGCAAGTTTCTAATTAGGCAATTAGAGTTGGTAAAGGTAACTACATAACCAGTATCGCACAATTGACTTATGCTAAGCAAGTTAAATTTAAAATCTTCTACCAAAAGAACCTTCTTAATAACAAAGTCAGATTTAAGTTCAATGTTACCTGACCAAATCACCTTGAGTGTAGAATTGTTGCCAAATGCTACTGAGCCTAGGTTTTTGAGCTTGAGTTTGGTGAAATTCAATTTATCCCCAGTCATGTGTCTGGAGCACCCGCTATCCAACATCCATCGGTCCAAATCTTTATGTTCCTACACATAAAGAGTTTTGTTGATTTGGATCCAATTAGAATCAGGAATAGCCTAAATTGATTTTCACAACCTAGTCTGTCTCACCCAATCTAGGGTTGCCAATCACGTTAGCCTTATAGGTTTTGTGAGACAGGTTTTAGTAGATAGAATTATTTTGCAAAATTATGAATTATTTTGAAAAACTTAAATTAGTTTTGAAAATGGTAGATTTTGAGTTTATTTTAAAAAAATGTGTGAATCTACAATTAACTAAAAATTTGTATTAGATTCGAATTTGACAAAGAATAATTTGAATTTGAATTTCAAAAATTGGCTTCCAGGTCTTGGCGAGGCACTAGGCCTTCTTTGGTCGTAGCCTTATTGGATCATCAACCCTTTCCTTGACAAAGCCTTTTGATGAAATTTCATTTTCAAGATTATTTCTTGAAAAATTCTGGTCTAACTAGTTTGGGTCTTGGATCAGTAGCTTCGGCTAGTTTCACCAGTCTAAAGAGACCAAGTAGAGTATACTTGACCTTATTAGAAGAGGCTTCCCTAACGTACTATCATCTCACCGCCACCCAATACTAGATTGTTCAAGTTTCAGTTTAATTGGTTCAGTCCTTAATCTAACCAGTCCTAAGTCTAAGCATGGTAAATTGTAGAAATTAAATAAACAATCAATCATGCAATTTAAAAACAAGAGTAGAAATTTATCTAACTATGAATATTGTTTTTAATTTGGCT
>JAGFNQ010001138.1:512859-582351 GCA_024364735.1 Boesenbergia rotunda
ATCGATAGTGAGATGATATAGAGAACACTACTCTTAATTATTCCTAGTCAAGTATTAACATTCAAGGACAATGTTAATGCATAGAGACTAGCATGTAGGTCAACATGATGACTTGATCTCACAAGTCATGGATATGAGATATCAAGTTGACACATGGGTATACATTAGAGAATGTATACTGAATGACCCGCCATGAGAAAGTATCATGGATCGTTATATGAGTGTCATATACTTTCTCATGTGACTATTAGTATGACTATAGTCCTAGACCTGATGTTACCATAGTTCCCTACATAAGGAGTTACGTACTTTGGCTTCGTCAAACGTCACCCGTAACTGGGTGGACTATAAAGGCGATTACTGGGTTTGTAACAAATTATGCGGAGGGATGTGAGTAACGTAGATGGGATCTATCCCTCCTATATGACGGGAGTGATATCTTCGTTCTTGATAGAGTAAGACCACTAAGTGCATGACCATGCCCAAATAAGGCAATATTAGATATTGAGCTTATTTGATTATAGTGAGTCTACTTGGAGATCAAGACATATAGATTGATTTGAGGATGACACGGTCTATGCCTCATGAAAGATCAATCTAGATATCGAGGATAGAAGGACGATGTCACATATTGTGATGGTCACAATTATTAGTCACAATGGTGATGTTGGATCTCGACATTCTTGTAACTTGGGGAGCAATGATGTGTTGCTAGATACCTCTCATTGCTTATGTCCTTAAATAGGTTTAAGGGCATTGCCAACGTTACAAGAACCTATAGGGTCACACACATAGAGCAATAGATGGAGAATAAGTCCATATGATGGACCGAGAGTAATGAAGTCAAAGTTTGACTTTGGCTAAATATGGAAAGTCCATAAAAGGCAAGTTTGACTTGACTCAAATTAGACAACCTGAGTTGGACTCGAGTTTGATCCAAGTGTTGGATGAATCTAATCATGAGAGAGTAATGAAGTCAAAGTTTGACTTTGGCTAAATATGGAAAGTCCATAAGAGGCAAGTTTGACTTGACTCAAGCCACATCACCTTGACTTGACCAAGTGATGACTTGGCATCATCATCAAGGCTAAGTAACCTCCCCATTTGAATTTTGAATTCAAATAGGGGGTTACCAAAGGTGGTGGCCGGCCACTTAATGGCCAATAATGGCCATTAAATGACCGGCCACTAAAAACACACAAAAGGAGTTTTTTTGTGGGGGTGTGATTTATTCTTCTCCTCACTTGGTTTTGTTTTGGTTTTGCTCTCCCTCTCCTCTCATCTTGCCGAGACCCCAAGTAGTGCTAGCACACTTTTGGGCTCTCCTCTCCACTCTCTTGCTTGTGTGGATACTTCTAGAGGGTTGCTACTTTGCATCCTTGAGATCCGACACCAACCGAGGAGCGAGCGGGAATTGCGGGGCACGCATCGAAGGTAGTTTTTCTCTTCTCTAATGATCTAGGTTGTAGATCGGTTTTGAAGCATGTAAACGAGCACTCATAAATTTTTGAAATGGTTTTCTTCGCTCGGATACTTTCTATTGGGGCTTTCGGGGTTTCCGCGACACGAAAAAGTTGTTTTCGCGGCCCGAAAAACCCTACAGTGAAACCTTCAGGTTGTATCATGTATACATCCTCAAGCAGGTTTCCATTAAGGAAAGCTGTCTTCACATCCATTTGCCATATCTCATAATCATAATGAGCTGCTATGGCCAGGAGCATCTGAATGGATTTAAGCATAGCTACTGGCGAATAGGTTTCGTCATAATCAATCCCTTGTTTCTGACGATATCCTTTTGCCACTAATCTAGCCTTAAAGGTAACAACATTACCTTCCATGTCGGTTTTCTTCTTGAAAACCCACTTGCACCCTATGGGCTTAATCCCTTCAGGTGGGTTAACCAAGTCCCAAACTTGATATTCATACATGGAATCCATTTCCGACTTCATGGCTTCAAGCCATTTGTCCCTTTCTGAACTTTTTAGAACATCATCATAACTGATAGGTTCGTCATCGCTAATGAGAAACACATCGTTCGATTCACTTACGAGAAATCCGTATCTCTCTGGAATATTGCGTGTCCTATCAGATCTACGAAGAAGTGGTGTTGTTTTAGGTTCAACTGATAGCTCATCATTATGAGTTATTGGTTGTGGGTCTAGACTAGGTGTCTCTGTAATGTCTATTCGAGTTTCTTGAACTTCTTCAAGTTCAATACTACTCCCACTGTCTTCTTGTAAAAGAAATTCTTTTTCCAGAAATACAGCATGTCTTGAAACAAACACCTTTTGTTCCAAGGGATGATAGAATTGGTAACCCTTTGTTTCCTTAGGGTATCCAATAAATAGACATTTATCAGACTTAGCATCCAATTTGTCTGATACAGTACGCTTCACATAAGCAGGACAACCCCATATCTTAAGGTGAGTTAAGTGAGGTTTCTTACTATTCCACGTCTCATATGGAGTAGTAGAGACTACCTTGGTTGAGACTCTGTTTAGCAAGTAAACAGCTGTCTTAAGGGCATAGCCCCAAAAGGATTTTGGAAGAGTTGCATGATTCATCATGGATCTAACCATGCCCATCAAGATTCGGTTACGCCTCTCAAATACACCATTATGCTGTGGTGTATACGGCGGAGTCCATTGAGACAATATCCCATTGTCCCTAAGATAATCTTGAAACTCTTGACTCAAGTATTCACCACCCCGATCGGATCGAAGTATCTTAATACTTTTGCCAAGCTGTTTCTCTACTTCATTTCTGAACTCTTTGAATTTCTCAAAAGTTTCAGATTTGTGTTTCATCAAGAACACATACCCGAATTGTGAGTGATCATCGATAAAGGTGATGAAGTAGCTATAGCCTCCTTGTGCAAGAGTTGACATTGGTCCACATACATCAGTATGTATTAGACCAAGCAATTCTCCCATTGGTTTACCTTTTCCGGAAAAGGGTAATTTGGTCATCTTGCCTTTTAAGCATGATTCGCATGTATCAAATGAACCGGGTTCAAATGATTCTAGAATTCCACATCGGTGTAATTTGGTCATGTGTTTCTTACTTACATGGCCAAGACGACAATGCCACGTATAGGAGTCTATTTGATTATCTATTCGAGTACGTTTGTTGCTAACTTCGATATTGAAAACGTCACCGGATAAATCTAACGTGTAGATACCATTGCATAAAGTTTCAGTCCCATAAAGAACACCACTTAAAGTTATGTAACAACAATTGTTACTAAAAGTTAAATGGTAACCCTTTTCATTTAAGCATGAAATAGATACAATGTTCTTTATTAACGAAGGAACAAAATAACAATTATCCAATTCTAAGACAAGTCCAGTAGGGAGCTTTAGCAAATATGTTCTGATGGCAATAGCAGCAATCTTTGCTCCATTTCCAACTCGCAAATTCGCTTCTCCATTGACGAGTCTTCTTCTATTCCTTAGCCCCTGTATGTCATTACATATATGTGAGCTACACCCAGTATCAAGTACCCAGGTGTACGAGGAAATAGAGTGACATTCAATAACGAAGATGCCTGAAGAGGATGGGGCATCGGATGCCTTCTTCTTCAAGGACTCAAGATAAACCTTGCAGTTTCTTCGCCAGTGTCCCTCCTTGCCACAGTGATGGCAAGTGCCTTTTGGTGCCTTTTCAATCTTTTTGGTCTTAGTTAACTTATTGGTGTCCAAAATGGAACACAAATTCAGAGAAGATATGATCAAGTGATTATCCTAGAAATACAAATTGAGCTTATGTGAGAAGAATGATAAAAAATGCATCAACATACATTGATTAAATCCTATTTATTTTTCGAATTGAATAACCCTTTTTATCAATTCGGGAGATTGTAGGAACATCTCCAAATAGGTTGATATCCAACCATAGATAAGAACAACCATGGCTGTGGCCATCAAGTTATTCTTAGCTATGACGGTAGGTAATTATACCGATTACATATCACATATATGTAACTATCACTTTATGCTATCAACTAATTGAATGTTTGCATAAATCATTGGGTTGTTAACTCATTAACAAGTATGCAACAATATACATAGCACCCAACTACACCTCTCTTTACATCGACCTTGGCTGTGGCACAACAAATCGATGCTCCAAGCTTAAGGCTAACCCATTAATCAAGAAATAGTTTCAATATGGTTGGAGCTCATTCAACCGTTTAGTCAGGCTTGGATGTGTCCAACAACCAAAACTAAGGATTGACCTCTGACTCCAACTATATTAATCATAAACTAATTTCATGGTTTGAACATGTTGAGGTTCAAGTCGGGCATGATTTAAGACTTTGATTTCTTTAAATCAAATCTTATTAAATTAAGAGACAGATTCCCTTAATTCAACCACATATTATTTTCATAAAAATCTTATTTAAGGAAATAAACTCTATAGGAAACAATTTTCCTAATTAATTTTGGAGACAACAATATGTAAGAAATCAAATAAGGAAATTATCGTTTGAGAATCACCTCAAAATTTTCCAAGATTTGATCACATATTTTATTTATGGACTAATTAATTACAACAAATTATTTTCTTTGGGTGGCTCCCCGCGGCTCAGATACCCAAGGAAAAGAAATTTATCATAAATATAATTTGGCCTGCTCCCCGAGGTGTAGCCAAATTAAACTTGACAATTCTTATTCAAAATAGGAAATTAAATTACAACAACTAACTTTAATTTGGGTGGCTCCCCGAGGCACTCCCCAAAGTAAAGAATTTTGTTAATAATTTAAAACAAATTCGAATTTAATTGTCAATTAATGATCCATAAATTTGTCTAGACATTCTTGAAAGAAAGTGCCCAAAATTGCGAGCTTTCCATAATAGGTTTTTAGAATAATTGTAAGTTTCTGGTACAAAGAAAACTTCCATATTTCCAAAA
Source organism: Boesenbergia rotunda (assembly GCA_024364735.1). Taxonomy (NCBI): domain Eukaryota; kingdom Viridiplantae; phylum Streptophyta; class Magnoliopsida; order Zingiberales; family Zingiberaceae; genus Boesenbergia; species Boesenbergia rotunda. Next base: position 517,775 of record JAGFNQ010001138.1, read on the forward strand.
TTAGAAAATTTCCAAAATAGGAAATTTCGAAAATTGGAAAGTTTCTAAAAATGGGAAGTTTTCACAATTATCATAAAATTTGAGAAACTAGGATATTTCAAAAGTTTACGAAATTTCATGAGGATTTCCAAACTTTGAAATTCCTAAATCTAAAATTTATCATAATTGGAAAGTTTCCATAATTGGAAAATTTTCTAAAATTGAGATCATGACAAAGTTTTCCGCAAAACAATTATATGATTATGTCGAATACTAACCGGCTCTGATACAACTGTTGGGACCGGGTGCATGTTGACATGGATGCGGGTTCGTAATTTTAAAATTAATTACGTGCAGCGGAAGGTTTAGCATAAATAATTTCCCAAATTATTTAACCACACATCTAAGCATGCAACCTTATATTGTGTAGACATGATCATACATTTAAAATTTTGCAGAAGTAAACTAATTTACTTGTTACCTCGCGTAACTCGAAGGAAGGGACGAGATCCAACCGTAAGCGTCCCTTGGAAGCTCCGCCTCTATTCGCGTCCACGCCGAGTTTTCTTCGGGATGACTTCGCAAAGCCACGAGTTTCGTGCCGACAAGAACTACTAGATTCTCCAAAGGCACGACAAGAATACCAAGAGAGAGATGGGAAGACTAACCACCAAACGAAGAACGGAATCAAGATTCTAGGGAGGAAGGAGTTGCACCCGCTTCTTCTTCTTCTCACGGCAACTGCTTGGTGGATGAAACTCACGGCAACAAAGGGGTCCTTTAGGGCCAGCGGCACTAGAGGAGGGAGAGGGAGAGAAGGAGAGAGAGAGAGGGCTTATTCCTAGATCTCTTAGATTGATTTCCAAGCCTTGCCTTGGTTCCTTTATATAGTAGCCTCTCAATCGCCAAGTCTCCTTTTTATGGAATAAATTATTATAAGAAATTTATCATATAAATTTTTCTATGATTTATTCCATCATGCCAAGTTTTTATCATAATTTAATTTATGATAAAAGCAACTATGTCTCCCTTTTTTTTTCTTATGGAAAGAAATTTTTTTATATAAATTTCTTTATCATGGTAAATCAATCCATTATTGATTTTATAAAATAAAATAAACCAATCCATGGTTCATTTTAATTTCCATGAAAAATAAATTTCTTTATATAAATTTCTTTATCATGGTAAATCAATCCATTATTGATTTTATAAAATAAAATAAACCAATTCATGGTTCATTTTAATTTCCATGAAAAATAAACCAAACCTTGGTTTATTATAAAATTTATATCATCCATAATTTTATAAAACAAACCACACTTGGTTTATTTTATAAATTGAACCAAACAATTTGGTTCTCCCCTTTTGATGTGGCCGGCCAAACAAAGAGGGTGGGGACCCTCTTTGGCCGGCCAAACCCAAGCCAAAACCATATGAATTAAACTCATTTAATTTGTCCAATAAGTCCTCAAAAGACTTAACCATTTTATACTTCCGATGCGTCTCTGAAAAATTCAGAATCGACTTATCTCTCTTGATCGAAAAATCCAATTTTCAACTTGTTTTAAATCCCTCGGATTACTTGTAGTGCGTGTGACTAAATAGGCTTTCGATTTATGTTGTCCGTCTATAATCAACCAATTATAGAACGATCATGAGTGGCACCTAGTAGTACATCATGACCTCCAATTAATCGAAAGATCAACGGTTGACCTCAGAAATAATTCTGAAACCCTTCAGCAGCTATAATGAGTCGTGCCCCATTCCCTTCACCATCTTATACCCACTTGGTTCAGGACACGGTCTATGTGTGTCAGTCCCCACTAGGCTGACTACGTCACACCTAGCCCAAGCAATGTTTTTCTTGTCCTACGGATTCTAGTTACTCTCATGTATCTGAGAGATTCATACTCTGAACATGTGATGCTCTGGCCAGAGGCTTCGAGTAACAATCCGACGATAGGCCTTGGGTATACATCTCCTCGCAAGGAGTGGTGAATCCTTTGTAGGTTGTTCAAACATCTTCGGGCACTTCGGCTTATACCCAACCATCCTGGGTCCACACTTCCTTAGAGATGCTTGCTTAAGATGTCAAAGTATAAGTCTCCATGACCAAGATGACTTGAACACCGCAAGTCAAAGGAAAATCGCACTTAAGCTGCAGTAAGAACTTCATTGACATATCTATATGTAGATTACCATATGAAGTTTTACAGCCAGTCACTCCAATGAACTAGTTCCCTTAACTAGCATTTATGTTTATCTCCGGACATCCCAATGTCTCCAGCCAGTGAGAATCAGCTGATTAGAGAATGACCCATGCTAGTCTCAACAGAATTGATAGTGTATGTATTTATCAATTCATCGACTAGGGACAATTTCAATACTTCACAATTGCACATGTAGAGATAATCACTAATTGTGAATTCATCACAAATTCTCTCATGCTGTGAATTGTATTGCGGACATTCAGTAAATGAGTTTAAGATCTCATCAAATACACAAACATGTATACTCAAATAGAGAATATTCATTTATTAAAATAAATGATTACAATCATAAGGCGATTGCCTTAGGACACTTCTCTCACAATACTAACACATATGACATGAGTAAGTACATAAAGCACTTAACATTCGCATAATTTTTAAAACATAATCATGTGTATAAATATTAGACATAGCATATGCAATATCATTAAACATAAACATGTGCATAAACATTAAACATAGCATATGCAATATCATTAAACATAAATATGTGCATAAACATTAAACATAGCATATGACATACCTAATATGGCATGGTTCTTGACATAAACATAGATGCATAACATGAATGAATGCATGAGTTAAATGCACATAACATAATTAAGGATGCTTATTTGAAAATCATACTTATAAATACTTAATAATAACATCATGGGGGGTCCCCGGCTTGTACCACATACATACATCATATGCGCGCATCTCTAAGTAAATGCGAGGTAGCTAGTCTCGACCTACTAGGGTAGGGACAGCTACGGTAGTCCCAGAACCGAGGCGTTCTTAAGGTGCCCATCCCTGTTGGACAGCTACGGTTGTCACAGAACCGTGGACAGCTACGGTAGTCCAGAACCGAGGCTTTCATAATGAGCTCATCCCTTAGACCCTTACTTCGGTCCAGTACAAGCTTATTCATAAAGTAAATTAATAGCTTCACATGCTTCATCATTCATACATTCATAGAACATTCATAGCATAATTGAAGACATAAACATGATCTTGGTACATGAAGCATGGTATAAAGCATACTTAGCATTTCATCATTCATAGTTCATGCATAACATCATAATGCCTTAAAGGCATAAACATTATCTTCATTCATCATCTTCATTCATAAGGCATGATATACATACATACATAGGCCCTAAGGCATAACATCATCTTAGTTCATGAAGCTTGCATGGTCATGGTACATAAGGTAAGCATGCATAGATAAGTTTCTACATACATGGTACATAGCACATAGTATACATGATCATGGTATCTATCATAATGTATGCATGAGTAGGATCCATATGAACATGATACATACTACATAGGTTCATGACATTCAACATAAAACATGCATATGTCTACATAATCATAATATACATATCATAATACATATGTTCATGGCATATGGTTTAAAACATCCATAAATAAACCTACTAAAACATGACACATAATATAAGCATACAAGATCATTATGCATAGCACACAAAGTTAGGGTTAAAATTCATACAACATGCTTACATTGAATATCCTATTACAAGAGATACACCTAGGGAACTTGTTCCATTTTTTTTCATCTATCATGGCATAATGAAACATGGATACCTTTAATTCAACCATAATTAAACATATACTCTACTGGTCAAAACATTTAGATAGGGTTATCATGGCATAAAAACAGAACACAACATCACACAACTCATACAACATGCATACATTGAATATTCTACTACAAAGGAACATTATCAAGTGAGGTAGTGACCTTAATCCATCCTAAAACCCAATTTAAGAAACTGATTAGAAATTTCTAGTGTTCATATCAACATGAAAATGACAAAAACAAAAGCAATTGATTCATACAAAATGCATATAATACATATTCTAACACTAGGAAGCATTAGCAAGTAACATGGCATCTTTAATTCTTTTTTTTTTTGGCCTTATTAGGGTATTGACCGAACATGTTCAGAGGGGAAACATGGCCTAAAAATATATAAAAAACCCTCAAACAAACATTAACAATGAATTAAAAACCATTAGCTAGTCAAAAAGAACCCAAACATCTTCTTATGGCCAAAAAGTCTATAGCTTCATGAGAGCCTTGGCCTAAACTTATAAGGGTCTTTTTGCTTCATCTTTTTTTTCATCATAACTCATAACTTAACATCAAGAAACATTGAAGTCATTAGATAGCATCAAACACAAACCTAGGCCCTAAATCCATGCTTGGCCGACATCTACTCAGAGGGAAAAACATCACGATTTTAGCAACACCTCGCAAGATCATACAAGAATATGAACAAAACATATATAAGCTATTATGTTGCAGGTGAGGGGAGTCGTACCCTTGTGCTAAAGATTTCCAAACAATATATATCACCTAGGAGGAGAAAGAAAGAACATCTTGCTCCTTGGCTCTTCCTTTGATTCACAAACACAAAGCCTTCACTAGATCTTCTTGGAGAGAATTTTTTAGATGGAGAGAGGACCTTGGTATTTTCGGCAATGAGAAGAGGGAGGAGATGCCTTATGGCATTTTTTTTCTTTCCTCATCTTCTTATAGTAAATGAAGAGGTATGCCTCTTCACATTCCATGGTGACCCCTTTACCTTCCATGGTGACTCTTCATCCTCCATGGTGCCTTTTCATCTCCCTTATCCTTACACCTATCTACAATTTTCTTTATCCTCCTAATAGCACTCCCTTGCTAGGTGAATTGGTTACATATGCATTCTTAAGGCTTACAACATCTCTAAGGTCCAAGGTTAGATCCTTGGCACCCACCTGATGTCATTTTTTTTTATATTCTTTTGCAAGCCCATCTAAAGTAAGGCCCATTACATGATGTGTTATTTCTTTTATCCTCATGGGGCCCATTAGGATAACTAATGAAGTGCTATTTAAGACCCATTAGGAATTTCCACCATTTAGTGCCCATATAAGGCCCATTAACCCTTACACTAAAATTCCCACAACTCTAACTATCATTCATGAATCATAACCAATATAGCTATTATTCATGCAATTATACTCAATATTAAGGATAATATTGAAGGGAATTTTAGTGGGGTGTTACAGCACGTGTCAGGCGCCCCCAGCGTCCCGGGCGCCCCCCAGGAGTGCTATAAAAGGGGCTCGGCCCCTAAGGCTTCAGAATCATCTTTTCCGACGCCTCTACGCTCTTCGACTCAAGCGCTCTGCTACGAAAACCTCCAATCTCGAGATTCAAGCGCCGACGACGACCCTCTGCTCCGAAGTACGATCTACACCGGGTGTCGGTAACGATGAGTCTAATTTTATTTACTGCACTACAACTGTAACATTTTCTATAAACATTTGTGCACATATAGAATTACCCACAGTAAACGGTCAAGGACCGTGGGCCTTGGAGTAGGAGCTGACTGCGACTCCAAACCAAGTAAAAGTGATTGAGTTCTTGTGCTGTGTTTATTTAAATTTCCACTGCATATTCTCTTTTTAAATCCGAAACGCTTTCACGATATTCACCCCCCCTCTATCGTGTTTTATCGATCCAATAGAATCTATTCAAAAAAAATGTAAGTTAGAAAATATTTTCCAAAAAAAATTTTTGGGTTGCAAAACAATGTAAGTAAGAAATTATTTTCCAAAAATAATTTTTGGGTTGGGTACTTGGAAAATTTGCACTTTAGAGAATTTATACTTAGAAAATTTTCAAGTCAATACTTAGTTTTCGTACTTTAGAAAATTTTCTAAACTTCTTCTGAAGTATTTAATACTTAGAAAAACTAAAATTTTAAAAAAGAATTTCTACCATATTTTTGAGTTGTGAAAAAATTTCCCAAGCATTTTAGAAAGTTTTCAAGAAAATTTTGAAATTAAACTTACAAATTTTTCTATTAGTGAAATTTAAATTAAGTACTTAGAGAAATTTTGAAAATAGCTTAAGTCAAGTACTTAGAAATAATTTTGAAAATAGCTTAAGTCTAGTACTTAGAAATAATTTTGAAAATAGCTTAAGTTAAGTACTTAGAAATAATTTTGTGCAATTGACTTAAGGGATTTTTAAGTTTTTGAAATTTTACTTTTTGAAAAAGGAGATAAATAAAGTTTTGAATTTTGAATTTTTGAAAAAATTTTTAAACCTTCTCTCCTTTCCAATCTCTCCCCCTTTGCAATATATCAAAAAAAATAGTAAAACATTATAGCAAAAGAAGTAAGGTGTTGTACTGAACCAATTCGAGGTATAAACTGGACCAACTCAATTTGAATTATCTCTTTCAGGTCTTGTCTAACCCAATTAGCTACTTACTAACTGTTATAAACAGTAGCTTTCGCTAGGGTTAGTCAAGTTAAGTATTCTGTTCAAGTTAGATTTTCTAAGCTTGACACTTAACTTGATTATTGTTTATTGGTATTTAGTGCCCCAATTACTGCAGATGCACAGATTTAAGCATTTTGAATCAAGGCAACGACCTAAGCATCTCAACCCATTCTAGGTGATCAATCAAAAGTACCCTAAGGTGCTTGTGAGATGCTGGCTTCTAGATCTATAGGTACATGCAGTTCTAGGGTTAGGGCCTAAGCTAAGTCCATTTGCGAAAAAGCCCTAGTTTTGAAAGGGGGTATTTGTTTCAAAAAAAACTAAGTCGAAAAATTATTTAAAAAAAAAAGCAACAAAATTGATTTTTCAAATTAAGTAGAAACTGATAAGTAATAAAATAGTTTTAAAAAAAAACAGAAGTAGAGCAAACCTATTCTACTAAGCATAACCCTAACTGCCTTTTTAGTGAGCTGAACTCAGACTAAGGTAGGGGTTTGGTGAATATGTCAGCTAAGTTAGATTTAGAGTCTACATGCTTAAGGACTATCTCACCCCTGGCTACATGATATCTTACGAAGTGGTGTTTGACTTCTATGTGTTTAGTTCTAGAGTTTTGGATTGGATTCTTAGTTAGATTAATTGAACTTATATTGCCAATGTAGACTTGAGTTTGGGTGTAGTTGAACTGGAAGTCTTTAAGAGTGTGCATCATGCATAAGAGTTGTGCTACACACTCTCCTAAAGCAACATACTCAGCTTCAGTTGTGGATAGAGCTACACAGTGTTGTTTTCTGCTGCACCAACTTACTAGACTATTTCCTAAGAGTTGGCAGCTTCCACTTGTACTCTTTCTATCTAATTTACAACCAACATAGTCCGAATCCGAGTATCCTGACAAGTCAAAAGTTGAGGTCCCAGGATATCAAATCCCTACATTTAGGGTGCCCTTAATGTATCTTAGTATTCTTTTTAGGGATGCTAAGTGCATTTTCTTAGCACAGGTTTGGTATCTAGCACACATTCCTACAGAAAAAGGATATCAGGTCTACTGGCTGTAAGGTACAGTAGACTTCCAATCATACTTCTATAGATTTTAAGGTCTAGGTTTACCATCAGGGTCACTATCTATTTTTACATTTGTGGCCATGGGGGTACTTATGCTTTTGGAGTTGTCCATTTTGAATTTCTTTATTAACTCCTTAGCATATTTAGATTGATGGACATAGTTTTCATCCCTAGTTTGCTTAATTTGTAACCCTAGAAAGAAGTTGAGCTCACCAACTAAGCTCATTTCAAATTCATTTTCCATTATTTTAACAAATTCTTTTAGGAAATTTGAGTTTGTGGATCCAAAAATTATATCGTCTACGTATATTTGTGCAATAAAGATGTCCTTTTCTAAGGTCTTAATAAATAGGGTTGAGTCAATTTGTCCCTGTTTAAATTCTTTAGAAATTAGGTAGGTTGATAAGCGTTCATACCATGCCCTAGGTGCTTGTTTTAGTCCATAAAGTCCTTTAGTGAGTTTGTAAACATGGTCAGGTCTTTCTAAGTCCTCAAAACCGGGGGGTTGTCCTACATAGACTTCTTCCTTAATAAATCCATTTAGAAAAACTGACTTTACATCCATTTGATAGAGTTTAAATCCTTTATGGGATGCAAAGGCTAACAACATCCTAATGGATTCAAGTCTAGCTACTGGGGCATAGGTTTCGTCATAATCTAATCCTTCTACTTGACTGAACCCTTTGGCTACTAAGCGGACTTTGTTTCACACTATTTCCCCTTGATCATTTAGCTTATTCTTAAAAACTCACTTAGTATCAATAATGGATTTGCCCTCAGGTTTAGGTACTAGTTCCCAGACTTGGTTCCTTTCAAACTGGGCTAACTCTTCCTGCATAGCTATGATCCAATCAGGATTAGGTAAGGCTTCCTTTATAGTCGTAGGTTCAATTTTTGAAATCAGTGCAATCTGACTAAGGTTTCTATAGGCGGACATAGTTCTGACTCCCAAAGTTGGATCACCCACAATTTGATCAGTTGGGTGACTGAGTCTAGGTTTCTTAGTTTTTCTAGAACATGGTTCAGCCTCAGGTCTGACCGGTCGATTTGGTTCAGTATTTGGTTCAACTACTTGGGTCGGTTCAATTGTTGGTTCAATTGACTCAATAGTTGGTTCAATAGTTAGTTCATTTAGGGGTTCAATTAAACGTTCAACAGTTTGTTCATTATCTTCTTGATCAGTATTTGATGAATTTAGTTCAGGATTATCAGATTTTGAGTTAATTTCTTCATTAAATATTAGATTTGTTGTTTCTTTAATTTTCTTAGTTTGTTTGTTGTAAACCCTATAGGCTCTACTTGTTGAATATCCTAAGAAGATGTCTGGGGTTGACTTAGACTGGAATTTACCTAGATAGTCCTTGGTGTTTAGGATATGGACTTTGCACCCAAAGATTCTTAGGTAATGTAGGTTTGGAAGTCTATGGTAGTATAATACATAGGATGTTTTATTGTGTCATTTGTTAATTAGGACCCTATTCTGGATGTAACAAGCCGTACTAATTGCTTCTGCCCAAAATTGGTTAGCTAGGTTGAATTCATTGAGCATAGCCCTAGCGGCTTCCTGTAGGGTTCTATTTTCCGTTCAACTATCCCATTGCTGGGGGGTTCTAGGGCACAAAGATTCGTGTATATACCAATTTATCTTACAAAACTCCTCGAATCATTGATTCTCAAACTCTCCCCCGTGATCACTCCTAAGCCTTTTGATTTTGGTATCATTTTGATTTTCAATTAACTTACAAAAATCACTAAATAGGTTTAGGGTTTCATCTTTGGTCTTTAGAAACCTAACCCAGGTAAACCTAGAGTAATCATCAACAATTACTAAGTAGTACCGGTTTCCGCTCAGTGACTTGGCTCCATGTGAATCAAATAGGTCAAGGTGTAGGAGCTCAAGTGTGGATTGAGTTAGATCTGATTGAATTAGTTTATGATTAGACCTGGTTTGTTTACCTTGATTGCATGATTCACATATTAAGTTTTCATGGTTCTTAATTTTAGGTATACCTCTAATTAGGCCAAGTTGGGTGATTTTTGAAATTAATCTCAGATTTGTGTGACCTAATCTCCTATGGCAGAAGTTTGATTCTTCTAACTGAGTTAACATGCATTTAGGTACTAAGGGTAGATTTATAGTGTAAAGATTATTTTTCCTAGAGCCCTTAAGCATGATTTCTGAGTCTTGCAAGTTTCTAATCAGGCAGTTAGAGTTAATAAAGGTAACTACATAGCCAGTATCACATAATTATCTTATGCTAAGCAAGTTAAATTTAAAATCTTCAACCAAAAGCACCTTTTTAATAACAAAGTCAGATTTGAGTTCAATGTTACCTGACCCAATCACTTTGAGTGTAGCATTGTTGTCAAATGCTACTGAGCCTAGATTCTTGAACTTGAGTTTGGTGAATTTCAATTTGTCCCTAGTCATGTGTCTGGAGCACCCGCTATCCAACATCCATTGGTCCAAATCTTTATGTTCCTACACATAAAGAGTTTTGTTGATTTGGATCCAATTATAATTAAGGATAGTTTAAATTGATTTTCACAACCTAGTCTGTCTCACCCAATCTAGAGTTATCAACCACGTTAGACTTATGGGTTTTTTGAGACAGGTTTTGAATAGAAGAATTTATTTTGAAAAATCATGATTAATTTTGAGAAAGTTAAATTAATTTTGAAAACAATTGGTTTTGAATTTATTTTGAAAAAGAGTGTTTGAATCTACGATTAACTGAAAATTTATGTTAGATTCGAATTTGACAAGAGTAAATTGAATTTGAATTTCAAAAATTGGCTTCCAGGTCTTGGCGAGGCACTATGCCTTCTTTGGCCGTAGCCTTATTGGATCATCAGCCCTTTCCTTGACAAAGCCTTTTAATGAAATTTCATTTTCAAAATTACTTTTTGAAAAATTCTGGTCTAACTAGTTTAGGTCTTGGATCGGTAGCTTCGGCTAGTTCCACCAGTCTAAAGAGACCAAGTAGTGTATACTTGACCTTATTAGAAAAGGCTTCCCTAACGTACTATCATCTCACCACCACCCAATACAATGTTATTCAAATTTCAGTTAATTGTTTTAGTCCTTAGTCTAACCAGTCCTAAGTCTAAGCATGGCAAATTGCAGAAAGTAAATAGACAGGCAATCATGCAATTTAAAACAAGAAAAGAAATTCATTTAACTATAAAAATTATTTTTAAGTTGGCTCCCCCTGGACTAAAGCCACGATAATGGTTCGGCAAGATGTGAATCTTGTCCTTGGGGATCCAATACTGATTTGATCCAGTTTGGTTGTTCAGGCAAAGTTTGAGTACCCATGCCTGAACTTTAGGTCTAGACTGATTCAGTACAGCATAATATGATCTTTATCTCGCCTTGGTTCGATAGCTTAACCCGGACCGATTTAGGACCGACTTCTATTTTCCAAGGATCATATCAAGACCCTTGGAACCAGAGGTGAATTGTTCCAAAGCTGCTCTAAGGTCCTTGACTTGAGTTTTCAAGGAGGAGTTCTCTTTCTCAAGTTTTTCAACTTGAGTAGAGGTACCTTCTTGAACCTTTTCAGTTAAGGATCTAGAGTCAGCTCCTTCTTTCAGGAGTTTTACTTCCTGTCGGAGGGATTCGACTCGAATTTTGGCTTTCACCAAGTCACGAGATAGATACGCAATTAATTTTGATAATTGAACACTTGAAAACCCACTTACAGTGATTTGGCCATCCTCTGAAAATGTGAGCTTTCTGTCGTCCGGCTCTGATTCTGATTCAGTCTCGATTTCTTCAGAGGCGGTCAGTACGAGTAGGTTCGACTGTGGGGCCTCTTCTTCTTCATTAGAGGAAGACTCGTCCCACGTAGCCTGAAGGGCCTTCTTCCTTCTTGTCTTCTTCGTCTCCTTCAGATTGGGGCATTCCGTCTTGTAGTGCCCCTTCTTTTTTGCATTCGTAACAGGTCACATTTGGTTTGGTCTTTTCATTTGAGGGATCAGCTGGTTCTTCCTTTCTTCGGCTTGCTTTCCTTCTGTTGGTCTGGTTTTTCAGCTCCTTGTAGTAGTCCCGAGCTAGCCGAACCAGTTTGGGTCGATTCCCTTCGCTGTCTTCTGAGTCTGAGTCTGAATCAGACTCGGGTGCAGGTTGAGGCTTCTTCTTGGTTATCCTTCCAGTTTTACCTGCAATAAAAGCAATGCCTTTCTCGGCCAGGGTGCAGTTAGTCTGCTCATGTAATTCAAGTTTTGAGAATAACTCATCTAATTTGATTCTAGAGAGATCACTTGAAACTTTGTACGCATCTACCATAGATGCCCACAAAGTGTTTCTTGGGAAGGCGTTAAGAGTGTACCTGATCAGGTCATGATTTTCTACCTTGTGACCAATTGAATGTAGACAGTTCATCAGCTCCTGGATTATGGCGTGGAGCTGGGCTGCAGATTCGCTGTCATTCATCTTAATTGTGTACAACTTGTTTAGCAGTAGGTCCCTCTTGCTGATTCGGGTGTCGGAGGTTCCTTCGTGCAACTCAATTAGCTTACCCCAGAGTTCCTTTGCACTGTTGAATGGTCCCACCCGGTTCAGCTCTACTTTGGTTAGGCCGCATTGGAGTGTTTGAGTCGCTTTAGCATCGGCCTCGATCTTTCTTTTTATTGCGGTATCCCATTCGGTGTATGATTGTGGCACTCCTTCAGCGTTTTTCGGGATTTCGAGTCCAGATTGGATAATTATCCACATGTCCACCTGAATTTTCAGGTGGACTTCCATCCGACTCATTCAGTAGGAGAAATCCTCCCCACTGAAGAGTGGTGATCTGGCTGTACTGAACCCTTCTTGCATGGCCATTTAGAGATTCTCTGAAATAAAATTAAAAGAACTGTCCCAATACTTAGTCTTGGATTAGCAGTCCGGGAAGAAGATATATATAAAAAAAATTATCGAGTGGTGTTGCACCAACCTCGATTAACGATAAAAATTCGATCGAAAAAAAATCCGAAAAACTCCCAAATTGGTGATTGCACCAAATTTGAGCTTCCCCGCTCTGATACCACTTGTTGGATCGCGAAAACACGATAGAGGGGGGGGGGGGGGTGAATATCGTGAAAGCGTTTCGGATTAGAAAAGAGAATGCGCTGCGGAAATTTAACTCAAAACACATGGAACACAAGTATTTTTACTTGGCTCGGAGTCGCGGTCGGCTCCTACTCTATGGCCCACGGTCCTTGACCGTTTACTGCCGGCAATTCTATAATGGTGCAAAATTTTACAAAGATTGTTACAATAGTAGTGCAATAAAGAAAATTATACTCTTCGTTACCGACGCCCGGTGTGGATTGTACTTCGGAGTAGAGGGTTGTCGTCGGCGCTAGAATCTCGAGATCGGAGGTTTCCGGAGTAGAGCGCTTGAACGAAGAGCATAGAGGCGTTGGAAAATTGATGTGTTGAAGCCTTGGGGTCGAGCCCCTTTTATAGCACTCCTGGGGGCGCCTGACACGTGCCTTCGGATCCGAGAAACCTCATCCGAAGCTCGGTCAACGCTTATCCCTCCAGAATCGGCCTCGGAGCTGACGGGGGCGCCCTCGGTTGACTTGGTCTGCTTGGCTTCGCGGCTGAGTTTGCTTCGATCATAACATGGTTTGGACCCAGGGCACCCGGGACATAAAGGGCGCCCGGGTCCTTCAGGGCGCCTAGCCCAGTATGCTTTCGAAGCGATTCTTGCTCAACTGCTCGTTTGCCTTTGACCTTGGGCGCCCGGGACCTCCCGGGCCCCTTGCCCAGCTGCTGGCCCTCTCCTTTGTGGCGTTCTGAGCTGCAGAAACATGTTCCTTTGGTCCCTGCATCCAAGGTTAGTTCCACAACAAACAAGGCAAGAAATGTTAAGTTTTTTACTGTCGTGGCTGTCTTGGTTCTGACTTCGGGTCTCCCAAATGGAACCCTAGCTCAAACCGACGCCTACTATTCTCTCGACGGGGAATGCGTCCTCACCTACTCCTCTCAAGAGTGTTTACCTTTGGCCAACCGGCTCCTCTGGTTGGACATTTGCCCAGCAGTCCTTCGCCAGGTGCCTAGCAGCCCTTCGCCAGGCCTTCGGTACCAAGCAGTCCTTCGCTAGGTGCCTAGCAATCCTTCGCCAGGTCTTAGATTCTCAGCAGCCCTTCGCCAGGTGCCTAGCAGTCCTTCGCCAGGTCTTAGACTCCTAGCAGCCCTTCGCCAGGTGCCCAGCAGCCCTTCGCCAGGTCTTCAGGTTTCGATGCCTAGCAGTCCTTCGCTAGGTGCCCAGCAGCCCTTCGCTAGGTCTTCAGGTTTCGATGCCTAGCAGTCCTTCGCTAGGTGCCTAGTAGCCCTTCGCCAGGACTTCGTTCTGCACACTCAGTGAGCACATTAGATCACAATAACATCTTAACTTTTGAACCCTTTGCCAATATCAAAACCCAGGTTCGACTTAGGTGCTGCCTGCGCCAACAGAGGTGTTGTGGCAAGGTTTCTCCACCCACAAGGAGCGACAAGGGCTAGTCGAAGGTCATCCTGGGAGTGATCCACCGAAGGATTCTTGGATTAGTCACCCTTAGGGGTGGATGCCAAGTAAATCGGTATTGTTAGCGTTGTTTGTATTCATTATTATTGTTTCCGCTTGCGCAACTAACAACGTAGGTACAAGAAGAACTGAAAAGTGCTATTCACCCCCCTCTAGCAAACGTCATCGATCCAACAAATACCACAAGGTACTGCACCTCATGTCAATAAAGATATACAAAGGGTACCTTGTCACAGTGGGAGGGTTGTTACTCAACCTAAAGGTCTTATGTAATTGGAGGGTCTATGGACTGGGTCCTAAGTGAACATGAATCGGATCTCTAGACCTATGACAAGGATCATCTTCTTTGAAAAAATAAATCCAGTTATATGGACTTGTTCAAAGGACGAATGATATTGTATGTGACAGAAACGAAGTGGTATTCTTGTACTATACGTAGATAATATTTTGTTGGTTAGCAATAATGACGAAATATTGTCAAATGTAAGGGTATGGTTGTCCACATAATTATGAATGACTTAGGAGAAATAAGACACATCATTTGGGATCAAAGATATAAGGGATCTCCAGACAAGGATGATGTGCTTATCCTTAGCTTCATGTAAAACACTGTCCTAGCTCGTTTTAGCATAGATACCTCCAAGGAAAAATTTTGTACTTTTCGGCTTTGGAGCTACTCTATCTAAAGAGATATATTTAGATTATCAAAGGTGATAGAGTAGGTAATGGTGGTTCCTCTAGCATCAGCTAAAGGAAGTCTCATATATGCTAAAAACGAGCCCAGTTATCTATTGTGTCGTGGTCATAGATAACAGATATCGGAGTAACCTAGGTTGAGGAAATTGGGCTACGGTAAAAGCATGTATTAGTACCTGAGAAGGACTAAGGACTATATGCTGATTTACCCAGCAGACCAATCTCCTGTGGGTTATATGGATACAGAATTCCAATCTAGATAGGGACATATATAAGTATTCCTCGGGTTTTGTGTTTACTTTTAGGAGGTAAAACTATTGTATAGCAGAGTGTTGCGCAGTGGCTGCATGATGGACCCTGCTATGGAGGCTGGATATTTGACAACCCGCGTGGTAGCCAAGATAGCTACATGGTTCAGGAACCTTAAGATGGACTTCAATGTGATTCCTGGTTTGCTCAAAACTATCACATTTGATGTGATTAAAATAGTGCAGATTACAAACTCGAATGAATGACGAGTCCATAAGGCGAGTAAACACATAGAGCGTGAGTACCACCCAAAAGAGGAATAGCTGTTGTTGCCTGGATTGCATCAGTGGATGACCTAGGTGGATCATTTCACTAAGGCCTTAGTAGTGACAACTTTTAGGCATGTGAAGGATCTAGAGGTCAGATGTATGACATTTTGAAAACAGCAAAGTCTTTGAGTATAAGTGGGAGATTGTTAGGATGTATACTAAAAGTCTTCCTTTTTGATTAGAATACATCTACATTTTAAAGTGAATCGCAAAATCACACAGTGCATGTTTTTATTAGTATATGCACAAAATGTCTAATACTTGGCATTGTAGATAACATGGTGCGTGGTGTCGCATAGACGATCATGTTATCAGGTTCCCTGCCGAAGTATAAGAAAGAGGCTCACAACCGAGATGGGGTTGGACAAACCATCGGGATGGTTGTAGTGTAAGTAGGTGTGGTTTATCATGACCATAGAATTACACTAGTGTACATTGTGTACATTGAGTAGGACCAAAAGAGAGGTCATCCAGTTTTGTACTGACTTCGTAAATTGGATTAGACCTCAGATAAATATTATAGAGTACGATCTCTTAATCCCAAAATAATAACAGGCATGTATAATTATATATTATTTCTTTGACTTACCAAAGGGTGAGATTTATTTTGTTAAGTCACTAGGCCCGATTAATTGGGAGATAATATTAATTATATGATGTGTCGTTGATTATTGACGGAATCTGTGTCCTGGTGAGTCGGGATGATGATGCCCCCTTAGTGAGCTCAAAAGGATCGTCATGTCAAATTTTGCAAGTGGACTATGGTCCGACATGATGAAAAGGTTGAGTGGTACTAATCAAGGATTAAGAGGATAATTAATTTAATTATCAGTAAATTAAATTAATTATCGAGCATTCGATATCTTGAACATGGAGAGATGGACGACTCATAATATATAGAGCCCTTATGAAAATATGGATGTTGGTGAGTAAGTACAATGGGATCCTTTAGTGGAATAGATCACCATTAATGGATCGGGTTTGGATCCATTAGCATCCTTCTCGTCCCTCGGACATCACGCGCCATTCTTCTCGCTCCATTGGCATACTCTTCCATAGAACTCCACATCACTTGGATTCATCGAGCCCGTCGGCTCCCTTCCTGTGCCATTCTTCTTGAGCGCTATGTCTTCCACTCGACTTTCTGCCCTCCTAATCTCCTGCACACTTAGACACAGGGACCAAGCATAACAGGACCAAACATGACTCAGTTGACCACATCAAAACGTACCTGGGATACATACAATCTCTCCCTTTTTGATGTGTATTAACCTGAGTTATGTTAAAGTAATAAACACAAAAAAACAAGAATAAATATGTGATGATAGGGTGGAATAGTCTGTGCCCATCAGGAGGGATGAAGAAGCCATAGGGTGCAACTGGACAGATCGAAACAGCCTTCTTCCCCTAGCCCCGCCCCCCCCCCCCCCCGACAGGAAACGCGCCCGGGAAAGCTAATCCGAATCACCCTCCCGAGAGCACCCCGAGTGGTTAGACCTCGAGAGCACCTCGGGAGTTATAGCGCCGAAGGCCCCGAGCTCAGCTTGGGAGGTGGAGTCCCCGCAATAACCGACCTCAGGTACTGACCCCCCCTCTAAATACGGATAAGTACGTCGGTAAGAAGAGGTCACCACCACCCTTAAAAGGCGCAACGGGTCGACGCGTGATAACGGCGCAGACCGTTTCAAAGGATATCTGACTACTGCCGAAACAGGGGGTGTGGCTTAAGTATCGGAGACGTAGCACCGGTCCGGGGGCACGTCTAGTCTGTCGACATCGGTATAAAAGGTAGTCCAATCCCTCCAGTAAGGGGGGTTACGCTCTCTCAACTCTAGACACATTCTTTACTTCTAGGACGGACATTGACTTGAGCGTCGGAGTGGACTCCGTCGGACCTCTACCGGCGCGTCCCCTAACGCTCGTGTTATCTTTACAGGACTCTATGTTCCTCCCCGCCGCAGCAACATCTACAGGGGCAGAACTCTAGTGTCTGGCCATTGCCGTCGACTCTTTCCAAAACAAATTTGGCGCCGTCCATGGGAATTCGTAGCAATGCACCCGAAGGAGCATCGATGGCAGGGTTGGAGGAATAGCCCAGTGCCCGTACAGGGGAGGATGTCGATCTTCAAATGGTCTTGCCGGAGGACCTCGCCTATCCACGAGAAGATGAGGGACATAATGTAACGACCCAGAAAATTTTCTTAATATTTCTTTAAAATATTAAGCATGTCTAGATAATTTTCCAAGGGATCTAGAAATATTAACACGAATTTTAGCCTAGAAATCCATACTTTTTCCATTTAAATTGAGGAAATGGGCACTAATGGGCCTTATATGGGCTTTCTAGTGCCATGATTATTGGTGAATTTTAGGTAAAAATTTATAGAAATATAAAGGGATTTTAATGGGAAATATTAACATAATTATGGGGGGATTTTAGGGGATTTTCGAATATTAGGAAAAATAAAATAAAAATAAAATGGAAAATTAATGCATGCACCAAGGATTTGAACCTTGGACCTCTTGTACAACCATGCATGCTCTAACCAATTCACCTAGCAAGGGAGTGCTATGAGGAAATGAAGTGGATTATGGTTAAGGCTTAGGGGGAAATGAAGAGACACCATGACTCTTCACTTACCCTCCTTAATGTGTTATAAAGAAGGGGGTTTGGGAGTTACCTTCTTCCTTCCATCAATTTCATTTTTCTTCATCCTCCTCCCTCATCCTAGCCGAAACCTCAAGGAAAGGTTCTCCCTTGGAAAAGCTCCACAAGAAGGTCTCATCACCAAGATCTAAATGTTTTCCAAGGCTACAAGGGCAAGGGGGTTCAAGTGTCCAAGGGATTTACAATTTCCTTCTCTTTTAAGGTCTAAAAATCAAGATCAACCAAGGTAAGACTCCCTCACCTGTGGTATAATAGTTCCTTATGTTTTTAGCATAATATAAAGTTGGTTTTGAGTTTGATGTTGAGAAAACTATGCCTTGGACCCCTATCATATTCGGCCACCATGGGTTTTGGATCCATAATGATGTTAAAAATCTAAATCATATTTTCTAATGTGTTATCATGATGAATATAGAATAAATATAATTTTTGGGGAATTTTTGGAGTACCCTAAAGACCCCTTAGGGTTTGGGATCTCACTATGACTCTTGGGTTAGGATTGGGCCTAACCTTTCAAGTATGTACTTTGGGTATCCCCATGATTCAAAAGGGGGCTTAAAGTGAATTGGGTGAATTTTCTCAAGGTCTTGTGACCCTTGTAAGTTTCGGCCAAGAAGGGTCTAGGGCAAAAAAAGGTTAGGACTACCCTCAAGCAAGGGTCCTAATGGCCCTATGGTAGGGTATGGTTGGTGTTTAATGTTTGATTGGGGTTTTTATGGAATTTTTCCATGCCCCATGGCCTTGTAGGGTTTCGGCCAGCCCAAGGAAAGAGGGCTAAAGGTTAGGGATAACCCTAATCATGAGCCCTAATGGCTCCCCATGGTCTTATGAGTAATGTATGATTGTTTCTTTACCTTATGCTATCTTACATGTTAATTGAATGATTGAACCCTTCCCTATAGGTTTCGGCCAAACAAGGAATTTAGGGTTTGGATAGAGTTAGGGTTTGAAGAATGATGGTTTATGGTTTATTATGAAGTATATATAAAGGTTCAAGCATGTGGTAGAAATTAAGTTACCCATAACCCTAACTCTAAGCTCCATGTTTCATGTTTGTATGTTTATGATTGGATGCCATGCTTAATAGGGTTTATTTATGAATGTCTTATGTCCTATGCCATGTACTTGAATGGTAGGTAGTATGTTTATGGAAGTCCTACCCATGCATGCTTGAGATAGATACCATGCTTATGTATGAAATGCAATGTTTACCTTAAGCATCATGATCATGCAAGTTCTATGGATTAGGATAAATGTCTATGCAAGCATGTCCTGTTCAATGAATATAATGCAATGCTTACCTTATATGCCATGATTATGCAAGCATTAGGAATAAGAATGATGTTTATGTAAGTAGGCCATGTTCTATGAATGAAGATGCATGTTATGATTATAATGAAGATGCATGTTATGTTTATGAATGAAAGTGCATGCTATGTTTTATGAATAAAGATGCATGCCATGTTATGAATGACGACACGGTTGATGGTTGACGGTACAACGGTACGACGGTCGTGAGACCGGTAAATGGGCCGGTAGACGGGCCGGGTCGTTACACATGCAATGTTTATGAATGAAGATGCATGCCATGATTATGAATGAAGGTGCATGCAATGTTTATGAATGAAGATGTATGCCATGTTTTATGAATGATAAAGCATGTAAAGTATTTTACTTTATGAATGGGCTTGTACCGGACCGAAGTATGGGTCCAAGGGATGGGCACCTTAAGAACGCCCTGGTTCTGGACTACCGACTATGCTGTCCACGGTTCTGGCACTACCGAAGCTGTGCAACAGGGATGGACACCTTAAGAACGCCCCGGTTCTGGGACTACCGACTATGCTGTCCTTACCCTAGTAGGTCGGGGCTCGCTACCTCGTATTTACTTAGGGATGCGCACTTATGATGTATGTATGTGGTACAAGCCGGGGACCCCCAATGATGTTATGATGATGTTTAAGAATTTAAAAGTATGTTTTAAAAGTTAAGCATCCTTATGTATATGCATTAGACTCATGCATTCATGTGTTGCATTATGCCATGATAGTAATGTCTTATACTTATGTCTCATGTCAAGAAATATGCATGATAGTAAAAGATTTATGCTTAGGGCTATGATAAGAAGATGCCCATATGATATGATAGAAAGCATACCTGTGTTTATGCCATACCGGTTAGTTCATGCTTTATGTTTATGTTTATGTTTATGTTTATGCCATGTATCACGTCAAGTAAGAATGTTTAGTTTATGTTTATGTTTATACCATGTATCACGTCAAGTAAGAATGTTTAGTTTATGTTTCTATGTCATGTATTATGCCATGCTAAGTTGAATTATGTTTACGTTTATGTCATGTATTATGCCATGCTAAATTGAATTATGTTTATGTCTATGTCCTGTATTATGCCATGCTAAGTTGAATTAGGTTCATGTTTATGCCATGTATCATGCCATGTAAATTCTAATTATGCTCATGTTATGTCATGTATCATGCCATGTGAGTTTATTTATATTTATGTTTAAGCATAAAGCTATGTTTATGTTTCATGTGCTTATGATTAAGTGATGAATGGTTTTAATGAGTAGAAAAGAGTCTTACTAAGCCTGTGTGCTTATAGTCTTATTTCCTTATACCGCAGATCACGCAAAGGGACTGTAAGGAAGCAGCAGGAGGGCAAGAATGCATGTGTGTGGTAGTGACTTGGCCAAGAAAACAATATGTTTACTTGTTTTATGCTAGAACTTTACCTTTACTACTTATGTGCTTGAATGGTGACTTATGGAACTCTATGACATGATGATAAGTATGATATGATGCTAAGTACGAAGTTAATATGCCAAGTTCCCATGTCATTATGTTAGGAATGGTAGTAGGGCATGTATGTGTAAGTCTTAAAGTTATCCCGCTGTCTTATGATGTCTACATGCCCTAAGTATGTTAACGTAATGCCACTTTATGAAAAGAAAAAAAAAGTGGGTGTTACACATAAGCAGGAACGAAGGGAGGTCGAGAGTGAGGAAGTACAGATCCATCCTCAACGCGGAGGGGGAAGCACGCGCATCGCCCTCGACCTCGTACCGGAATTAAGAAGCTGCCTCGTCGAGTGCTTGCGATACCATAAGGATGTGTTCACTTGGGCCGCTGAAGAGATAAAAGGGGTTCCACCGGCGTTGGCCATACACCATCTGCATGTTACGCCGGAAGCCCGTCCCGTGAAGCAAAGGCGGAGACACTTCTCCCCTAAGCAGGATAAGGCCATTCGAGATGATGTTCAGAAGTTGTTAAAAGCCGGGTGTTGGGTATGGCTTGGCGGGTTTCCTAAGAGAACACTCGGTCGATCCAAGAAACCTCTCCATGTCAACAAATTAAAATTTAATCCGAATGAAGACCCGTCCACCTACGACCATCTCGTGCCGTATCGAACGATCCAAATTATAACGTGGCTAATTACGATAATCGGCCTTGTAATTTGCTCGATCGTTTGACCGCGAAAATGGCAACGAGTTGATCGCCGGCTTTTGTGTTTATGGTCAGGGTCCAGTTAAATTATTATTGACTATGATTCACAATCAAAATAATTAAATAACAAACATGAAATGATGAGGCAATTGAATAAGGCACAAATAAGAATGAAAGTAGCCAAGGAAGAATATACCTTCCGTTACCTTACGATCTTCTACCGTATGACCCTCCTCTCTTGGACGTCGTGTGGGCGACGATCTACGTACCAAGAACCGTAGTCACCAAGTCGATCCCTTCTCCTTGCGCCAACCAATCCCAAACCAAATGGGATGCCACCGGCCACTCTGAAGAAGAAGATAATCCAAGCACAAAACCCTACTAATCCTCTCCTCCTCCACTGTCGGCGCCCGAGCTGTGTCTTCTTATTTCTTGTGCTCCAAGGAAATCGGCAATTTCTTCTGCTCTCCCAGACTTCTGCTCCAAGCGAGGTAATTTCTTTTTCTCTAAGAAATTGTCGTTGCTCTCAGAAAAATTGCCCCTTCTTCCACTGCTCCAAGAGGCAATTTATAAGAAATTGCCGTGAGGGAACTTAATTGCATGCAAATGCAATTAATCGGAGATTGGAGCAGTTTTAATTGCTTGCATGCAATTAATCACGCATGGAGAAGCAGTTTTAATTGCTTGCATGCAATTAATCACGCATGGAGAAGAAACGCATGCAATTAGTTGGAGAAGAAACGCATGCAATTAATTGGAGAAGAAATAGATTAATTGCATGCAATTAATTGGAGAAACTGAGTAGTTCAATCGCATGAAAAAGGAAAAGCACTTGTTGTTCGGCGACGCACGGAGAGAGAAAAGGAGAGGAGAAACTTAAGATTTTTCTTGTGTTCTATTGGATCAATTTTTCCACCTAGTTTCATACCACCATGGGATATATATAGGGCTATGATAGGGACCATGAGGAGGAGTTTGATGTTGGCCTGCTAATGGACCCAAACCCGATCCATTAATGAAGATTCATTCCACTAAAGGATCCTCATTGAATTACCTCACCAACCCTCATATTTTCATATGGGCTCCACTTATTACGAGTCGTCAATCCCCCTGTGATTAAGATCTCACATGCCCGTTAATTAATTAAATTACTGACAATTTAAATTAATTAACTTCTGGATCCTTGATTAGTACCACTCAACCTTATCAACATGCCGGATCAAATCCACCTGCAGGGTTTAGTACGATGAACCTTTTGAGCTCATCAAGGGGGCATCATCATCCCGACTCACCTGGACACGGATTCCGTCAATAATTAACGACACACCATATAATTAATATTATTTCCCAAATTACCAGGCCTATTGATCTAACAGAATAGATCTCGCCCATTGGTAAATCAAAAAACTAATAATTAATTATATCTGCTTGTTATTATATCGGGATTTAGGAATCGTACTCTATAATAATTCTGAGGTCCTATCCAAATATTAAGTCAATACAAATTGGATGGCCTCTGGTTTTGGTCCTGCTCAATGTACTCAAAGCACACTAGTGTAATTCTATGGTCAAGACCAACCACACCTAATTATACTACAACCATCCCGATGGGTTGTCCAATTTCATCTCGGTTGTGAGCCTTTATTTATACTAAACAAGAAACTGATAACATGATCTTCCGTGTGATGCCACACACCATGTTATCTACAATGCAAAGTAATTGGACTTCATGCATATACTAATATAAATAGGTACCTAGTGTAGTTGTAATTCTCTTTTCAAAATAAAGATGTTCATATATATAAAAGAAGCATGTCTTTCAGTATACAGATCTATCACCGGGCAGATCAGAGAAGTCCAATTTTCGGCTTGGCTGGCCAATGTGGTCCTCGTCCCCAAGCCTGGGGGCAAATGGCGAGTCTGCATCGACTTCCGAGATTTAAACAAAGCCTACCCTAAAGACAGTTACCCCCTACCCCGGATAGACCGGTTGGTGGATTCTACAGCCGGGTGCGAGTTCATCTCCATGTTAGATGCGTACCAAGGCTACCACCAGCTCCTACTCGCCCCCGAGGACCAGGAGAAAGTCAGTTTTGTGACGGCTGATGGCACGCATTGCTACAATGTCATGCCCTTTGATTTACGCAATGTGGGCGCCACATACCAGCGGATGATGGATAAAGTCTTCAGGCACCAGATCGGGCGGAACATTAAGGTGTATGTGGACGACAACCTAGTGAAGACTAATAAGGGAGAAGACATGATCACCGACCTAGAAGAGATGTTCGCCACCCTCAGGGTCAACAGGTTAAAACTGAACCCAGCTAAGTGTTTGTTTAGGGTGAAAAGTGGCAGGTTCCTAGGGTACATGGTGATGGAGAGGGGGATCAAAGCCAATGCTGAAAAGGTAAAGGTCATTCTGGATATGCTGCCCCTGCGGAACGTCAAGGAAGTACCGTGGCTGAATGGAAGGATCACAGCGTTATCCAGATTCATATCCAAACACGCGGACAAGACCCTCCCATTCTTCAAGATCCTGAGAAAAGCTGCCAAGTTCGAGTGGGATGGCCAGTGTGAGAAGTCCTTCCCAGATTAGAAGACCTATCTTGCAGACCTCCCTACCCTGCACAATCCCGTAGAAGGGGAGACTCTATTTGTATACTTATCAGCAGCTGAGCAAGCGGTGGGAGCGGCACTAGTCCGAGAACAGGATCAGGTACAATACCCCATCTATTTCTTTGGACACCTTCTAAAGGATGCTGAAACACGATACACCGTGATGGAAAAACTGCTTACGCCTTGGTCCTGATGGCCCGAAGGTTAAGATCATACTTCTTAGCGCACCCCATCGTTGTCCTCACCAATAGCCCGCTTGCCCGGGTCCTCACTAACCCCGAAGCTTCGGGCAGGCTGATAAAATGGACAACGGAGTTAAGCGAGTATAACATCGAGTATCAGCCTCGAGCCCCTATCAAAGCCCAAGCCCTCTCCGACTTCATGTTAGAGACTGTCCCGGAGGCGGAGGACGAAGGTATGTGCGAAGGTCTATGTAGATGGATCTTCCAATAGCCAGCACAGCGGGGTGGGATTGTTAATGATTTCCCCTAGGGGAGACACTTTGCATCGGTCTATCTGACTCCACTTCAATGATACTAACAACGAAGCCGAATACGAGACGATCTTAGCGGGCCTGCAAGCGGCCTGGCACATGGGAGCCTGTCGGGTCACGGTATACTCGGACTCGCAATTGGTGGCTCAGCAGATAGCAGGAAACTTCGAAGTCAAGTGCCAACGACAGCGGAAATATGTATCCCTCTACGAGCGGCTGAAGGCCGCCTTCTCGGAGGTCATCCTGCAAAAGATCTCCCAGTCAGACAATGTGCGGGCCGATGAGCTAGCCAAGCTGGCCAGCTCCATATCCACCTGGCAGGTGAACGAGCCCAGTACGGCAGAAGCAATGGTGGCTCAGATCGGAGAGGAGGTCGAAACCGACAAACAGACGGACTAGAGGGATCCCTACATAGCCTTCCTCCGGGATGGATCCCTTCCTGATGGGCGTCAAGAGAGCTGGCTGTTTCGCCGATAGGCGAGCAAGTTTACACTGGTCGGGGATCAGCTATATACAAGATCCTTCACCCGACCCCTCCTAAAATGCATCGGGCTGGAGGAGACCGACTACATGATGAGGGAGGTCCACAAGGGCATCTGCGGGCGTCACATCGGAGAGAGATCCCAGTCTCGGAAGATCCTTTTGGCGGGATACTTTTGGCCTACGTTGCAGGCTGATGCGCTTAATTTTGTGGCCCGATACGAAGCTTGTCAGAGACATCAACATGTAACTCACCGTCCGACCGAGCACTTGCGAGTTTCTACAGTATCCTGCCCTTTCGACCAATGGGGGATGGATATTGTGGGTCCCTTTCCCATTGGGCCCCTGCAGAAGAAATTTCTACTGGTCCTCGTCGACTACTTCTCTAAATGGGTAGTAGCCGAA
The DNA here is from genome assembly GCA_024364735.1 of Boesenbergia rotunda. Lineage (NCBI taxonomy): Eukaryota > Viridiplantae > Streptophyta > Magnoliopsida > Zingiberales > Zingiberaceae > Boesenbergia > Boesenbergia rotunda. The sequence continues at coordinate 543,295 of JAGFNQ010001138.1, forward strand.
CCTCTGGCGAACATCACAGAAGGGGCTGTGATGAAAGTGTTGTGTATGACTTGGCGGGTTTCCTAAGTGAATACTCGATCGTTCCGAGAGACCTCTCCATGTCTACGGATTAAAAAAATAATCCGAATGGAGACCCGTCTCCCAACGACTTTCTCGTGTCGTATCGAACTATCCAAATTACAACTCGACCAATTACAAAAATCGGCCTTGTAATTTTTTTTAAAGGAAAATTTTATTCCTGAAAAGGAAATTCCATATTAGAAGAGGGACCAAACCTAACCTTCTAATACAGAGTAACAAAGATCCCATACGATTTACAAGCATTACAAAAGAAAATAAGCTAGACTTCATTTATATGCACCTATGAATTCCAGCCAGCTCTTTTTGAATTTATTTTTCATCAGAATCAGCCCATTGCAAAATAACATCTCTTTACCTTTAGTTCTTTAAGCTAGATTGATACTCTTCAAAACCCAGCTCTTCTAAATTCTTTCCTTATTTATCATTATACAATAAGATTATCCATTGCAGCAACCACTTCCATGCTCTCGCTTCATCAACTGAAGACTTCCACCCCTGTCATCTGCACCCTTGGCACCATTTGCACACATCAATAATCAGGATCATAAACTCAACCACAAAATCACCATTTGATAAATTCATAAGATTAGAATTTCTTTAACTTTTTGAGCTTCCGAAATTAACTCAAATAAAATTTCAAATTCAAACAATCAACCCTCCCATGTTTCTGCACCCATTCTTGACAAACTTCACAATCTACATTCCGTTGAAACCAAAGCAACTAATAGTCTGATTAGAAAATAAAGCCATAAGTATCCACAATTGTCCTCCGCATTCACCATAAACACAACAATCAATACAGATGACGTGACTATTAAAAAAATTTCAGTATCTCACTTGAATCTGATCTTTATTTGTGTCACACTCACATAGCCAGAATCCCAAGCTGCAAATTCAGCTAATATCCTGCAAAAAAGTTCCACTTAAAATAAACATTTCTTCTGAATTTTCTAAGACAAATCCTTTGCCAAACAAGTGTAGAAAATCAGTTTCACCAATACAGATTTGCATTCATAACCACCTCTGAACATATAAGCATTAGAAACCAAAATGTTTGACACTCATTGATTTCCTACTCCCATCATTCAAACAGTCAACTGAGCACCCAGTAAGAAACAATATTATCCCTTTATTAAACCTTCACAGACAAGAAAACCTCATGATTCTAAAATAACAATTTCTTCATAGCCATCAATTAACATTAATTGTGGAATCTCTCAGAGATCAAAGACCATCCATAAGAAGCAGCCCTATTAGCAGTTCAGAGAAATCCATAACTATCCATCCTTCATAACATCACATTGATATTAGTTCTATTCCGACTGATACGTTTGGCACTCTGAATATCAACCTGGTATCTTCCCGAAAACCATTGAAAAACCATTGTCTTGGTTCTAAATTTTGTCTCATTTCAAGTCAGTATCCTCAAAGCACATTAGAAGATATCTGAACCCCTCAGCCGTTGAAACCCAATGGACTATTGCAGATGTCAATCTTATATCAAAACCAGTATACATATTTCATTATCTTCATTCCACCAGTCACATAATTCTTCTACCTCCTTCTGATTAGTTTTGATAGATACTAAGTCAAAGACTCCTAAATCTCAATCACTCATGACCAAAAATCTGTAGTCAAGAAATGAATTTTTGTGCTTCAGCAGCTTTCCATCTTCTATCATATCCAACCCGTGTGCCACAAAGTGACAACAAATTCCCCCACAACCAAAAATGAATTCTCAAAATCACACCCACCACCTTAATCACCTCCATTCCATGACCACAATACTCATTTGAATCCATTGTGACTATAGTTCAATTACCATCTTACTTCTTCCTCTCCCCCTAATTGTAGTTTGATGACCACCTCAAATATGGTAATCCAATCCTGTCAATTCTACATATACCAAAAAGTTCTCTATCAATTTCATGCTTCAACAATACTCGTTCCCCAGGAAATTTGAAAGCTTGATTAGCGAGAAAATCCGCAGCAACATTAGCTTCCCTATATACATGCGAGCAATGCACTTTGTACTTTTTTATCAATCTCTTTATTTTCAAAACCAAATTTCTAATTTCCCATGAGAAGAAAGGAGCCTCAAGGATACTCAGTGCCACCATAGAATCAGATTCCAGCCGAATAGGTAAAAATTTACCCTCCGCACACAACTCCAAACCTCTTTGTATTGCAATTAATTATGCTCTCAAATTCGATCCTTTCCCAATGATTCCATGCTTAGCCAATATCACCTCTCCTTCATGATCACGAATTATAATTCCATATGATGAATCTCCTGGATTACCTTTGGAACACCCATCAGTATTTAGTTTGAACCATCCATAATCTGGCTTCCTCCAATATACCAAAGATATATTAATATATTTTATTCTCGCTTTGATGCCCATTGTTTTAGCTGCCTCACTATAACCTTTCCAATGATGTTGTTTAATGATCCCAGCTTCCATGCCAACTATCAAATACTGGATTATCCTTCTTATCACTTTGTGCGCATCAACCTTAATACCTTTATGTTTACCATCAGTAAGTGCAATCCATAAGAACCATTTGATCAGAAAAGGAATTACTTCTATAATTTGGCCACTATATGACCAAGCTAAACCATTTTTCCAACTCTCCAAATCCCGCCATCTATTTACTCCAATCACCTTGGCAAAAAAAAAACCATACCTCTGCAGCTACCAGCCCTTGGAAGAATAAATGCGCCCAAGATTCTTCTGAATCGCAGCATTGACATTTTGAAGCCAAGGACACTCCCCGTTTTTGTAACACCTCCTCAACCGGTAGCCTTTGTCTCATAAATCTCCATACAAATACTGATATATTAGGGAGTAAAAATTTACTCCAGACTGCCCTCCAAATCTCCTATTTTTCATTGGCACATCTAGCTGTTTCCCAAGCAAATTTCATTGAGAATTTTCCATCTCGTGATAATGTCCAGACTATTTGATCATTCTTTCCAGGATGAACCTCAATATTGGTCACTTCCTCTACAAGTTTTGATGGTAATAACCTTTGAATCATGTCTATCTTCCAAATGTCATTCTCCATAAAATCCGCCACCTTTCTTTCTGGAAAATCCCCCAATCTGCACAAACTGTAAAGTGGCCCATTATCCAACCATGCATCATACCAAAAATTAATTTTCCCTTCTCCTAAAATCCATCCAATGAACCTCTTTGCATAGCTACAAATTTTAATCATTCTGCGCCAACATGGGGAGGCTTTGCTTTTCAAACTCACCGTAACTGGAGATAAAGCTCCACAATACATTCTCAATAAAAATTTTGCCCATGGAGTTTTTTGTTGCCTAATCGAAACCACAACTTCATAGCCATCGCCTTAGCAACCTCTGACAATTGTCTTATCCCCAAGCCACCTTCTTATTTTGGTCTACACATTTCATTCCAAGCCACCCAATATATCTTTTTAACATCTCCCACAGTCCCCCAGAAAAAACCTGTACAAATCATTTCTATCTTATGAAGAATTGACAAAGGAGGGAGGATCACCTGAAGTAAATACAAAGGCATCGAAGCTAGTACACTCTGGATAAGAATCAATTGTCCACCATGAGAAAGTCTGGAAATATTCCATCCCATTAGCCTTTTCCTTATTCTTTCTATCAATGGAAAGAAGTAGCATGATTTCCTATTACCCACAAGTATAGGGACTCCCAAATAATTCATTGGGCGCACACCCTCCCCAAAACCTATGATGACACTTATTTTTTGTTTTCAAACAATCAATATGCTTTTTGAAGGATAAAATTTACTTTTAGCTGCATTAATGGCTTGCCCCGTGCTCTTCTCATAGTCTTCAAAGAAGCCCTTTACTCTTTTAACACAATCCACTGATCCATTCATGAATACCATTACATCATCCGCATAAGCTAGATGTGATATCTTCATATTACATCCTGTTACAAACCATATTTTTGGAAAATTATCAAATAGCTCATCCAACCCTCTTGATAACAACTCTGCTGCCATGATAAACATAAAAGAAGAAATTGGGTCTCCATGCCTAAGTCCTCGTTTCGCCTGAAAAAAATCGGAAAGATGGTCATTTATTCTAACAGAAAACCAACAGTTTGTAATACATCTCCGGATAATGCCAATTACATTTTCTGAGAAACCAAAAGCCAACATTACTTTAAATAAAACCCCCCATTGAAGTTGATCATATGCCTTTGACATATCTAACTTCAGAATTAGATTCCCCCCCCCCTCCCCTCACATGATAATTCAACTTGTGATCCAACTCCTGAGCTAACAAGATATTATCTGAAATCTGCCTTCCTGCAACAAAGCCACTTTCAGATGGAGAAATTATTTTTTCCATTATAGGAATCAACCTTCTTGCCATTAACTTGGAGATGATTGATAGTACCCAATACTAGTGTCACGATGAGCACTCAAATTTAGATATTTATAAACTGAAAACCCTTTGGCTAACAAAGTTAAAATGTAGTAGAGGGGTCTCAGGTCGTATTTTTCCAAGGACTAGTTGAATGAATGTATAATTCAAGCTTGCAAGTTATTTGTCGTTTGATGATTTTGGGTTTTCTAATAAAATGGGGGTTTTTGCGATAAGAGAATGACAATATGAAATAGACTGAACTTAACTAACGCATGGAACGAAATGGACTTAACTAAAGAAATTGTAAGAACTACTCTTAACCTATTAGAAGAACTAAGCAATTACATTCAAACATTGGCATTGAAAGTTAAGAGCTAAACTTAAATGCAAGGAATAAATTACAGAGAACTAATAGCATGGAAGTAATTGCAGATTAAAGAAAGCTAGAGCAAAACTTGGCTTAAGCACTTGTCTTGAAGTGTAATGGAAACAATTAGAACAACTTGCATAAAATAAATACTTGGAACAAAATTATCCTAAATTAAACATCAAATCAATTTCTACTCAAAACTTCCCTTTGCCGTCACACAAAGGATGAGCTATGAACCCCCTAGCTCAAAAACCATCGAAGACAAGCTTCCTTGCTCGATTGCTGGAAATTCGGATGATCTGCTCTTCCTGATCGGTGAACAGACCGATCAGGTCCTCTTCTGATCGGTCACGGGACCGATCAGAGTCCTCTCTGTCCTATCGTGGTGAACAATCAGTAGCTGACAGAGTGTCCACGATCTCCACCTTCTCAATCAGTTGGATGGCAGTCAAGCTCTGAAACCTTCAAAATGTCTTTGAGAACCCCTCTCAAACTTCGACAGCTCCGAACGACGGGATCCAACGATCAACAAGGATCGATCGACAGGCACAGTAACTCTGGCAAAACCGTCACCGCAGCTCTGTCAATTAAGAGATTTGGATTAGCAAAATGAACGAGGAAACTTACTCCGATGATCTGAAACTTGAGAAGATCTGAATATGATGTGGTCACGCACGCGATCTGAGAAGAAAAACTAAGAGAAACGATGAAGAAAACAAAGAACCCTATGAACTCTACCTACTGGCAACTCGGCGACGACGCGACGACCTGGATCTGGGGAGAATAATTGCTTATATAGTTTGAAACAAACGGCTGAGATCATCTTTGCTGCATCTGATGGTCGGATCTGCTCTGATCAAAGCCAAACTCTCCAGATCTCGATCAAGGGTCAGGATATGCTCCTCCTCAGCTCGGATCGATCGGATCTACATCGGGTGGCTCAGATTGCCCTGATCTTTGAATGGACGGTTTAGACCTCTCGAGCTTGATCCAACGGCTGGATTAACTCTGATTTGGCCCAAACTTTCAGATCTTGATCTGCGGTCTTGATTCTATCTATCTTGAGCTTGGATTGACCAGAAGCTGACGGATGACTCAGATCTAGCCGTTCTCTTGAATGGATGACTCATATTAATTCGATGCTTGATCCCTTTGATCCGGATCCAATTATGACTCAAGTTTGACCCAATCTGATCTAGGTCCATGATCATTTGAAACCTACAAAATGATATTCAAATTTAGTGCCCAAAATATCTCAAATATAGAAAGAATTGTATTAAAAGCTAAAATAGAAAGAATTCATGAAACCTAATATAAATGAAAACTTATGCATATAAAAGTGGATCAAAACATGGATTTGAGCGCCTAAATTTATCAACAAAATGGTAGTTATCAACTCCCCCACACTTACTCTTGGGCGTCTCGCACAAGTCAACTAGTTAACCTAAGATGTATCCTCCTAGATTATTCTCAATCATAGTTTGAAGCAATTGAAATGAAATTACCTAGGGTTGTCAATTCTCATAATTCTAAACTCAATGGACTAGAAACTTGTCATTAAATCAACAACTTAGCATACTTCATCCTTCTTGACTCATTGAGATGAATTCAACACTCAAATCCTCCCAAGGCAAATGTTGGTGGCTCTCTTCCTAAATTCTACATTTTTGATGAAGTGGAGCTCACTCACACACAACATGGTTCTTGTACAACCATAAGCTTGCTTGTTATCTACTCTCCACCATCATTCTTGATTTGGATCCACACCTACAAAAGCTTATTAGAACATGTTAAAGAAGATATATGAAATGATAGAAATGAAATAGGAATTTGAAGATCTTTGATACTTATGATTCATGATAATGAAATTAAAGAAATATGACATGATGAGAAAATATGGAAAATACTATGGCACGATGAGGAATTATGAAAAAGTAAGAAAATATGAAAAAAGTAGAGAAAGTGGAAGACTTGGATACTCAAAAATGTGTCCCAATGCCCTTTGACCCTTTGATGGTATCTTCTAGTTAAATCAAAGCTGTGGTGAAGTAGGGAGCAAACCATGACTCTTTGATGGCTGAATTTAGTGTGCTAGCCACTGACTGAACGGATTGGTGATCGGACTGTAATGCTCCTGATCGATCAGCCGACCGATCAGGCTTCTCCCTGATCGGACTGGTGACCGATCAGGGGCTGATCAGTAGCTGAGATTTCAGAATTCTGAAACTGCTTCTGCCTGATTTTTTTCTTCCGATCAGTAGCAAACTCTTGACTTCAATGAGCTCCTTGTTTCTATCTTCCAACTCAGAAATCTAATCATCTTCTGATACTTCCACTTCATGTTTCTCTTTTCTTTTCTTTTTTTTTTCTTTTTTTTCTTTTTCCTGCTGTTCTGTTTTTCTGATTTTTCTTCTCTGCACTTACAGTTTTCTTTTTTCTGCATTACAATGCTTTTGTTTCTCTTCTTAATTTGCAATTCAGATTTCATGACTTCACACTTCATAACTTGAAGTTTTTCATGATAATAGAGAACTAAGCGCTCCACTTGTACACTTTTAGCTCTTGCAACCCACTTGGCATGCAACTACACTTGTTGATACAACTTCCTTTTTTTTTCTTCCAACTGCCCCCTATAACTTTGAAACATCAAATAATAAGAAGGAAATTAAATGCTCCGCTTTCAATTAACTCTTTGAAACCCACAATTGGCACACTTTTGCTTATCGATTGCCAAAAATTTCACATTGTCCTCAAAATTTGATAGAATGCTTGCATCCTCCCCCACACGTAAACTTTTGTCCGTCTCGGGCAAAGGATCATTAAGAAACATTAAGACACCCAAGTCCAATGAAAATATTATGATGAGCATGAATGATTAGGGAAGGGAAATGGAATACAAAGTAGATAAACAAACAAAATTACAAAAAAAATGATATGAGAAAAGAAACAAAATGATTCACCTCTATAAATGTGGTTCAATCATAGAAATATAGCTTTGAAAGAACCTAAGCAAGTTCTAGAGTACAATCACATGTGTGTATCACAAAAATTTAGCCAATTCCTCACTAGGTAAAAAGAATTCATCTCAAGTCATCAATCTAGAGTCCATAACTAAGTAGTACTCAAGCATCCAAGAATTTTCATCCATTAGTTCAAATCCTAAGTTTTAACAACCCAATTTAATTTACTTTCAAGGGACTCTAAAATGATATAAGAAAATCTAGATGAATACATTTATTCCTAGTCATGCAAGAAATAAAATGCTAAAAGGGATAAAATGGTATCTACAATGAATCTTTATTTTCTCTACACTACCCAAACATTTATTTGCAAGAACTCATTTTAAAAGGAAAATTACTGCTTGAAAACATGAAAGTGATATTTACCATGAAATAGAAGTGCAAGAAAGATGAAAACTCCCCTTCAAGTTGGGTAGAGAGCACAGATTATCCATCTTGGGAGAACTATCCTCATGTGATCAGTCTTGTAGTGCACAGATTTTTCCCTCTTCAACTTAGCACAAGTATGTTGCGGGGGTCGAAGACGATTAAGGTTCAGAATCCATTCTTGGGGTAAATAGTTGCAAGTCAAAGTAAACTCGACCCCTCCCACTACATGCTCTTTAGAAGTCCTTCCGGGAGGTTGTAGGCTGTTATGTTTGAGTACCCATTCTAGAAGCCTACGGGATCCTGCAAAGCCATGTAAAGAAAATACCTCCAGCACGCATGCAGGGTATGAAAGGAATGAAATATAAACAACCTCTACATAAAATGAATCGAGATATGCATCACATCCAATAAAATCAATTTTAGGTACCTCCATGAGTTTTTCACAATTATTATCCACATATGATTTATCAAGAATTGCATCATAGCTAATGAAATCAATCTGGGGTACCTCTATGAATTTTTCTAAACAATCAGCCTCAGTCTCTACATAGGGTGTATCAAGTAATGAATCACAACCAACAAAATCAACCCTAGGTACCTTTATTAGTTTTTCACAATCAACATCTACAAAAGATGTATCAAGAAATGCATCATCTTCAACAAAATCATCACTAGGAGCCTCCATGAGTTTTTCACAATTAGTTTCTACATAGGATGTACCACAACAGGAATCACAACCAATAAAATCAGTTTTAGGTACCTCAATGGAATTTTCACAATTAACCTCTACATAAGATGTATCACAGCCAAAAAAATCAATTTTAGGTACCTCCATGAGTTTTTCACAATTAACCTATACATAAGATGTATCAATAATTTTATCACAGCCAACAAATTCATCCTTATGTACATCTATAAGTTCTTCACAACAATTAATCTCAGTCTCTACATAAGATGCATCAGGAAGTACATCACATTCAACAAAATCAACCCTAGAAGATGTATCAAGAATTGTATCACAACCAATAAAATCAATCTTGGGTACCTCCATGAGTTCTTTACAATCAGTTTCTACAAAAGATATATCAAGTAATGCATCGCAGCCAACGAAATCAACTTCATGGATTTTTCCAAAGAAATAGGAGGAATACTTACCTTATCATGCTGAAGAATACCTGGAGGTTCTACAAGAGTAGATGTGACTATTGCTTCCTCCTGGTCAAGTACAGGCTCCACTTCAATCTCAGGTTTTGGTGGACATTCAACTAAGAAAGGTGATTCTTGGGTTCTTGCTTCCACCATGCAACTCCCTACACTTTCTGGCTTATCCTCTGAGTCTTCTGATGTATCAATCAATTTTGGTGGTCCCTGGGGCTCAGTGCAATCCCCTACAGCTGTAGAATCATCTGCAACACAAGCTTCATCAACCATATCTGCAACAGCCATATTAGAAAAGTTAGGACTAACAACAATTATATCATCACAAAATAAAAGATGAGAAGGGTCCTGTATAGCATCAAAATCGAATTTAAGGCTGTCACAAGCTTTACTATCAATCTCCTCCAATGCGTCTTTCACTAATGCCTCTTCAACCTCATCTGAGCTAAAATCTCCTCCCACTATATCATGTGAAGCTTCATCAGCAATTAGATTGTAACGACCCGGAAAATTCTCTTAATATTTTCTTAAAATATTGAGCATGTCTAGATAATTTTCCGAGGGGCCCAGAAGTAATTATGTAAAATTGGGCCTAGAAATCCATGTTTTCTCATTTAAAATGGAGAAAACTAAGTGCAAATGAGCTTTAAATGGGCTCCAAAAATAGGTATTAATTAGGTAAAAATTAATATAAATTAGGTAAAATTAATATAAATATAAAATAATTTTATTTAAGAATATTAGCATAATTATGGGTGATTTTAGGGGGGATTTTCGGAATTATAAAAAAAAAATAATAAAATAAATGAAATAAAAATCAAAATAAAAATAAATGTGCATGAGCCAAGGATTGAACCTTGGACCTCTTGTACAACCAAGAATACTTTAACCAACTCACCTATCAAGGAATTCTTATGAGTAATAGAAGTGGATGATAGTTAAGAGGTAAAAGGAGGTGAAGAGTCATGGAGAGGCTCTTCATTTGCCTTCTTGATGGGTTATAATGAGAGGAGTTTTGGGAGTTACTTCTTCTCTCAATCAATTGCATTTCCTCTCCACTTCATCCCTCATTCTTGCCGAGCACCAAAGGGAGGAATTCCTTGGGGAAAACTTCACAAGAGGTCTCATCTCTCAAGATCTAAAGTTCCTACAAGGTGACAAGGACTAGTTGTGGTCAAGAGATACCAAGTCCTCTTCCTTCTCCTCTTTCAAGGTTCAAAAAATCAAGAAATCTAAGGTAAGACTCCCTCACCTATGGTATAATAGTTACCTATGATTTCCATGATTTTTGGCAAGATATAAGGGTTAGTTTCGGATTTAATGTTGAAGGGAAACAAAAATCAAGGTTCCTATGTTCAAAGGTTTCGGCCAGCATGTTTTAAAGGTTCATAACTATGCTAAAAATCATGATAATGTTATTTAGTGTTCCCTTATGATGTTTAGAAGTTATGTGTAATTTTTGGGAATTTTTGGAGTACCCTAGGACACCCTAGGGTCTCGGCCAACATGAAAGAAGCAAAACCCAGAACCTTAAGTTCAAGGGTTTCGGCCACCATGTTTTAAAGGCCTAGAAATATGTTAAAAATCATGATAAGGTCATTTGATGTTCCCTTATGATTTTTAGAAGTTAAGTATAATTTTTGTGAATTTTTGGAGTACCCTAGGACCCCCTAGGGTCTCGGCCAACATGAAAGCAGGAAAACCCAGAACCTTAAGTTCAAAGGTTTCGGCCAGCATGTTTTAAAGGCCTAGAAATATGTTAAAAATCATGATAATGTCATTTAGTGTTCCCTTATGATGTTTAGAAGTTAAGTGTAATTTTTGTGAATTTTTGGAGTAACCTAGGACCCCCTAGGGTTTCGGCCAACATGAAAGAAGCAAAACCCAGAACCTTAAGTTCAAGGGTTTCGGCCACCATGTTGTAAAGGCCTAGAAATATGTTAAAAATCATGATAATGTCATTTGATGTTCCCTTATGATGTTTAGAAGTTAAGTATAATTTTTGGGAATTTTTGGAGTACCCTAGGAAATCCTAGGGTTTCGGCCAACATGAAAGAAGCAAAATCCAGAACCTTAAGTGCAAGGGTTTCGGCCACCATGATGTAAATGTCCAAAAATATGTTAAAAATCATGATAATGTTATTTTATGTTCCCTTATGATGTTTAGACATTAATTATAATTTTTTTGAATTTTTGGGGTACCCTAGAGGCCCCATATGGTTCGGCCAACCCCAAGGACCCAAGGGTTAGGGTTGAGTCTTTAACCTCAACTTATGTTTATGTGTTGCCATGATATAAGGATGATGGATGGTGATTGTGTGAATTTTCACATGGCCATGGGACTCCACAAGTTCGGCCATATAAGGGTTAATAGGGTAAAAGTTGAGATTTATTTCAAGTAAGGGTCCCAATGGCCCTATGGTAAGAGGTGATTTATGTTTATGAATGATATGCCATGGTTATGTATGATATGCCATGTTTATGGATGATATGCCATGTTTATGAATGATATGCCATGTTATGTATGATATGCCATGTTTATGGATGATATGCCATGGTTATGAATGATATGCCATGTTATGAATGATATGCCATGTTTACGAATGATATGCCATGTTTATGAATGATATGCCATGGTTATGCATGATATGCCATGTTATGAATGATATGCCAGGTTATGAATGATATGCCATGTTTACGAATGATATGCCATGATTATGAATGATATGCCATGGTTATGCATGATATGCCATGTTTATGAATGATATGCCATGTTATGAATGATATGCCATGTATACGAATGTATGCCATGCTGTATGAATGATGTGTACAAACACCATGTCTAAGAATGAAAAGGATGAATGGCAAGTATGATGAATGAAAGATGATGCTTATGCCTTTAAGGCATAAATATGCTAAGCGGCACGGTCGATGGTCGACGGTACGACGGTCGAGAGGACTGGTAAATGGGCCGGTAGACGGGCCGAGCCGTAACAAGTTATGCTATGATAAGTATGCCATGAATGCTTTATGCATGATGAAACATGAAAAGTATTTTACTTTATGTATGGGCTTGTACCGGACCGAAGTATGGGTCCAAGGGATAGGCACCTTAAGAACGCCCCGGTTATGGACTACCGCAGCTGTCCACGGTTCTGGCACTACCGGAGCTGTGCAACAGGGATGGGCTCCTTAAGAAGCGCCTCGGTTCGGGGACTACCGATTATACTGTCCTTACCCTAGTAGGTCGGTGCTAGCTACCTCGGATCTACTAGGGATGCGCGCTATGATGTATGTATGTGGTACAAGCCGGGGACCCCAAATGATGTTATGATGATGATGTTTAAGCATTTTCAAAGTATGTTTTAAAAGTTAAGCATCCTTATGTATATGCATTCCACCCATGCATCCATTCATGCTATGCATTATGCTATGTTGATAAGATGATATGCTTATGTTTTATGTTAAGAAGTATGCATGAGAATGAATGATCTATGCCATGATTATGTTAGGAAGATGTTCATATGCTATGATAGGTATTATGCCATGCTACCATGTTTATGATTTATGCCATGAAAGATGCCATGCTACTATGTTTATGATTTATGCCATGAAAGATGCCATGCTACTATGTTTATGATTTATGCCATGAAAGATGCCATGCTACTATGTTTATGATTTATGCCATGAAAGATGCCATGCTACTATGTTTATGATTTATGCCATGAATTATGCCATGCTTAGAATGTCTACTATGTTTATGAGTTATGCCATGAATTATGCCATGCTTAGAATGTCTACTATGTTTATGTTCATGTCATGCTATGTATACGATAAGTGATGTAAGATGTTATGTTCCAAGTAGAGCACCAAGTATGTTAATGTTTTATGTGCTCATTATGAGATGATGAATGATGAATGGTTTTGTGAGTAGGAAAGAGTCTTACTAAGCCTGTGTGCTTATAGTCTTCTTTCCTTATACCGCAGATCATGCAAGGGGATAACGAGGAAGCAGCAGGAGGGCCTAAAGTATGTGTGTGATGGTGACTTGGCCCATGAAATCGAATGTGTTAACCGTTTATGCTAAGAACTTTATTTTGCTACCTATATGCTCGAATAGTGACATATGGAACTTTATGATAAGATGTCAAGTATGATATGATATGAACCTTATGGTATGATGTTAAGCATGTTATGATATGATGTTAAGCATGACGTTCATATGCTAAGTTCCATGTCGTTATATTAGGGATGGTAGTAGGGGCATGTATATGTAAGGTTTAAGTTATTCCGCTGCAGTATGATGTTACATGCCTTAAGTATGTCAGCGTAACGCCGTTTTAAAAAAAAAACGGGCGTTACATAGATCTGCCTCAACATCCTCAACTGAAATATCCATGCTAATGCTAGGAGGTTCCTCTCTGGGGTGCTGTGAGGAGGGTAAAGAAACTTTTGGCTTCTCCACTTGAGCTGAAAATTTTGAAAATGAACTCTGAACAGGAATTTCTAGAGGAATAACTGCTGTGGGTGCCCTAATTTTGCTGATTTCTTCTTCTTCTTCCTCCAAAATTGCAAGATCTATTGAAGAAGGATTTAGACTTGCACTAGGATCACTACCAATTGATGTAGAATCAATTCCAGGGCTGCTTTGAAGTGGAAAATAAGATGCTGAAAATTTTTCAGGAATTTCAGCCCTTGGAATGTTTAGACTTGAAACAACTTCCTTATTCCTCAAAATTAGTTCACAATCATGCCCCTCAGAATTAAGAGTAGCTTGAGAAGGTAATTGTCCTGATCCTTGGACTTGCATTTGTTCCATTCCTTTAATCATTTGCTCAAGACGTCTTTCAAAGTCTTTAAGAGTAGAATCATACTCATGTTGTTGTAAACTTTTCCGTTGTATGATTTGTTCCATAATCTCCCCAAGCCTTTGTTGTTGAGCCTCAAGCTCACTGGAATCCTCAAAATCTCCTTGATTGGTGTGGAACTCCTGTTGGTCTTGAAATGTAGCATAGGGTTTCTCAAAATTGCTACCTTACTGTGAATTCTGAAAATAAGGTAGTTGGGGCTGATCAAATGATTAATTTGGTTGCTGGAATTGCTGAAAATTGGGCAGGATAATTGGTTGGAATTGCTAAAAATTATAGATCTGAAAATTCTGAGTTTGATGTTGAAATTATTGTAGTGAGGGCTGAAATTGGGGAGGCTGAAAATTCTGATTGAATGGTTGAAAACCCTGCTGATTAGGATTGTAACATTGCTGAAAATTTTGGAATTGTGGTTGAAATTGCTGTTCTGGCTGATTGAAAGGTTGGTTTTGCTGAAAATTTGAATAAGGCTGCTGAAATTGTTGAAAAGGCTGACATGGCTGAAAAATTTGAAATTCTGGCTGAAATTGCTGCAGTTGAGGCTGAAATTGATAATTCGGTTGCTGGAAATTTGAATAGGACTACTGAAAACATTAAAATGGGGGCTGTTGTGAATTAAAATGATTCCCCCAACCCAAATTGCAAGTAGATGAATAAATGATGGATCTTCGTTGGAATTCCATTTGCTTCACCAAAAATTTTAACTCCAACAATGAACTTTTGATCGCTAACTGTTCATTTGAAAACATTTTAAACGTCCACAAGGTCTCCACCTGCAGTCCTGTCACAAAACAAACAAAATAGAAGCAACCGTATACGAAAAGATAGAGCAAATAAAATTGAATCAAAGAATATAAATATTAAACACAAGCTCAAATTAAACAAACTCAATTAGTTAATTCCCCGGCAACGACGTCAAAAATTTGATAGTACCCAATACTAGTGTCACGATGAGCACTCAAATTTAGATATTTATAAACTGAAAACCCTTTGGCTAACAGAGTTAAAATGTAGTAGAGGAGCCTTAGGTCGTATTTTTCCAATGACTAGTTGAATGAATGTTTAATTCGAGCTTGCAAGTTATTTGTCGTTTGATGATTTTGGATTTTCTAATAAAATGGGGGGTTTTGCGAAAAGAGAATGACAATATGAAATAGACTGAACTTAACTAAAGCATGGAACGAAATGGACTTAACTAAAGAAATTGCAAGAACTACTCTTAACCTATTCGAAGAACTAAGCAATTACATTCAAACATTGGCATTGAAACTTAAGAGCTAAACTTAAATGCAAGGAATAATTGCTGAGAACTAATTGCATGGAAGTAATTGCAGATTAAAGAAAGCTAGAGCAAAACTTTGCTTGAAGTGTAATGGAAACAATTAGAACAACTTGCATAAAATAAATACTTGGAACAAAATTATCCTAAATTAAACATCAAATCAATTTCTACTCAAAACTTCCCTTTGCCATCACACAAAGGATGAGCTATGAACCCCCTAGCTCAAAAACCATCGAAGACAAGCTTCCTTGCTCAGTTGCTGGAAATTCGACTGTTCTGCTCTTCCTGATCGGTCAATCGACCGATCAGGTCCTCTTCTGATCAGTCACGGGACCGATCAGTGTCCTCTCTGTCCGATCGTGGTGAACGATAAGTAGCTGACAGAGTGTCCTCGATCTTCGCCTTCTTAATCGGTTGGATGGCAGTCAAGCTCTGAAACCTTCAAAATGTCTTTGAGAATCCCTCTCAAACTTTGACAGCTCCCGACGACGGGATCCAACGATCAACAAGGATCGATCGGCAGGCACAGTAACTCCGGTAATACCCTCACCGCAACTCTGTCAACTGAGAGATTTGGATTAGCGAAATGAACGAGGAAACTTACTCCGATGATCTGAAACTTGAGAAGATCTGAATCTGATGTGGTCGCGCACGCGATCTGAGAAGAAAAACTAGGAGAAACGATGAAGAAATCAAAGAACTCTATGAACTCCACCTACTAGCGACTCGGTGACGAAGCGACGACCTGGATCTAGGGAGAATAATTGCTTATATAGTTTGAAATGAATGGCCGAGATCATCTTTGCTGCATCTGACGGTCGGATCTGCTCTAATCAAACCCAAACTCTCCAGATCTCGATCAAGGGTCAGGATCTGCTCGTCCTCAGCTCGGATCGATCGGATCTACGGGTGGCTTAGATTGCCCTGATCTTTGAATTGACAGTTTAGATCTCTCGAGCATGATCCAACGGTTGGATTAACTCTGATTTGGCCCAAACTTTCAGATCTTGATCTGCGGTCTTGATTCAGTCTATCTTGAGCTTGGATTGACCAGAAGTTGACGGATGACTCAGA
This sequence comes from Boesenbergia rotunda, assembly GCA_024364735.1. Taxonomy (NCBI): domain Eukaryota; kingdom Viridiplantae; phylum Streptophyta; class Magnoliopsida; order Zingiberales; family Zingiberaceae; genus Boesenbergia; species Boesenbergia rotunda. The sequence goes on from JAGFNQ010001138.1 coordinate 559,897, forward strand.
TCTAGCCGTTCTCTTGAATGGATGACCCATATTAATCCGATGCTTGATCCCTTTGATCCGGATCCAATTCTGACTCAAGTTTGACCCAATCTGATCTAGGTCCATGATCATTTGAAACCTCCAAAATGATATTCAAATTTAGTGCCCAAAATATCACAAATATAGAAAGAATTGTATTAAAAGCCAAAATAGAAAGAATTCATGAAACCTAATATAAATGCAAACTTAAGCATATAAAAGTGCATCAAAACATGGATTTGAGAGGCTAAATTTATCAACAGAATGGTAGTTATCAATGATCTTATAAGAAACATTTCATAAATTTATTGGTCTGAAATCCTACCAATTCTGCGCAGTCTCTATCTTTGGAATTAAAACAATAGTAGTAGCACCCATCCCTTTCGGCAATGTTCCCCCTCTGAAAAATTCAAAAACTGCTTGAACTATATCTTCTTTGATTATCTCCCAACATGAGGTCTAAAATGCCACTGAGAACCCATCCGGACCAGCTGCACTATCTTTGCACATCTCTCCAATTACCTGTTTTATTTCCTCCATTGATGGTAAAGCTTCCAGCGCCACACTCTCCTCCAAACTGATCCTTAATGGGATGCTATTCACATTAACACCATTGCAATCTATCTCTTCCCCTGTCAACAACTCTTCAAAAAATTTTGCCCCTGATTCTCTAATCATCTCTGGTTTTTCTAAGCATTGTCCATCTTCCCATATCCTTAAAATTATGTTTGCTAATCTTCTTTTTTGCCCATAGAGTGAAAATTTTTTGTATTTCTATCTCCTTCTCCCATCCACCTCACAGCTGCCCTTTGCTTCCAAAACTCCTCTTCCATGTATAGAGTTTTATACAACAAAGCTTGACACTTAGCCATATTATATTTATGTTCATCCGTTGGATCTGAATCAAAAATCTTTTGTGCTACTGCAAAGTTCTCCTCTGCTTCCCGAACCCTGTCATGTATATTCCCAAATACCTCCATGTTCCACCATTTCAAGTGAGATTTAAGCCTTTTAAGTTTAGAACAAAACTTCTGCAGACCAACTGCCGCACATGGTAAATTCCAATTTAGTCTCACTGTTTGCATGAAGTCATGGTGTCTTAGCCATATATTTTGAAATCTGAATGAAGCTACTGGCTTCTCAAACTTAGGAAAAGTAATTAGCAAAGGACAGTGATCCGTAGCTGCCCTATTTAAATGTTCTACCCGAATAGAAAAGTTATGATTTTCCCATGATGGGGATACGAACACTCGTCTAATCTTTTCCACACTCTTTTGTTAGTCCAAGTGTAAATATCACCCACAAAACCTGCATCCACCAGACCCGCTTCCATTATGAAACTATTAAAGTCCTCCATAGCACCCGGTCTTGATACCACCCCTGCCGATTGTTCATTTGAATTAGCAATCACATTGTAATCCCCTCCAACCAACCAAAATTTGTCTTCATCCGGCCTTAATTCCAACAGCATTTCCCATAGACTATATCTTTCTACTCTTGTACACTTGGCATAAATCACCGTCACTAGCATATTTATTGGAAAAATATGAGAACTTAATTCCAAGTGCAAAAATTGTTCATGATCTAATAAAATCTTACACTCAACATTTGTATCAACCAGGAACCAAATTTTCCCATAGCAATTTGCAATAACCGAATTAAACCCTAGCCTCCTTGACATAACTACTTCATCCAAATCAATGAAAGGTTCAATGATTGCCAAAAAATTTAAATGATACAGCTTTCTCAAGTAATTTACTCTCCGTACTGAAGCCATGTTCCCAATGCCTCTAATATTCCATATGATTCCTGACATTAAAACAAAGATGATGAAGAAGCTCTCTGCGCATTAGTTTTACTTCTAGTCATTCTTTGACTCCCACCTAACATATTACTTTCAGTAGGATATCTAACTTGTTTCCGAGGGCTCCCATTCACTGATGAACTTTTTTGTCTATTTCCATAATTTCTAGTATCCGACTCCTCCTCCTCAAAGGATTTTGAAAAAGCAATTTCATTGTTTCCCCCCTGCCTTTCCAATGGACTTATCCCATTCTCCTAATCTACATTTTCTGGAATCTGCTTTAATTTACCAGAAAAAGGCCCGAACTGAGACTTTCCTTTGTTTATACCATCTGCTGCTGTTACAGAATTTTTTGGATCAATATGAAATTTCCTTTTATCTGAGATCTCTACCATTAGTGCATACTTACTTAGATTTACCTGATCTCCTGTTGCTACAATCTGAAATTTTTCATAGTCTGAAGGATCTTCTGTTGCTGCAAAATTCCTAGGACTCCCACAAGTTTCATAAATCTGAGCATCCTGTTCTTGATTTTCTACATTTTCATCTGACTCTGTTTGCCACAGCTTATCCTGAGTTCTCTTTCCCTGTTCTCCTCCTTTTAAATTCCTTCTCTTTTGAATACTCAGCTAGATTGATTTCCCTGACACCCCTTTTTTAAATTCTGCATAGTCTGTTTGGATACTTTCCCGAACTGTTCATCTTCTGGCACATCAACGGACCGACTTTCATCCCCTTTTATTTCTACAGATTGCAAACTGTTATATCCAACAATCTCCTGTGTGCAATCATCCTTTGGAAAAAATTCCAGAACATCATTACTTTGATCCTCAAATTCTGACATTCCATCATTCACAGCTGCTGATAAGCTTAGTCCCTCATTATTCTCCTTATCACCTACATTCCTGCCCGTGCCAATCCCATTCTGCTCATCCACCTCCTCAACATCAATGTGCTCCTCTTCTCCCAAACCATAAAGAGATTGAAACTGATTTTCTATAATTTCTTTCTCCATACCTTCATTATCTTTGCCTCTTGAAGAACCCTTTTTCTGCACCCAACAAGTTCTATCATCATCTCCCTTTTTATCATCCTCTTCCTTTCCCTCCATTTGTTTAGAACCCCCTTTCTTTCCTCTCTCAGAATCATGCATTCGATTTAAATAATCTCTCAAATCTTCTCTAACATTTGTATTCTCTACCATAGGAGTCTTTCTCATCATCCTCTTTCTATTTATATTAGCATAACATTATTCTTCTGAGTGTCCCAAATGAAAACAAAACCCACAATAATTCGTATGCTTTTCATATACCACTTTTTGTAACCTCTTATCCTTTCCAATCCATATCTAGAATTCATCAACCTTTGGCTTCAACAAATCAATCTCAACACAAACTCGCGCCATAGAGAGCCGTAGCCCCCCAGCTGTAGCTTCATCTATTTTTATGGGTTTCCCCACAATCTGAGCAGCCGCATACAAGCAATTCTTATTGAACATATGGATTGGGAGATCTAGAAATTGGATCCATACTGGAATCACAGATGATTCAACTGTATACGAGAAGTTCGGAGACCATTTGAAAATCCGTAATGGTACCCCCCCCCCAATGAACCAAATTCCTCTTGTCTAAACTCTTGCCATGTCCTCATTCGATGTCAGATGTATAAAGAGATAACCCGAGCGAAGAAATTGAATATTGTAAAAACCTGAGAAGCCAATATTTCGAAAAGCTTCCAATACAACTTCTTGTTTTGGACGCAATCTCGAAAATTTACCAATTAAAGAGAATTCATACGGCTTAGACAATGAAGCAACTTCTTCCTCAGTATAAAAAATACCTGGTTTGTTATTATAGATTGTGGCCTTCTTAAAATCTTCTCCGATTCCATCAAAAATCTTCATGGATGTACGCGGAGAAGATGGTTTGAGAGCCGCTGAGTATGACAGATTTTCTGATACTTCGATCATCTTCAAACCTATCTCATGAGACCCACTTGTTGGAATTGGCACCGCATCAATATCATCAATCTTCGATTTTGTAGAAACATTGCGGAGCGTATTGTGAGAGACAGGGAGTGGAGGAAACTGATTGGTAGAAACGGAAGGGAGATGGGAGGGATGCGGAAATTCTTTCCTTAACGGCCGCAGATGGCCGGCGGCCAACGCCGCAACAAGAAAGGGGCGCGCGCGCCCTTAGTCGGAAATCGCTAAAAATTCGCCTGAAAAATCGCCTCAACCTTTTTCTTGAATTATTTCCGATTTCACATATCCATAGTAATTTGCTTGACCGTTCGACCTCGGAAAAGGCAGCGAGTGGATCGTCGGCTTTTATGTTTATGGTCAGGGTCCAGTTAGTAAATTATTCACCATGATAGAAAATCAAAATAATAAACTAACTAACATGAAATGACGAGGTTAGCAAACATGGCACACCAAAGACATAAGGATAATCAAGGAGCTTTGGGAAGAGATATACATTCCCGATCACCTCGCGACCTTCTACCTTATGTCCCCCCCTTCTCGGACGTCATGTGGGCGACGGTCTACTTGGAACCAAGATCACCGAAGGCTCCTACCAATTACCACTTCTCTTCACCTAGGCGAAACCCTAACCCCACCCAAAGGAGTTGCGCCGGCCACTTCTTCCTCTTCCATTGCACCGCCGGCCACCGTGAGCCACCTACGTTTAGCCGACCAATAGCACACCTCAAGAGAAATTTGAAGAAGATGAAGAAGGAAAGAAAAAACATTCTTCCTAACCCCAACTCGCCGGAAAGCTCCCTCCTCCTCTAGCATGCGGCGGAGCCGACCAAGAGGATGAACTCCTCTTCTCCACACCACCCGACCACCTTTCATCCTTCTTCTTGCGGAGCCACAAAAGGAAGAGACTCGCCTTCCTTGTCCCTGTGTTCGCCGGGCACCTGAAGTGAAGAAGAAAGGAGGAAACCGAAGAGAGGAGGGAGACTCCTCTCTTGCGTCGGGTGACCTAGGAGAGAGAAGTGAGGGAGAGGAGCGATTGCTTGGGGTTTTGTTGATTGATCAACCTTGGTTTCTTGATCTCATTGGGTATTTATAGGACTAAGGTAGGGACCAAGAGGAGGAGTTGGATCTTGGCCCACCAATGGATCTAAACCCGATCCATTAATTAAGATCCATTCCACTAAAGGATCTTAATTGAACTTCCTCACCAACCCACATATTTTTATATGGGCTCCACATATTACGAGTCGTCCATCCCCCCGTGTTTAAGATCTCGAATGCTCATTAATTAATTTAAATTATTGACAATTCAAATTAATTAACCTCTGGATCCTTGACTAGTACCACTCGACCTTATCATCATACCGGATCAAATCCACCTGCAAGGTTTAGCATGATAAACCATTCGAGCTCATCAAGGGGGCATCATCAACCCAACTCACCAAGACACAGTTTCCATCAATAATCAACACCAGATCATATTATTAATATTATCTCCCAACTTACCGGACCGATCGATCTAACAGAATAGATCTCGTGCATTGGTAAATCAAAGAAATAATAGTTAATAATATATGCCCATTATTATATCGAGATTAAGGGATCGTACTCCATAATATAATCTTGAGGTCCTATCTAATTATTGAGTCAGTACAAATTGAATAACCTCTAGTTTTGGTCCTACTCAATGTACTCAAAGCACACTAGTGTAATTCTATGGTCATGACCAACCACACCTAATTACACTACAACCGTCCCAATGGGTTGTCCAATTCCATCTCAGTTGTGGGCCTCTATTTATACTAAGCAAAGAACTGATAACATGATCTTCCGTGTGACACCACACACCATGTTATCTACAATGCAAAGTAATTGGACTTCATACATATACTAATATAAACAGGCACCTAGTGTAGTTGTGATTCTCTTTTCAAAATGAAGATGCTCATTTAAAGAAGTCATGTCTTTCAGTATACACATCTTACAATCTCCCACTTATATTTAAAGACATTGTTGTTCTCTCACTGCCATACATCTGACTCCCATATCCACCACATTCCTATTCAAAGCTCTAGCTGGAAGAGCTTTAGTGAAAGGATCTGCCAAGTTGCCACATATTAGCTTCCATGGTGGAGTCCGCCACGCATTTCTGCTTGACACTCCTCCAAACAATGGCTCCACCTCCTAAAGTAAACACAAACTCCTAGGTAGACTTACTCTTGTCCCTATCTGATTGGAAATCTGAGTCCGTATAACCCATAGGGACTAATTGGTCTGCCTGGTAAACCAGCATATAATCCCTAGTCCATCTTAGGTATTTCAATATATGCTTTACCATAGTCCAATGTCCCTGTCCAGGGTTACTCTGATATCTACTAACCATGCCCACAGCCAAACAGATATCAGGTCTCGTACACAACATAACATGCATGAGGCTTCCTACTACCGAAGCATAAGGAACCGTCTTCATTTCCTCTATCTCCTTTGATGTTTTCGGACACATCTCCTTGGATAGAGGAACTCCATGCCTAAAAGGTAGGAAACCCTTTTCGAAGTTTTTCATGCTAAAACGAGACAAGACAGTGTCAACATATGAAGCTTGGGACAAGCACAACATCCTTTTCTGGCGATCCCTTATGACCTTGATCCCAAGGATGTGTCCCGCTTCTATTAAGTCCTTCATATCAAACTGCTTTGATAGCCAGACCCTTACATTTGATAACACTTTGACATTGTTGCCAATTAACAAAATGTCATCTACGTAAAGTACAAGAAACACCACTACGTTTCCGTCACATCTTTTGTATACACATGACTCATCTGAGCTTTGAGTAAATCCATATGACTGGATTACTTCATCAAAGCGGATGTTCCAAGATCACGAAGCTTGCTTCAATCCATAAATGGATCGATTAAGCTTGCACACTAGATGCTCTTTGCCCTTTGCAATGAATCCTTCTGGTTGCTGCATGTAGATGGTCTCCTCAAGACTTCCGTTAAGGAAAGCTGTCTTGACGTCCATCTGCCATACCTCATAGTCCATATGAGTTGCAATAGGTAAGAGAATCCGGATCGACTTAAGCATGGCTATTGGCAAAAAGGTCTCCTCATAATCGATACCCTCTTTCTGAGTGTACCCATTCGCAACAAGCCTAGCTTTGAAGGTCTCAACCTTCCCGTCTGATCCTCTCTTTCTCTTGTAGATCCAGTTGAATCCAATGGCTCTTACACCATTGGGTGGTTCAACTAACTCCCAGACACGATTAGAATCCATAGATTCTATCTCAGTGTTCATTGCCCTTTGCCAAGAATCTGTATCCTTATCTTGGAGGACCTCGTCATTGGTCCAGGGATCCGGTTCATGTTTGCTAGAGACCAAGTCCGAAGACTCTCCCAAAAACATGAACCTTTCAGGCTGTCTGACAACCCTCCCACTACGATGAGGTACTACCTGTGTATCCTCAGTGACACGTGGTGCAGTGACTTGTGGTGTGTCCTCTTGTACAATTGGTCCTAAAGTCGGAATGTCCCCACTTAACTCTTCAAGCAATAGTCTACACTTGGGCTTATGGTTCATCACATAGTCTTCTTCTAAGAATCTGACATTCATGCTAACGATTACCTTCTGATCCTTAGGACTATAGAACAGATCACCTTTCGTTCCCTTAGGATAGCCAACAAACAAGTGTACTTCCATCCGAGATTCCAACTTATCAGTATCTCTCTTCAACACATGTGCTAGACTACCCCAAATCCGAATATGTCCTAGACTAGGCTTTCGCCCAGTCTACAATTCTATGAGAGTAAAAGGGACTGACTTAGATGGTACCATGTTCAGAATATACGCAGCTGTATCTAGAGCATATTCCCAGAACAAATCAGGTAAATCAGAATAGCTCATCATTGACCTAACCATTTCCATAAGAGTCCTATTCCTTCTTTCTGCAACTCCATTCTGTTGGGGCATATCGGGTGCAGTTAGTTGGGACTGGATCCCAGCATCTAATAAGTATGTCCTAAACTCTCCAAAGAGGTACTCATCACCACGATCTGATCGTAGTGTCTTGATACCTTTACCTTGACACTTCTCCACATCAGCCTTGAATTCTTTGAACTTATCAAAGCATTCAGACTTGCGGCGCATCAGGTAAATGTATCCATACCTTGAATAATCGTCAATAAAAGTGACGAAGTATTCAAAGCCGCCTCTAGCCTGGATTGACATTGAACCACACAAATCAGAATGAATCAGTTCTAACACATTTTTGGCCCTATACCTCTTTGCCTTGAAAGACCTCTTGGTCATTTTACCTTCCAAGTAAGACTCACAGGTCGGGAGGTCTTCCACCACCAATGAACCCAGGGGTCCATCGGTTATCAACCTCTGAATCCTACTTAGGTTAATATGACCAAGCCTAAGGTGCCAATGATATGTCTGATTCATCTTATAAGGCTCCTTTCTCTTATTTAAGATAGATGATGAGTTATTAACCTCAGTTTGCATCGTGAGAGTTATTGGTTCTAGAGTGTACAGATTGCCAACCATAGTACCCGAACAGATAATCTCTTTATTTCTTTTTATAACAACTTTGTTATCAAAAGCAATAGAATATCCATCCTTTATCAACTTAGAAACTGAAATTAAATTCTTTCTAAACGAGGGTGCATAAAGACAATCTCTCAGAACTAATACTTTATTTCTCTCAAAAGACAAATAGAAAACTCCCACTGCAACTGCTGCCACTTTTGTAGCATCGCCCATGTAGACCACGATTTCTTTATCAGCTAGCCGTTGGGTTTCCTGGAACCCCTGCAAAGTATTGCAGACATAGTCAGTGGCTCCCATATCAACGCACCAGGTACTGGTAGATAGCACCGCTAAACATGTTTCAACAACTAAGGCTGAAGAAATACCTTTGTCTTGTTGACAGGGATAGTCCGCCTTCCAGTGCCCAATTTGCTTGCACGTGAAGCACTTGCCTTTTGGCTTCTTCACACCAGTCCGAGGTCCCTGCGATGTTCCTGCCTTCTTGAACCCTCCTTCTTTCTTCTTCTTCCTACCTTTCAGCAAAGAAGAAGAAACCCTTTGAGTTACTAAGGCCTGCGAGTTCTGACGAAAGAGGCCCTCTGCTGCCTGGAGTTCTCCTAGTAGTTCACCCAATGAATAATCACGTTTGTTCATATTGTAGTTGAGCCTGAACTGCTCAAAACTCTATGGCATAGACTGGAGTATAATATCGACCTAGGATTCCCCGTCGATCTATGCTCCCAATACCTCAATCTCATTGAGGTGAGTCATCATCTGTAGGACATGATCCCTCATGGGTGTCCCTTCGACCATAGTGGTCGTCATTAGACTCTTCATCGCGGTTTGCCTAGCCACTCGACCTTGGTGCCTGAAGAGCTCCTTGAGGTTCAGCATCATGTCACTAGCAGTGGGCATGATCTGATGCTGATGTTGCAGCACATTCGACATGGATGCCAGAATGTAGCACCGTGCCATCTCATCTGCCTTGACCCACTTCATGTAACGCTCCCTCAACTCTTCACCAGAGTCCTCTCTAGGCCTTTCTGGACATTCCTCGAAGAGTACAAATTTGTACTCTTCAGCAGTGAGGACAATGTCAAGGATCCTCTTACAGTCTATATAATTTGGGCCAGTATGTTTATTTTCCTTAACAATTGTTGCTAGTGGGTTAAAGGCCATTACGAAAAACCTGAGAATCACAACATACACTACTTTAGAATTTGAAAATAGATTGATTCCTCAAAACAATAAATTTTCTAAATCAACCAATATCCCAAACACCGAGAATTTGCATTCCATGTTAGTGTGGATGTATAGAAACCCTACATTCGTTTGAGAAGGTTCTACCCATTAATCTTACTATCTTGTCAACCTAACTTTTTGACAAGTAAGACTAATAGTTGGTTAACTTCGGCCCTACGAATTATTAGCAGTGACTCCGTTGGGGAGGATACTAATAATTGTATCTAAGTGTCTACCATTGCACGGCACTAAGAGAATTATTTAGGATTATGTGCCTTTCGTTGGGGAAGTGCACACGCTCTTCAATAATCCCCTATAATCTTTTCTGACCTTGTGATCCGCAGAACAAGTCTATCCGTTATGGAGGAAGGCACTCAGAGCCAACGCGCGGGCTTGTTCGCATCACATATCATATTGCAATGGAGGGCGTAGGACCCTTAGGGTCCCTCTCCCACTTAGTAATTTATGTCGAGGAATTTTGCTAGCACAACCACACAACCAAGCACATAACCAAATATATGAAAAATGCAGAAAATCCTAGATTTTACAACTTTCATGGCCCTTGGTCTCTAATGCGCCTCCAGCCGTGTCGTCACTTCGTTCGCTCCTCCCTTCCTTTTGCGCAAGCTACCTTGAGGGATCTCCGAGCTGAAAGGACTAGCTACTTATTTACATTATCGATCCTATACTCCACGAAGGAGTGTACATGAAAACTAGATCGAAAGTAAAATAAATAGCTCGGCTAAACATGTGTCGTATTTAATTACAAAAATTAAATACCTAGCCTCGTCTACCCCGAGGATTAATTAATTACATTAAATTTGCACAACCATTCATTCAACCATTATTTGGCAATGACAAGTTGGAATCATGTGCCTGCAACACAAATATAGCCTACGCACATCCACGCATCTTCCAGCAAAATAAAATGTATGAAAATGCAAAAATTAACCAATCCTAAACATACAAAACCAGAAACCTCAGCTCTGATACCAGTTGATGGGTATGGCTTGGTGGGTTTCCTAAGCGAATACTTGGTCGGTCTGAGAGACCTCTCCATGTCTACGAATTAAAAAATTAATCTGAATAGAGACCCGTCTCCCAACGACCATCTCGTACCGTATCGAACGATCCAAATTACAACTCGGCCAATTACAAAAATCCGCCTTGTAATTTACTTGAACGTTCGACAGCGGAAAAGGCGACGAGTGGATCGACGGCTTTTGTGTTTATCATCGGGGTCCAGTAAGTAAATTATTCACCATGATAGAAAATCAAAATAATAAACTAACTAACATGAAATGACGAGGTTAGCAAACATGACACACCATAGACATAAGGATAATAATCAAGGAGCTTTGGGAAGAGATATACCTTCCCGATCACCTCGCGGCCTTCTACCTTATGTTCCCCCCTTCTCGGACGTCATGTGGGCGACGGTCTATCGAGAACCGAGATCACTGAAGGCTCCTACCAATTACCACTTCTCTTCACCTAGCCGAAACCCTAACTCCACCCAAAGGAGTTGCGCCGACCACTTCTTCCCCTTCCTTTGCGTCGCCGGCCACCGTGAACCACCCACGTTCAGCTGACCAACAGCACACCTCAAGAGGAATGTGAAGAAGATGAAGAAGGAAAGAAAAACCTTCTTCCTAACACCAACTCATCGAAAAGCTCCCTCCTATAGCTTGCGGCGGCGCCGACAAAGAGGACGAACTCCTCTTCTCCACACCACCCGACCACCTTTCTTCCTTCTTCTTACCGAGCCACAGAAGGAAGAGACTCCCCTTCCTTGTCCCTATGTTCGCCGGGCACCTGAAGTGAAGAAGATAGGAGGAAACCGAAGAGAGGAGGAGAGACTCCTCTCTTGCACCGAGTGACCTAGGAGAGAGAAGTGAGGGAGAGGAGAGATGGCTTGGGTTTTTGGTGATTGATCAACCTTGGTTTCATTATCTCATAGGGTATTTATAGGGCTAAGGTAGGGACCAAGAGGAGGAGTTGGATCTTGGCCCACCAATGGATCTAAACACAATGCATTAATTAAGATCCATTCCACTAAAGGATCTTAATTGAAATTCCTCACCAACCCCATATTTTTATATGGGCTCCACATATTACGAGTCGTCCATCCCCCCGTGTTTAAGATCACAAATGCCTGTTAATTAATTTAAATTACTGATAATTCAAATTAATTAACCTCTGGATCCTTAACTAGTACCACTCGACCTTATCATCATGCCGGATCAAATCCACCTACAGAGTTTAACATGATGAACCTTTCGAGCTCATCAAGGAGGCATCATCAACCTGACTCACCAGGACACGGTTTCTATCAATAATCAACAACACATCATACTATTAATATTATCTCCCAACTTACCAGGCCTATCGATCTAATAGAATAGATCTCGCCCATTGGTAAATCAAAGAAATAATAGTTAATAATATATGCCCATTATTATATCGGGATTAAGGGATCGTACTCCATAATATAATCATGAGGTCCTATCTAATTATTGACTCAGTACAAATTGGATAACCTCTGATTTTGGTCCTGCTCAATGTACTCAAAGTATACTAGTGTAATTCTATGGTCAAGACCAACCACACCTAATTACACTACAACCATCCCGATGGGTTATCCAATTCCATCTCAGTTGTGGGACTCTATTTGTACAAAGCAAGAAACTGATAACATGATCTTCCGTGTGACACCACACACCATGTTATCTACAATACAAAGTAATTGGACTTCATGCATGTACTAATATAAACAGGCACCTAGTATAGTAGTGATTCTCTTTTCAAAATGATGATGTTCATATAATGAAGTCATGTCTTTCAGTATACACATCTTACAGAAAGTCCTATGGAGAGACATTGTCTGCCGGTACAGCATCCGTCACAAGCTGGTATCTAACAACGGGCGACAATTTTCTGCGCGTAAGCCGAAAGAGTGGTGCGAAGGATTAGGCATTCAACAAGCCTTCAGCTCTGTGGCATACCCGCAGAGCAATGGACAAGTCGAAGTCGTCAATCGAGAAATCCTGTGGGGGCTCAAGATCAAGTTAGACCAAGTCGGGGGTAGCTGGGTCGAAGAACTCCCCATCATCCTGTGGTCCTACCAGACTACTCCGAAAGAAGGGACGAGCGAGATCCCTTTCTAGCTGGTTTATGGCGTAGAGGTCGTCATCCCGGTGGAGGTGGGGGAAGAGTCCCCACGACGGCAACAATATAGTAAGGAAGACAACGACCAGGAGCAACTAATTGATCTAGACCTCATCTTGGAGGTGCGGGATAAAGCCGCGGCAAGGTTGGAGGCATATCAGAGAAGGATGCAACAAGCCTACAATCGCCGAGTGATTGCCCTCAACTTCGAAGTAGGTGATCGAGTCTGGAAGAGAATAAAGCGAGTAGGGGACCCTGGGAAGTTGGACCCACAGTGGGATGACCCCAATGTCATCATCAAGAAACTCACAGGAGGTAGCTATTACTTGGAAGACAAAAAAGGCAAAAGATTGGAAAGACCCTGGCACGCCAACCATCTCCTCCCCTACTGTACTCAATGAGGTATCACGTAGTATATTTGCTTGATGTATTTTCTACCTCTCCACTGCCTTGTAGTATTATCAATAAAAAGTGCAAGTAAAATGCCCCTCGGGAAAACGCTGAGCCCCGCCCCCATCTGAGCTAAAAGCCTACAACCCCTTGGTGTGTAGGCTTGCCCTCGGAGCTGTACACGCCCGGCCAAGAGCTGGTTAAACCCTACAGCCCCTTGGTGTGTAGGCTTAGCCTCGGAGCTGTACATACCCAACCAAGAGCTGATTAAACCCTACAACCCCTTGGTGTGTAGGCTTGGCCTCGGAGCTATTCATGCCCGACCAAGAGCTGGTTAAACCCTCCAACCCCTTGGTGTGTAGGCTTGGCCTCAGAGCTGTACATGCCCGGCCAAGAGCTGGTTAAACCCTACAACCCCTTCATGTGTAGGCTTGACCTCGGAGCTGTACACGCCCGACCAAGAGCTGGTTAATCCCTAGAACCCCTTAGTGTGTAGGCTTGGCCTCAGAGCTGTACACACCCGGCCAAGATCTGATTAAGCCCTACAGCCCCTTGGTGTGTACGCTTGGCCTCGAAGCTATACACGCCCGGCGAAGAGCTGATTAAACCCTATAGCCCCTTGGTGTGTAGGCTTGGCCTCGGAGCTATACACGCCCGGCCAAGAGCTGATTAAACACTACAGCCTCCCAGCTCTCCGCGGAGCTGATATTCTAAGAGAAACAAGAGATCCCTCCCAACATACGCGAAGTTGACATTCAATAATAAAACGACCACCCACTTGTCCTACAAAAAAGTTAGCTTAAAAAGAAGAGGATACAGCGGGTGAGGGACTGTAAAAAAGATATGCCTATATATCCTATAAATCTCACTCCTCCGGAGGCAGATCATCCCAATCACGCTGGACGATTAACGCACGCAAGTCTGATCCCGGTTTCGGTAGCTGGTCCTTCTCCAACTGGCGGATAGCACCATAGAAGCCCTGTTTGAGGCGCTTTAATGCTTGCACGACCACCACCTCAGCATACTCCTCCGACTCCAAGAACTTAGCCCTGGATTCTGCCTCGATCCGGGATAGTTGAATTGCTTGGTCGCCCTGCTGCTGCCGTATCTTGGGTTCAGCCTCCTCCTTGGCAGCCTTCAGTGTTGCCACCTCTTGAAATAGGTAAGCCTAAGTCTCTTGCACCTCTTGAAGTTTCTGAGTAGCCGCTGCAGTTTGTACTTTGGCCTGGTTCACTTGATCCTGAAGATCGTATGCATAAGAGTTTGATAGCTCCAAGTCGTGATCTCATATAGCCATCAGGCGCTCTCGGTCCGCATCACGGTCCTCCAAGACTTTCTTCGCGAATTCCAAGAGGTTAACTTGACCGGTCAACTCTCCCGTTTGGGCTTGGAGTTGATCCCATTCTTGTGATAGCTTCCGCAGCTCCCCCTCAAGCAGCTGGGTCTTCTCAAATTCAAGGCATTCTCGGAGTTTGTATCCGTGCAGATCATCCTTGCCCGCTATTAAGGCGGCCAGATATTGCTCACCCTTCTCACGAAGAGCCCGGCTGACCTCTAGCTGTATGAGTCCCGCCTCACAAGCCCGGCCGATTTCTGCCTCGGCAACTGCCACCTTCTGGAGGAGGTCACCAGTAACCCTTTTGGAGCACAACATGTAACGCCCGCTTTTTTTTTTTTTCCATCAGCGGCATTACGTTAACATGCTTAGGGCATGTAGACATCATAAGGCAGCGGAATAACTTTAACTTATACATGCCCTATTACCATTCTTAACTTAATGACATGGGAACCTTAACATACCTTAGCATATTAACTTTGAACTTAAGCATCATATCATGTCATACATAACATCATATCATAAGGTTCCAGAAGTCATTATTCAAACATATAAGTAACCAAGGTGAAGTTCTAGCATAAACAGTAAACATATGGTTTCCTGGGCCAAGTCACTACTACACACATGCGTTCTTGCCCTCCTGCTGCTTCCATCATTGTCCCCTTGAATGATCTGCGATATAAGGAAATAAGACTATAAGCACACAGGCTTAGTAAGACTCTTTCCTACTCACAAAAACCATTCATCATTCATCATCTCATAATGAGCACATGAAACATTAACATGCTTGGTGCTCTACTTAGAACATAACATCTTACATCATTTATCGTATACATAGCATGGCATTAACATAGACATAGTAAACATTCTAAACATTACATGATACATGGCATAAACATAAACATAGTGAACATTCTAAGCATGGCATAATACGTAGCATAAACATAAACATAGTGAACATTCTAAGCATGGCATAATACGTAGCATAAACATAAACATAGTGAACATTCTAAGCATGGCATAATACGTAGCATAAACATAAACATAGTGAACATTCTAAGCATGGCATAATACGTAGCATAATACCTATCATATCATATGAACATCTTCTTAACATAAACATGACATAGTTCATTCATTCTCATGCATACTTCTTAACATGAAACGTAAGCATAAAATCTTATCACATAGCATAATGCATAACATGAATGGATGCATGAGTGGAATGCATATACATAAGGATGCTTAACTTTAAAAAAACATACTTTTAAATGCTTAACATAATCATCATAACATCATTTGGGGTCCTCGGCTTGTACCACATACATACATTATAGCGCGCACCCCTAGCAAGTCCGAGGTCGCGAGCCCCGACCTACTAGGGTAAGGACAGCATAGTCGGTAGTCCCCGAACCGAGGCGTTCTTAAGGTGCCCATCCCTGTTGCACAGCTCCGGTAGTGCCAGAACCGTGGACAGCTTCGGTAGTCCAAAACCGGGGCGTTCTTAAGGTGCCCATCCCTTGGACCCATACTTCGGTCTGGTACAAGCCCATACATAAAGTAAAATACTTTTCATGTTTCATCATTCATAAGACATTCATAGCATAACCATGTTACATAAAGCATGACTTAACACATGCTTGTCCTTTCATTGTTCATTCTTATTGCATAACATCATGATGCCTGTAAGGCATGAGTATTATCTTCATTCATAAACATGGTATGCATCTTCTTTCATAAGCATGACATGCATCTTCATTCATACAACATGGCATGCATCATTCTTATCATGAACATAAACATAACATACTTATCATGGCATCGTTCTTATCATAAACCTAACATAACATACCTATCATAGCATCATTCTTATCGTGAACATAACCCTATCATACTTATCATGGCATCATTCATATCATGAACATAAACCTATCATACTTATCATGGCATCATTCATATCATGAACATACACAATAACTTAGCATGGTTCTTAACATAACATGAGCATATAACTTGGCATGGTTCTCTACATCACATAAGCATACATAGGTAGGATTTCCATAACATTCTACCTACCATTCAATCACATGGCCTAAAACATAAACATCCATGGTAACCCTATTAAGCATGGCATCCAGTCATAACCTAAACATGAAACATAAAGCATGGTGCTTAAACCTTAGGGTCATGGTTAACATGATTCCTACCACATACTTAATCCTATACATATAAATACTTTATGGTAAACATGAAGCATCATTCTTTGAACCCTAACTCCACCCTCAAACCCTAGATCCAAGGCTTGGCCGAAACTTCTAAGGTGGAGTTCCATCAATTCCATAAACATGTAATATAGCATAAGGTAAAGGAACTACCATACATTATTTATAAGACCATAGGAAGTCCTTGGGGCTCATGATTAGGGTTAACCCTAACCTTTAGGCCACTTTCCTAGGGCTGGACGAAACTTATAAGGCCATGGGGGTATGGAAAAATTCCATTAAAATCCCCCATCAATCATTAAACACTAATCACATCTTACCATAGAGCCATTGGAGCCCTTACTTAAAATAAATCATAACTTTTACCCTATTAACCCTTCTTGGCCGAAACTTATAGAGTCTCTAGGCCATATGAAAATTCACATAATCACCCTCCATCACCCTTATATCATGACAACACATAAAAATATATACTTGAAGTTTAGGACTCAACCCTAACCTTTGGGTCCTTGAGGTTGGCCGAAACTTATAGGGTCTCTAGGGTACTCCAAAAATTTCCAAAAATTATTCTTAATCTCTAAACATCATCAGCGAACATTGAATAACATTATAAAGATTTTTAGCATCATTATGGACCCTAAAACATTGTGGCCGAAACCCTTAGGGTCTCTAGGTGTTGATTTTGTTCCTTTTATGTTGGCCGAAACCCTAGGGTGTCCTAGGGTACTCCAACAATTCCCAAAAATTATACTTAACATCTACACATCATAAGGGAACATTAAATAACATTATCAAGATTTTTGGCATAATTATAGACCTTTAAATCATGGTGGCCGAAACCCTTAAACTTAAGGTTCTTGGTTTTCCTTCCTTTCAACATCAAATCCAAAAACTAACCAATATATCATGCTAAAAATCATGGAAATCATAAGGAACTATTATACCACAGGTGAGGGAGTCTTACCTTGGGTTTCTTGAATTTTCGAACCTTGAAAGAGAAGGAAATGGTAAATCCCTTGAACACTTGAACCCCCTTGCCCTTGTATCCTTGAAAAACCTTTTGATCTTGGTGATGAGACCCTCTTGTGGAGCTTTTCCAAAGGAAAATCTCCCCTATGGTGTTCAGCTAGAATGAGGAAGGAGGGAGGAAGAGAATGCATGTAATGGAAGGAAGAAGTAACTCCCAAACCCCCCTATTTATCACCCATTAAGGAGGTAAATGAAGAGTCTCTCCATGACCCTTCATCTTCTTCTAAGCTTTAACCAATATCCACTTCATTTCCTCATAACATTCCCTTGCTGGATGAGTTGGTTAGAGCCTACATGGTTGTACAAGAGGTCCAAGGTTCAATCCTTGGTAAATGTACAATTTTTTTCCACTTATTTTATTTTATTTTCCTAGTAATTTTCGAAAATCCAAAAAAAATTCCCCCATAATTATGTTAATATTTCTTATTAAAATCCCTTCATATTTCTATAATTTTCACCTAAAATTCACCAATAATCATGGTACTAAAAAGCCTATATAAGGCCCATTAGTACTTAGTTTTCTCAATTTAATTGAGAAAATATGGATTTCTAGGCCAAATTTTATATAATTATTTCTAGGTCCCTAGGAAAATTATTTATACATGCTCAATATTTTAAGAAAATATTAAGAGAATTTTCTGGTTCGTTACAATCCCCCATACCTCGTGAAAGTTCGTCCTCGAACTTAGAATAACTCCGGGTACTTGCGCCTCATTTCGTCCTCGCGTTCCCAGGTAGCTTCTTCGAACCGTTGACTTTGCCATAAGACCTTGACTAGAGGTACCTCCTTATTCCTCAGCTTCTTGACTTCCCTATCCAAAATCTGGATGGGTCTGCTTTCATAACTTAGGTCCTCTTGTACTTGTACTGTCCGCGGCTCGATCACTTGGTCCATATTCGGGATACACTTTTTTAAGCAGGGACACATGGAATACGTTATGGATAGCTGACATCTCTGGAGGCAGCTCCAGCTCATATGCCACTTTACCGACTCTCTTTAGAATCAGGTACGACCCCACATAGCACGGACTTAGTTTTCCTTTCTTCCCGAATCTGGTCACCCCTTTCATAGGAGCCACTTTGAGAAACACCACATCTCCAACATTAAATTCCAGTGGTCTACGCCGGACATCGGCATAACTCTTCTGCCGGCTCTGAGCAGTTTCTATCCGTTGTCGAATATTCTGTATAGCTCGGGTGGCGCTGTCAATAACATCCGTTGTGAGCCCCATCTCCTTCTTTTCACCACCCTCGTACCAACAGATCGGAGACCTACATCTCCTCCCATACAAGGCTTCATAAGGTGCCATTCCAATAGTAGCTTGGTAGCTATTGTTGTAAGCAATTTCCGCCAAGCATAGATATTGACACCAACTTCCCTTGAAATCCAGGGCACAAGCTCTCAACATATCTTCTAGTATTTGATTCACCCGTTCCGTTTGCCCATCAGTCTGAGGGTGAAAGGCGGTGCTAAATCGCAATTTAGTGCCGAGAGACTTCTGAATGCATTCCCAAAAATGCGAAGTAAAGCGACCATCCCTATCTGAGATGATGGTCTTGGGGACTCCATGAAGCCTAATTACTTCCTTAACATACAATTGAGCCAGTTGCTCAATCGAATAAGTCATCTTGATCACCAGGAAGTGAGCAGACTTCGTTAGTCTATCCACAATTACCCATATAGCATCATATCCATTCGTAGTCCTGGGAAGCCCTGAAATGAAATCCATAGAGATGTCTTCCCATTTCCACTCCGGAATCGCTAGTGGCTGCAGAACTCCTCTGGGTCGCTGGTGTTCTGCTTTTACTCGTTGGCAAGTCATGCAAGTACTAAGATGCTGAGCCACATCCCTCTTCATACCGGACCACCAGAACTTCTCTTTCAGATCTTGATACATCTTGGTGGATCCTGGATGCATCGAATAAGGGGTCTCGTGAGCTTCCGTCAGTATTTTCCTTCGAAGCTCCGGATCATTAGGGATGCATAGATGATCCCTAAGGTATAGTACCCCCCTTTGGCGATATGAAAACCGTCGCCTTTTCCTTCTACGATCTCCTGTTTTATTTTCTGGAGACCCAGATCACCATTTTGTTTTTCCAATATGTCCTCACATAGCGCGGGCGATATTGTCATGGTGGAAAGTCGCCCGGAGATGACCTCGACCCCAAAATTCATAATTTCTCTTCCAAGTGGTCGGGGTAATTTAGATATGGACATCAAAGTGGCACTTGACTTCCGGCTGAGTGCATCGACCACCTTGTTCGCCTTCCCTAGATGATAGAAGATCTCGCAATCATAGTCCTTTACCAACTCAAGCCATCGGCGTTGTCTCATATTCAGGTCTTCTGAGTGAAGAAATATCACAGACTCTGGTGGTCCGTATAAATTTGACACTGCGCTCCATACAGATAATGCCTCCATATCTTAAGAGCGAAGACCACCGCGGCCAGTTCCAGATCATGAGTGGGGTAATTCTGTTCATATTCCTTGAGTTGTCTAGAGGCATAGGCAATAACTTTTCCATTCTGCATAAGTACAGCCCCAAGTCCCCGTCGGGAGGCGTCGTTATACATGTCAAAGCCCTGGTTACTTTCCGAAAGGGTAAGAATTGGAGCACTTGTAAGTCTCCTTGGCATATAATTGGGCTAATGTCATTAATAACTCCATGACATAATTATATGCATATATCATAATTATATACTTATTTTAATTATGGGTAAACCTAATAATAGTATGCTTCCGAAATATTAGTTCTCAACTTGAGTTACGAATCATATTAGTTGTATGGTTATCATAGAATAGGTGAGATCCTATTTATTATATTACCATAAAATAATTTAAGGTAATCTTATATATTTTATATAAGATATCAGTGACCCATAATCTATAATAAGTGTTAACATAATTAGGACCCTACCCTATGCGTCCCTTCCTAAGTATACCGTATGAATTATACCATTAATTATATCAGTATTAATATCATGGAACTAATGTTATACGCTAACATAGGTGAGAGTGTTATAATCTCATGTATGTAGGCTATCAGAAAATTTTCTACATGTGACTATATTATAGATTATACATAATATCATAAATTAAAGTTTTTTTTTCTACCCCTATATTATTCTAAATATTTAATTCATAAAAGCAAATAAAGTATCATTCATCGTTACATATCGTAACGTACTTTTCATCATAAGCATCATTCATACTTGCATATTCTAGAACCATAAAACATTCTAAAAGTGCTTACTACCATAGGATATGTAAAGAGGTACTTACTTGGAAGCGGCAGGATGAGGGCTTGATGTGTGTGTAGTGAGATGGTTACTGCTCTGATACCAACCTGTAACGCCCACTTTTTTTTTCCATCAGTGGCGTTACGTTAACATGCTTAGGGCATGTAGACATCATAAGGCAGCGGAATAACTTTAACTTATACATGCTCTATTACCATTCTTAACTTAATGACATGGGAACCTTAGCATACCTTAGCATATTAACTTTGAACTTAAGCATCATATCATGTCATACATAATATCATATCATAAGGTTCCAGAAGTCATTATTCAAACATATAAGTAACCAAGGTGAAGTTCTAGCATAAACAGTAAACATATGATTTCCTGGGCCAAGTCACTACAACACACATGCGTTCTTGACCTCCTGCTGCTTCCATCATTGTCCCCTTGAATGATCTGTGGTATAAGGAAATAAGACTATAAGCACACAGGCTTAGTAAGACTCTTTCCTACTCACAAAAATCATTCATCATTCATCATCTCATAATGAGCACATGAAACATTAACATGCTTGGTGCTCTACTTAGAACATAACATCTTACATCATTTATCGTATACATAGCATGGCATTAACATAGACATAGTAAACATTCTAAACATTGCATGATACATGGCATAAACATAAACATAGTGAACATTCTAAGCATGGCATAATACGTAGCATAATCATAAACATAGTGAACATTCTAAGCATGGCATAATACGTAGCATAAACATAAACATAGTGAACATTCTAAGCATAGCATAATACGTAGCATAATACCTATCATATCATATGAACATCTTCTTAACATAAACATGGCATAGTTCATTCATTCTCATGCATACTTCTTAACATGAAACGTAAGCATAAAATCTTATCACATAGCATAATGCATAACATGAATGGATGCATGAGTGGAATGCATATACATAAGGATGCTTAACTTTAAAAAAACACACTTTTAAATGCTTAACATAATCATCATAACATCATTTGGGGTCTCCGGCTTGTACCACATACATACATCATAGCGCGCATCCCTAGCAAGTCCGAGGTCGCGAGCCCCGACCTACTAGGGTAAGGACAGCATAGTCGGTAGTCCCCGAACCGAGGCGTTCTTAAGGTGCCCATCCCTGTTGCACAGCTCCGGTAGTGCCAGAACCGTGGACAGCTTCGGTAGTCCAAAACCGGGGCGTTCTTAAGGTGCCCATCCCTTGGACCCATACTTCGGTCTGGTACAAGCCCATACATAAAGTAAAATACTTTTCATGTTTCATCATTCATAAGACATTCATAGCATAACCATGTTACATAAAGCATGACTTAACACATGCTTGTCCTTTCATTATTCATTCTTATTGCATAACATCATGATGCCTATAAGGCATGAGTATTATCTTCATTCATAAACATGGTATGCATCTTCTTTCATAAGCATGACATGCATCTTC